>JASJET010000194.1:0-600000 GCA_034092305.1 Diaprepes abbreviatus | reverse complement strand
ACAACATCGATGCTGTTCGTGAATTGATAATGCAAGCCCGTAGTGTGACATGCTGTGGGATTGAGACACTTCTGGGCATTAGTACCTGTAGGATATGTAATATATTGCATGAAGGAGTACTGTTCGCATAATTTGACAATCGCTCAAAAAAGGTGCAAAGGAGTGCCCAAAAAATACGAAAGCATTATTTTTAAAGGTCGCTCTTACAATTCAGAGTCATTTTTAAAAGTTAAAATTGAGTTTTAAACCTACGTTTATCTATTACAAAACGAAACCGTTAAGACCTTACCAGTACGCCTATGACTTTGTATATTATTTAACAAAATTTATAGTTAACTCGGTTTTTTACGAGCTGGCAGCATACTTAATCCGGTACTCCAATAAATACTTTTAATTTTGCTGCTAAGTGTATTTAAGGTGTTTTATTTACAAACCAGATAAACAGATAAAAGTAGAGGGTGTTATAAAACCGTTGAAAGAGTAAATTATGATGGGAAGAGCAAATAAAATTCGACCAATGGCAGTTCTGATATAGCAGGGTATCTATTTTATAAAAGATTTAATAAGCGGTGGCATCATGAGAAATGTTCCTTGAGAAAGGGAAAGGCAAGTATTTTCTTTGTGAGAGGCGGTTTACAGGCAGATTATAGTTTTTTTGTTGTTGATTAATCTTGGTGCAGCCACAAGTTTGATCCTTAATAAAATAGTACCTACTTTAAACAGGAAATGAAGTTAAAACTAAAAAATTAGAGGAATTTTTTTACCTACTTATTATTAGTCCGGGAGTCCAGAAGAGTTTCGTAGCCTATGAAGAGGCATGACCGTACTAATTTCTTTTTGTAAGTATGTTGACCCGCTGATTAGGAATATCGAGGGTGAATACCCAAAAAATCGCCAGGTAATTTGTTATAAACAAGAAAATTGTTAAAAAAAGGATTTTTTATAAAATAAAAAAACATTTTTGTGTTCCTCGGGGATTCTAAGCAAAAACTAATTTTGATTAAATAATATATATATATATATATATATATATATATATATATATATATATATATATATATATATATATATATATATATATATACCGGGTGTCAACGAATCTATTAGACAAGTCATAATTTCTAGAGTATTATGTTTATCAAAATGAGAATTGGTACAGGTAAATGGTATGTGAAGGGGAGAGTTTTCGCATATTTTCCACTGTCCGGCCACTTCCGGTTTCACCGGAAATGGCCCCGGTTTTGAATTTTTAAATGGAACACCCTGTATATTTTAACATTTTTGGATTTTTGAGACAATTCTAGATCAGAATGTGACATTTTAAAAACTTTTTACGTCTACTTCATTTTTTTAGAGCCACTTTTAAAATTGCATCTAGTTGGCCATGATCGGACGCAAACTAATCTAACGGCCTTAGGTGATGTCAAAAAAATACAATCGCAAAGTTTTAGTGACTAGTATGAAAGACAGGAATAAGACAAGTTGACAAAATTACGTTTTCATTTCTAACCATTAATTTTCAAATGGCGACCCCTTTTTGACAACTACTTTTCGAAAAAAGCATTCTTTGACGAATCTAACGGTACTAATTTATTTGCGATTGGATTAGACATAAGAACAGAAATTAAATATTATTAAGCAAAATACTGGATAATTTATTTAATTATGACAAGTGCGCCATGGACAGCCATGATGCATAATAATTTTCAACTGTTTTTATCAAGTCTTCTTTGGAAAACAAAGCACTCACTTAAGTAGATAATGACAATGACATACGCTCTAAGAACAGGCGTAAAAGTTTCTTAATTTTCGTTAAGTTTAGTTTAAATTTTCATTAAAATAATATATACTCAAAGTGAAAAAGTGGATATGTTATTAATATTTGGAGAGTGTCATAGAAATTCAAGGAATGCTGCCGAGTTGTATGCTCATAGATATCCGAATCGGCAACATCCAGCCCATCAGTATTTTCCGTATGTCGAGACTCGTTTTAGGCAAATAGGAAATCAAGAGGCGGAACAGAGGTTTATCATAAATGAAGAGACTGAGATTAACGTACTTGCTATGGTTGAGGTTGATAAAACAGTTTCGTTAAGAAAAATTAGTCAAGAATTGCAGATAAGTTATGAATCAGCAAAAAAAATACTGAAAAAGCATGGATATCGAGCATTTAAATATCAGTATACATCAACATTTGTATACTGAGGATGGCGATAGACGGGTAGTGTTTTGTGATTGGCTGCTTCAAAATCATACAGTTAACCCAGATTTTATCGATTTTATTCTATTTTCCGACGAATCCCGATTTACAAATAATGGTATGTTCAATAAGCAAAATACTCGGTACTGGGCCCAACAAAATCAAGATGAAATGAGAGAGGGCAATTTTCAAGAAAGATTTGGCGTCAATGTCTGGGCTGGTATCGTTGGAAACAGAATAATTGGGCCAATATTGTTTCAAGGTCAGTTAACAGGGGTTAGATTTTTAGGTTTTCTTCAAAATGAAATCGAAAATCATCTCAATGATATACCTTTAGCAGTTTTACGGCGAATTTACTTTCAACAAGATGGAGCACCGCCTCACAATACTAGAGAAGTTCTTAATTATTTAATAGAGCATTTTAATAATCGAATTATTGCAACCAATGGTCGGGTACGGTGGCCAGCCCGCTCAGGGTTTACTATGGAGCAGCCCCAGCTACTCTTGAAATATTAGAAGAAAGAATTTTACGGGCATTTAGAAGTATAACGCCCCAAATGCTACAAAACGTGTTGAGAGAAGCAATTGAACGAGCTGAAATGTGTCGTGAAAAAGAAGGAATGCACTTTGAACATTTACTACACTAAACTTTTTAACAAATTCAGCTACTGTACTTTCAAATATTTTAAGTGCGTCGTCTAAGTTATAAGTTTTTGTTAGTTTTTTGTTAAATTTTTAATCCAATTCCTGTCTTTCATACTAGTCACTAAAACTTTGCGATTGTATTTTTTTGACATCACCTAAGGCCCTTAGATTAGTTTGCGTCCGATCATGGCCACCTAGATGCAATTTTAAAAGTGGCTCTAAAAAAATGAAGTAGACGTAAAAAGTTTTTAAAATGTCACATTCTGATCTAGAATTGTCTCAGAAATCCAAAGATGTTAAAATATACAGGGTGTTCTATTTAAGAATTCAAAACCGGGGCCATTTCCGGTGAAACCGGAAGTGACCGGAAAGAGGAAAATATGCGAAAACTCTCCTCTTCACATACCTGTAACAATTCTCATTTTGATACACATAATACTATAGAAATTACGACTTGTCTAATAGATTCGTTGACACCCGATATATATATATATATATATATATATATATATATATATATATATATATATATATATATATATATATATATATTAGAACATCTTTGGAATATTAAGTCAGGTTTCCTACCTATAGACTTGTATGCTTTATAGTTATGGACTTAGAACGGTATGAGACTGAAAACTAAATTTGGCTTTTAAGCCAGTTAAATTTGGAAAAAGTGACCCGGCTTAATGGTCAAGAAGCCAATCTGTGACGTAGGGGTTGGCGTGGTGTTTTGGTGAGTACATGTGAGTCTGAGATAAGTGGGTTTGTCGAGTGTTCAGCTCGATCCAAGTATTTAGCGATACTTTCATGTATAAAAGTGCTGAAAGTAACACAATTTAAATCTCTGTGAATTATCGTGTTCCTGACATAGTATGGGGGGCTCCGCAGATCATGCGTAAAACCTTGTTTTGAAAGCTCTCTATTCGCATAAATCGAGACTTGCCAGTGGTGATCCAAGTTAGAGCACCAAATGACAGGATCGAACGTATGAATAACTTGTAGATGGTAAGTTTGTTCTTCAAATTTAACTTGTCATTTCGATGTAAGAGCGAATAGAGAGCCAACCATGACGTTATGGCCTTTGATAAAATATAATTTGTATTTAGTAGTCAATTCAGTCTTTTATCAAAAACTAGCCCCAAGTACTTGGCGCTATCTCGCCAGGCAATGCGCACGTTCGAGATGGACAACCGATTGTCCGGATTGTTAAAGCGTTTTCTTGAAAAAATGACTGTTTGAGTCTTATTTGGATTAATTTTGATTTTCCAATCAGTCATCCATCTCTCAAGTTTGTTGATATGCCGCTGCAATCTCAACACAACATAATGTAATGACCCGGAAGAGGTCACAAACGCAGTATCGTCAGCGAACAGAAACAGCTTACTACAATTGTCTGACGGAATATCTGCCGTATCTAAGTTGAATAGGATCGGTGACAGAGGCGAACCCTGTAGCACGCCTGCTCTAACATGCTTCTGATATTGCGTCATCTGGCGATACTACGAAAGTTCTCCCTTCTAGAAAATTTGAGACTAGTTTCACAAGGTAACTTGGAATTCCTAACCTTATCATTTTGACAATCAGTCCGTTGTGCCACACCTTGTCAAAAGTCTTGCTTATATCAAAAAAGATTGCACCCGTATGGAATCTGTGGTTGAACCCCCGGGTTATCATCGACGCCAGTCTGGTGGTCTGCTGGACACTGCTATGGCAGCTCCTGAAGCCAAACTCTTCCGGAGGCAGAATATCTCTCTCTGTTATAAAGTCAGTTATGCGATTCAGAATTACACGCTCTATTATCTTCCCCAGATTGGAAAGTAGGCTAATAGGCCTGTAACTGTCAATGTTGGTGGCCCTTTCGCCTTTCTTTTTAATAAGAATTTCCTTAGCCACCTTCCAATCTGTGGGAAAATGACCTGACTGTACAACGGCATTAGCTATATTAGTAACAGCCGAGAGACCATCCAAACCCGGCGCTTTTCTGACCAATAGGCCCGAGACAATCCCCTTGACTTTATATATATATTTATATATATATATATATATATATATATATATATATATATATATATATATATATATATATATATAGTTACTTTTTAAAAATTTTTTCATATTATACAGGGTGTCCCAAAAGCTTTGAAAGTACCGAAGTTGTGTTTTTTTTAATGAAACTCCCTGTATATTATTGCATTTTTGGATTCTCCGATTAAAATAAATCCCTATTTTAATAAGGTTTTTAGTACCTAAATCTTAAGGGTTTTTAAATAATTTGATTTTGACAAAATCTAACCTAAGCTTCATGTTTTAAATACTTAAGGAATATTTCAGTTATGTACTCGAAATTTACAATGGAGTGTAACAATAAATCATATTTTATATCCTAATTATAATAAACTTGCTGTATTATACATGTATATATGTATATAGTCAGAAATTAAAACTAACCAAGTAAGAACTTGGCTACAACTGATTAATTTAATTAGAATCCTATACGTTTTAAATTACCAGAAAATGTACCTTTTAAATACCTATCGAATGGTATAAGGGTATTCTATAGCTGTCTTCGCGTTTTCACAGAATACACCAAATAATCGTTTTCGGCACCATTTTGTGTTTTTTGAATTCATGTTCTAATGTATCTAGTTGCCTATGGCATTTGGAAATGACAGATAATTTACAACTATAAGAATAATAATCAGGAATATATTTACAAATGTTCAGAAACTCGGAACACCATTTATAGTCACCCAAGAGGCTATAACAGTGATAATGGTACTAACATATTGACGATAGCACAAAACAGAAGCAAAATATTTATAGTAGATTTTCGAAATGTCGACCATCCATTTCCAAACACTTCCATATTCTTTTTTCGAAACCACTGTTAACTCTAGACAACATTTGCTGGGTTACAGTTTGAAAAGTATCTCTTATGCGTATTTTCATATCTTGTGGTGTTGTCGGAAGCGCATTGTAGACAATTCCTTTTATGGAGCCTCATAAAAAGAAATCTGGTAGTATTTAGTTCGGAGATCTCGGTGGCCAATTTTGAATTCCGTCGCTCCTCACCAACTGTTTCGAAGGTTGACATATAAAAATTGCCGAACATCGCGATGATAATGAGGCGGAGCTCCATCCAGTTGAAGCCACATAGTTGTTCTAATATTTTAAAGACAATCTTCTAATAACACTGGAAGTTGGTGTAAAAGAAAATCGCAAAACATCAAACCATTTAAAGCTCCTTCAAAAAAGTTGAGTCCAATTAAGTATGGACCCAGTATTTCTCCCCACGCATTAACCGACCACCTATTCTGGTTTCTCATAACTCTGTATTCATGCGAATTTGAATCAGAATAGTAATGAAAGTTGTGTCTATTCACGAAACCATTCTTATGAAAAGTACATTCATCACTAAACAACACATTATCAAAAAGTGGTCATGCTCTGCCACTTTATCTAACACCCACAAGCAGAATTCAGTTCGGCTGTAAAAATCATTTCCGTGAAGCTCTTGACAAAGTTGTATTTTATAAGGATGAAATCTGTATTTGTTAAGAATGCTTGAAACACTTGCTTGGCTTATGTTAGTATTTTCGGATATATGATTCTGACTAACATTGGGATTTTCGATCACTGAACCAAGTACATCAAAAATATTTTCTTCATCCTCAGTGACAGGTTTTTTTATAACAGGTTTTTTATAACTGACACTTCTACTTTTCCGAAACTGGTTTAATAGTTTCACAAAAACGGCTGGTTTATGATGGTTTCTTTCAGGAAACCTTTGAACATAGACTCGAAAAGCCAACAAACAATTTTGATGACATTCTTCAAGGATAAAAATCATATCAATACGCTCTTCCTTTGGACAAATCTTCATTTTAACAAAGTAATAACACAAGAATATTCAAATAATTCAATTCAATAAATAAAGTTTCACGGTTACAAAAAATAATACGGGTATTATAGCAACAGGTTTTGCAAACTAAACTGACAGATTAAATGAATTATCTGACATTTCTAAATGCCATTGGCAATTAGATACATTAGAACATCTATTCAAAAAACACAAAATGATGCAGAAAATGATTATTTGGCGTATTCTGTAAAAGAAACTATAGAACACCCTAGTTCTATTCTTTAGGTATTTAAATTGTACATTTTCTGGTAAGGTGAAAAGTATAGCGTTCTTTTTAAGTTAGTCAAATTGCACCCACTAGTTTTAATTTTTGGACACTCTGTATAATATAGCAAGTTTATTATAATTGGGATATAAAATGTCATTTACTGTTACATTTCACTGTAAATTTCGAGTACATAACTGAATTACTTCTTAAGTATTTGAAACATGAAAATTAGGTTAGATTTTGTCAAAATTAAAATTATTTAAAAACTCTTAAGATTTGGGTATTAAAAACCTTAATAAAATAGGCACTTATTTTGATCGGAGAATCCAAAAATGCAATAATATACAGGGGGTTCTATTTAAAAAACACAACTTTGATACTTTCAGAGCTTTTGGGACACCCTATAAATATGGAAATAATTTTAAAAAGTAACCATATTAGACCCCCATCTATCCCAAAAGTAAAACTTTTTGAAAGTCACGTATTTTGGTCGCAATATTCCTTGTATAGGGTGAATCTTCTTCTTCTTTAGGTGCCATGCCTGTATTCAGACGTTGGTGGTCATCATGTTTACAATTTCCTGAAATCTTTCTCTATCGGCTGCTGCGCGAAATAGTTCTTCTACCGTGCAATCACACCACTGCCTGATGTTACGCAGCCATGAAAGCTTCTTTCGGCCTATCCATCTTTTCCCTTCCACTTTTCCCTGTATTATAAGGCGAAGTAGCTGGTATTTAGGTCCTCTAATTATGTGACCGAAGTATTCTGTTTTCCACTTCTTTATAATGTTCAAGAGCAGTCGATCTGTATCCATCATTCTGAGAACATCCTCGTTGGAAGTGTGCGAAACCCATGATATCCTTAGGATTCGACGGTAGCACCACAATTCGAATGCTTCCAGTTTGTTTAGCGTTGTGGTTTTTAGTGTCCATGTCTCGCAACCGTATAATAGAATAGACCATACATAGCATTTCAGGACCCTTTTACGAATATGCATTGATAGGTTTCTGTTGCATAGAACTGGTTTCCATGTCATAAAGGCCTTCCGCGATATTTCTATCCTAGCTATTATCTCTTCATCCGAGTCTCCATTTACATTCAACCAACTGCCAAGGTATTTGAAATGGTTTACACGCTCTATCCTCTTCCCATCGAGCCAAAGTTGTCATTCATCTACAGTAACCTTTCCAACGGCCATCCACTTTGTTTTTGAGATGTTGATTTTAAGGCCTCTTCGGCAGCTCGCTTCATTGACTAGGTTTACCAATGTTTGGAGATCCTCGATGCTTTCTGCAAGAATGGCCGTATCATCAGCAAATCTAATATTGTTGATTACTTCTCCGCCTAGTCTTACTCCTTCTTGTCTGTCATCCAAAGCCTCCCTAAAGATTTCTTCAGAGTATACATTAAAGAGACAGGGTGACAGAACGCAACCCTGTCTTACTCCACGTTTGATGGGTAGGTTTTGAGTACGACTGTTTTCAATTTGGATAGAGGCTACTTGATTGTAATATAGATGTTTTAGCAGTCTTATATCGTAGTGGTCTAGACCTGCCACTTGTAGGCACTCAAAAAGTTTATCATGTTGTACTCGGTCGAATGCCTTTTCAAAGTCGATGAAACAGACGTAGATGTTCTTTCGGAATTCACAGCTCTTTTGTAGGAGAACGCGCATACAAAATAGTGCCTCTCTTGTTCCTAGACCATTTCTAAATCCAAATTGCTTATCACTCACTCTATTTTCGCATAAAAGGAATATTCGGTTCTGTATAATTCGTAGCAGTATCTTAAGTGTGTGGCTCATTAAACTAATCAGCCTAAAGTCGCTGCATTTGGTGGGTCTACTTTTCTTTGGTAATGTTACAAACAGCGATTCTAACCAATCATCTGGTGTTATTCCTTCGTTGTAGATTTTATTAAAGAAAGTGGTTAGGTAAGAAATATTTTCCTCATCTAGAAGTTTAAGCAACTCAGCAGGGATCTGATCTGGTCCAGGTGCCTTATTATTTTTGGCTTGCTGTATTGCTTTCCTGACTTCCGACTTCAATATTCTGGGGCCCCTGTCTATCTCGCTGCTGCATATAGTATGTGTATGTGCAGCGTGTTCTCGAGTAGCATCGTCAAAAAGGTCACTGATGTATCTCTCCCATTCTCTGCACTGTTGTTCGTGATTACAGATTCTTCCGTCGGCGTCCTTGAGTAAATGAGCATTTTTTGGTTTTCTGATTCCGGAGGTATATTTAAGTTTCCTGTGGAGATTGAAATTGTCGTGTTTTTTTTTGGAGGTTCTCTATTTCTTTACAGGAATTTTCGAGCCAGAGTTCTTTGGCTTGGTTAATTTTTCTTTTTATGAGTTTATTGACTTCACTGTATTTGTCAGTATCTATATTTTTATATTTCCGTCGTACCTCCTTAAGGTCAAGAAATAGGGTGAATAACCCTATATATATATATATATATATATATATATATATATATATATATATGTTAATAATTCGCCGTTGTTAAATTTATTTAATAATACGAATTCCTTTGGTTTTTCCTTATTAGGGTACAACTAATAAAATTTGTAAACCTGGAATTTTTCAGTAGGTACCTGGACACCATCAATAATATTTATTTCTTAAGGTTACTTGTCATTGCCAATTTGACATCTGATGAAGTAGCACGGCTATGAAACATGTCATGCTTATTAAAAACATTTTAAATGAAAAACAAATGTGAAGTTCTGAAATAGTTTAGTTTCTTTTCATGTTATACAAGAATGACTTAGGCATGAACTCAGTTTGGGCTCAGAAACTGTGGTTAATGGGACAATTTATTGCAGGGCTTAGGTTGCTTAATTGTGAGTTCTGAGAACGTAGGTGGTGAGAGAGTAACAGTAAAAATATGCGAGAGTAAAATGGGTTAAGGAAAATATTTCAGGGGCAGGATAATCGAAGGTCAGTGGATTTTGGGGGCATTGAACGTAATTTAAAAAGCTCTTTTTAGTTCCAGTTGAAGAACGTTCAAAAGAGCACTGGCTTAACGTCAATAAGGAATGGATACTACCATTATCTCCGATTGCTGGAAAGCATATAAGTGCTTATTAGACGAAGGTGAAGAAACTCGGCCCCATTTTTTACAAATACGATTTTGATAGAATATTTTCGGAACAGTTACAGAAAAAAAATGTGTTCAGATTTTTCTCAACGCATAACATAAATTTTACCGGCATTATTTATTAGCATATATTATGGATGTTTTATGCTAATGTGAAAACTAGTTTCGAGTCAATTAGATGTTATCTAACAACAGTTTCTGTGAGTGTGAATATCTAATTATTAATAATTTTGTTTAGTAAATTAAAAGTTGTAAAATGGATGTAATTTACTGAACGAAATTAGTCATTAAGTCATTATATTATTATAATGAATCGGTGCGAGGTGAATAACGGACAGCTTTAATTGTTCAATTTTCAGGTGAGAAAGATCTGGTGTTCTTATAACTTTACGATCGTCTTTTTAGGCATTTGCTGCAACAGAACGGGTTTGAAAGGAAGCATTGAATATTGTAAATATCTTCATTTGGATTTTTTTTTAATAGAATTGCTTTACATTCGTAGGGGCGTAATCAAGGAAGGGTTTTTGGGACCTACAACTAAATGACTGCGTAGTAAATGATATCTTAACAAGAACTTGAAATACTGTACTCTCTCTACTGAATATTGTGACATAGGGACGCTATTTGTGATGTTTACAGTAACTTAAAAATTTCATCTCGGCCGAAAATGAAATTATTTCTTGCGATTATTTTTCAGAAATTTCGACTTGGTTTATTTCAGCGATTTTGCACCTTCTTCTTCTTGCCAACCTCTTCTAAAACCGGAATAAATTGGCGAACTGCCTGTGTAGTCATTAGGAACACTAAATGAAATAGTAAAATTGGATTATTAAAATTTAATTGAATTGAGTTTGCCGTTACTTGGTGGAACCCCATATCATTAAAAATAACGTAGTAAAACCCGATTTTTACTTAAAAATTCCACTTTAATTG
Organism: Diaprepes abbreviatus; assembly: GCA_034092305.1. NCBI lineage: Eukaryota > Metazoa > Arthropoda > Insecta > Coleoptera > Curculionidae > Diaprepes > Diaprepes abbreviatus. The sequence continues at coordinate 588,984 of JASJET010000194.1, read as the reverse complement.
AAACTTGAATAAAAAGATATTCAACATGTTTCGCTACACAGCTTTATCAACAATGAATACAAATTCTTAGGTCTAGGTATTAACTAAACTAATTATGAAATTTCTAATAATAAACAGGTAATTAAAGTACGTCATTGACATAGGTTCAATAAAGGAGAGTTGTTTTGTTCTAATTGACAGTTTAACAAAGAATCGGTATTTTTAAATTTATTTATTTCTAGGGACTAAAACAAATCTAATTTAGTGCCTTTATTTTCTGTATGTAAAATTTGGAAATTTTGATTGGATTCTTTTAAGTGATTTGAATAATGAGAATCTGTTATTTCTTTGATAAACCTACTAAAGTGTTCCTTTATTCTTCTTGAAAAACTTCTGTCTGACTGTTCTATATAAAACTTTGGGCAATTTTTACATGTTATTTTATACACACCAGATTTATTTTCTTTCTCGTATTTTTGTTTTGCTGTTTTTTATAATTTTACCAGTACAATTTTACTGGTTTTAAAAGCCGCACTAATACTGAAATTTTTTAGAAATTTTGGCCTGCAATTACTTGTTTGACCGAAATATGCAATAGTATAAAATTTTTGTGTAGTATTTTATATTATGGGAAACACCAGATTTAACGCATTCATATATAATTTTTTATTTAGAATTTTGTTTATTATTTGTGGGGTGTATCCATTGTTGACAGCAATTTGTTTAATAATATTTAGTTCTTTTTCAGAGGTTACTTGGTTTAAAGTAATTATAATAAGTCTGTGTAGCATACCTACAAAAGGAGAGGTATAGGATGATCAAGAAGAAGAACAAAGGGAGACCATGGATGAAACCATCAGATGTAGATGATTTTCAGCAGTGTATTGCTGACCTAATTAGTAGCCCTGAAGCAGAAACTGACGTTAACGACCTAAATAATAAATTAACAACTGCCTTACTAGAAAGTCATAACAAATTTTTTCCTAAAACCCAAAAAGAAGAGAAGCTCAGTCAAAATATCAGACAACTAATGCAGAAAAGAAGAGGAATGAGAAGCGAAACGGACACTAAAGCTAACGAACTACAAAAAGTAAATAAAGAAATATCCAAAACTGTTAGACAAGACACTCGAAAATACAATCAAGAACAGATCGAGCATACCATTGAGAATAATAAAAGTATAAAAGTATGAAAGTATTGAGAAGAAAACTAAGAACGGGAACAAGACAAATAATCAAAGTGAAAGATAAGAATGGTCAGTTTTCAACAGACAGAGAGGAAATCCTTAAAGAAGTCGAAGATTCTTACAAATTACTATGCAGAAGCCAAAACAAAGATAATAGCAAAGATCAAATACCAGAAATATTGACAAGGAAAAAGGGCATTGTCAACCAAGGATCAAAACAAATGCCGGAAATCACAATAGACGAAATAAAACTAGCCCTAAGAAAAACTAAGAATAGCAAATCTATATATATATATATATATATATATATATATATATATATATATATATATATATATATATATATATATATATATATATATCGCCTAAACTGTTTATTGCAGTACTAGAATACGCCTGTAAAAAATTTAACTAGGAAAAAAGAGGCCTGAATGTAGACGGACAAAGATTAACAAATTTGAGGTTCGCAGACGACATAGTTTTGTTTTCCGATAATCTCAAGGAGATATGTACAATGTTACATGAAGTTCAGCTAGTGTGCGCCAATGTGCGTCTTAAAATAAATATATCAAAAACAAAATTTATGACCAATCTGGTACCTAGTGGAAATATCAATATTGGAGACAACGAAGTGGGGCTTGTGGAAAAATACGTATACCTTGGACACGAAATAAAGATCACAAGAGATAATCAAACATGTGAGCTACGGAGAAGAGTAAATCTCGTATGGGCAGCCTATGGAAAACTTAGTCAATGCTAGGTATATCGCTGCGTGACCGAGTTAGAAATAAAAACCTGAGACGAAAAACAGGGATTACCGACGAAATTTTTCGAATTGCCACACTCAAATAGAACTGGACCGGTTATGTCGCCCGAATCAGTGATGGAAGGTGGACGAAGAGATTACTCGAGTGGAGGCCGAGATTAGACAAAAGAAGTAGAGGAAGACCCCTACTCGTTGGACTGACGATCTCAAGAGAATGCAATGCAATGCAACAAATTGGATGCAAATCGCTCAAGATAGAGCACAATGGACAAGAATGAGGGAGGCCTATGTCCAGCAGTGGACGCAAAGGGTTGGATGAAGAAGAAGAAGCATACTATGGAAGGTTGACAATTTATGTTGTATTGGGTGACAAGAATTATGTTAATTCACAGGGTTAGAAATCTTAAAATTTCTTACCCTGGTTGCAAAATAGTAATAATTTAAAAAGAGGCAAAAAAAGTTTATTAAACGATTTTTTTCTACCACTTCATTTCTGTAATTACCTTCATATTTGGGAAAAAAACTTCATGTTATGATAAAACAACGTTCTAAATTTCGTTAAAATTGGTTCTATAGTTTTTTTATTTTTTCAATCCAATTTTTTTTCAAAAAATGGAAAATTTTTCAAAGTTGATGTGAGTCTTAAATCGGAAAGTCATATACTTGAAAATTATTTCACATATATTAGGGATCTCAAGCTTTCAAATGCTTTTTTAAAAATTAAAATGGGATAATTAACGCCCGCTTAGGAATTGTTTAAATTAATTATTAAATTTTTTTGCTTATAAATCTCCGCGAGTTTTCATCGAAAAATTTTTCTGAAAATATGAATTGAAAGTACTGAGAAAGACACTTCTTTTGAAAAAAAAAACGTTAAAATTTTGTCAGTTGGGTACCAAAATATAAACGTTGATATAGGCGTTTACGGCGAACTTCGTCTCTCTGAGTACTTTTGTGACAAAAATGTTCACGTGTTGACGTTGTCGGCAACATGAATGAAAATGGAAAAGAAAATCCTATACTCGCGTAAAAAAATGCCAAAAAGAGGAGTGGGGAGTTCTCGCTCTAAAATTGACTATGCAAGATCAAAATACGTAAGTGCAAAAAAAAGTCATTGTCTCGACTTCCAATGAAGCAATTTTGATAATTTTTTATTTAAACCGATGTCACGTGAATAGAGGAGTTCAAATATCACTATACCTGGTGTCCATTATGCGTTCTTTTTGTTATAAACAAATTATTTCATTTATACATTATATGCACCAGGGGCGGATCCAGCTTCTCTCTTTGGGGGTGATATCACAAAAGTACAGTATGGCAAGGAAAGCAAGTTGTCGACGGGGGGTGGGGGGGCACCAGAAACAGAAACATTCCCGTTACAGTGTACAAGGTAGAATCGAGTTTCTCTGAATTTGAAGCTCTCGGAGAAGGGGGATTCCAGCAACATACACATTCCTGGTATAAGAGGCAGAGTCGGATCTATTTTCCTGAACTCAAAGCTTTTGGGGGGGGGGGGCTATCGCAAGAAAAATAAATTTTCAACGGGGGGGGGGGGATTGCCATACACATTCTTAATATAAAAGACAGAATCGGTTCTGTTTTCCTGAACTCTGAGCTCTTGGGAGGGGCGATCGCTAGCATAGACATTTCTATTCTCTATTCAAGAACTAGAGAGAGTAATAAAACTGTTATCGAAACCTCCATCGTACCTGCTCCACTGCGGCAGGTAACTGAAGACTGCCGTAAATCTAATTATATTTAATTATATTTAAATATTATAAGCTTTTGTAAATTTACTGCAACAATAACATTTCTGATAGTTCAATTTAATTTCTGTCAGTGAGCAAAGTACACTTTACAGTGTGTCCTTAGTGATTTATCTTGTTTGCGCTTGTTTTTATATATTATTTGAGATTAGTAAAATAACCAAAAGATATGACTTCCACCTCCAAATTTATTCCAAAATCGTTAAGCTAAGGCATTTTTTTCTCAAAGAAAAACTTATTACGATGAATGTTTATGATGCCTTAAGATATCAATATCTAAATAATAATGTTAAAAGCTCTGTTGAGGTGTGTTCCAACATGACAGGAGTTGAAAAATCTACTATGGCCGAATACTCAAGGAGAAAAAAACGAATGGAATTGTTAGTACTTCCAAGTCACATTCGATCACAGGCAGATGAAAAACCTCGTTGGAAGAAGAGATGAAAACTGCAATAAAAGGAGTTGTTCATACATCTTATTATGAGCAGCAGATCCCAACCGTCGACAAAATTCTAACTAAGATCGGGATTTGCTTGAAATTAAAAGAACTGAGCTTTGGAAATTGCTCAGAGAACTTAATTTTTGCTGGAAAAAACCAGATAGGAAATCTGTTCTTATAGATCGTCCGGAAATGTTGGAGAAGGAAATATCTCTCTCAAGTAAAAAGTAGAGTTGCTAGAAATAACACAACTTACAAGAATAGTAATTTAACTGAACTTTTGAAAGATTTTTTTGAATAAAGTTACTGCAGAAAATTGGGAAAAATCCATATAATAAAAGAATAAAACAAAATTTGGAAACTCGATCTCATAATCAGAGAGGTAAAGGAACCAATTATAATTAATTTGAGCGAAGATAGCATCATTGACTTTGATTACGAATTAGATACTTAATGTTTACCAATGTAAACACAATTTATTATTTAAATTTTTGTTTTTGTTGTATATTATTGTTTAATGTTGTTTATATATTTTTTATATTTTTTTAGTGTGTCCCACTCTTTAATTTTATATATATATATATATATATATATATATATATATATATATATATATATATATATATATATATATATATATATATATTTAAATCCAATTAACCGCAATTTTTTATTATTTTATTATTGTATTTGTGTCTTTTTCTTAAGCGTTTAGAATTAACAAGTTTATTTTATTTTTTTGAGGCTATCGGATTTCCATAAATAAAGTAAATTAAATTAAGATGTCAGTGCAATAGAAATAAAAATAAGTAGGTCTAATTTTAACGGTAACATATAAAAATTAATTACATTTGAATTCCCTTTTAATGTTTAATTGTAATTCTGCAGATGGTTTAAGACATAAATAAACTGAAACGTCAAATGCCCTAAAAATGTTTTTAATTAATAATAAAATGACCGATAGCCCCAAAAATATTATATGGACGAATTTATTTTTTTATATATGTTTAATTTCTTGTATTTTGGACAATGGGTATTTTGTAGGTATTTAAATTATAATATAAAATTTTTTGAGAGAGGCTACGTTTTAGTCTGATTATGCCTAAAACGGTTTTTATGCCGAAATTAAAAATAATAAAATGTGATTTGTGTTAAATATGTCAAAATTATGTATATTATTTAATGTATGTGAGTTATTAAGAAATCATAAGACATAAAATAATATGATACAAACTTTTTATTTTAAGTTTATTACTAAAATAATATTCTATGCCATAAATACTTAGTGATAAAATAAACCTCTTTCCGACGCCTATGACAAGGATTAAAATCCTTTTTAATACTTCACACTTCCAAATATCTATTGTTATCCAACCCAAATAGTCCATTATTATAGACCTGTATTTTTGATTATAAAATTTCTATGAAAAATATATGTGTCTAACAGATTTTCCGAAAGACACCGGACTAAAGAACACAGATAGTTTGCGAAGAAAAAAAGGGTAAAAAATGATTTATTACTCTCTCTAGTTCTTGAATAAAGTATAGTATAAGAGGCAAAATCGGGTCTATTTTTCTGAACTCAAAGCTCTTGGGGGGGGGGGGGATCGCCATCCCAACAAGGTTTAGAGTAAAAATTAGCTCGCCCCTTCTCAACAGTCAACTAAAAACAAATCAGCCCCGATCTAGTGCTCTCTATCTAGTTACTGTATGAACAAACTATCAAAAAATAATGCGACCCAAGGCTAGAAATCTAAATTTTTGCTCAATCCTATACTAAGGCAAGTCCATTTCGCGTTCGATCAGCAGAAATATATTTCCTTATTTTCTATTTCCTTAAAAAGGGCTTTAAATTTTTTCTAGATCCCATTCCGCCGCCGTTTTTTTTTTTGCGACCATGACATCCCACGATCCAAACAAAAGTCGGATCCCGATTTTCGTGCCAGGACAGCAGAAATCTTAAATAAGTCCGCAATTCGTCGGAGATAAAAAACACTTGGTCCGACAGTATTTGGTTAAAATTAATAAAAGAACAGGCATGGAAAGAGCGGAGAGAGAGAGAGGGACAGTGCAGCCGCGATGCTGGATGGTCTCGATGTACTGAATGATGGAAAAAGCACTGGCGTGCGGATGTATTAAAAGAAATATATTGCTAAATTTAACAAGAAATGTTTAAACATTTTTTGAATTTATACAACCGAGTTTCTATAGTTTGGCTTGATTTTACGGTAATAGTACATTTTTTAACGTTTATTTGAAGGTTGTAGACAATGTTGAAGATTGACTGAAATGTGGTTGTCGGACTTGCATTTTTTTAAATTTTTGTTTATTTTTACGACGTTTTGATTAGGTTGTATCTCTAATCATTATCAAGTATAAACTGAATGTTTTGTCTTATGGCTACGACCTTATATAGGGACTGTCTCCATTGAAGTGCCAAGTTTCGCTTCATTATACATACTTCAATGATTTAATGTTACAAAGTAGTGGTTGCCAAAGATTAGGTATCTCCAAACTGGGTTTACTGAAGATTCCATTATTATTTTTAATGTAAACTGCTCCTATAAATTTTTTTTTTTCATGTTGGGTTCCATATATATTTCCGCAGCTTCAGACCATTTTATATGGTGTTATTTATCCCAGACGTGTTCTGCAATACCAACTTCTGGTGGTCGCTTGGTTTTTTTAATATACATTTACCACCACACTTATATGGAACTTTTTAAACACATTCTTTTTTATCGGTAGTTTTTGTTTGTTTTTTTCGTTAAACGCGTTCTAAGTGTATTCCCCGATTTAAAGGCTGTTTTTGTTTTATCACTACTGGCAATTCGTCTTATTTTCTCCGAAGTTCCCTTAATGTACAGAATTATGAAGAAGGAATGTATTTCTTGCTGTCCAGTGGTCCTTGTTCTAAAGTTATTTATAACATCGTCAATTAATCTTAAAGGATAACCATTCTGTTGTAAATCGGATTTAATGTTTGCTAGCTCTCGCCATAATTGCATATAGATATAGCGCGATTATAGAGGTAGCGTATAATTCCCCGTTTTGTGACAGAATGATTAGAACTATGGTAAAGATGTTGTCCACTATGGGTTGGCTTCTTGTATACTGAAGTTTTAAAAGTTTCGTTTGTCACTAGACATAATCAAAACTAGACTTTCAAATGATTTTGAAACACATGGAACCACATTACTTCTGGACGGGGTGATGAACCTTTTGGAGTGTTGTCTGCGTATTGCTTGCTTTCAACTAAAGAACAAGTTCTACGCTTAGGACGACAGACTTTCGATTGGCTCCTCACTCTCACCAGTCGTCGCCAATATATACAGGTTGCTTGAAAAGTTTTAAAAGCGACACCTATTAACCAGTACAGGAATCAAAATTTATACGCCATTTTAATATTTCATCTTCTATATGAACACACCCAAAAGTTTATTTCTATTTGTCAATTCATTCTTTGTTTACAAGCCATTTGAAATTGACGTGTCAGTGAATTTTTATACAATGGATAAAACCGATTAACGTGCAGTGATGAAATTCTTTGTTTTGGAAGGTTTATCAGCAACAGAAATTCATACAAAAATGGTGGAAGTGTTAAAGGAATCTGCTCCTTCATTTCCAACTGTGCATCGATGGGTTTTAGAGTTTAAACGTGGTCATATAAGCGTTGAAGATGAACCACGTAGTGGACGTCTAAAAAGTGCAACAACACCAGATATCATTGAGCAAGTTTATAATATTGTTGGTAAAGATCCAAGTGCGACTGATACCATAAGCATCTCGGACGAACGAGTACTCTATATTTTACACGAACAATTACGTATGAAAAAGCTATTCGGAAAGATAGTGCCGCATTCGTTAACAATTCAACAAAAACTGAATCAAAAACAAAATTGTAAGCGTAATTTGGATTGTTTTAAGCAGATTAAAACCGATTTTGTGCGTCGTTTTGTAGCTGTGGATGAGACCTGTATTTGCCATCATGATCCTAAACTGAAACAAGAACCTTTACAGTGGACTGAAGCTGGTTGTTCAGCTTCAAAACAGGTCAAGTCAGAACGATCGGCAAAAAAGGTTATGGCATCGGTTTTTTGGGATTCAAAAGGGATTTTGTTGATTGATTATCTTGAAAAAGATAAAACAATTAACTCTGAGTATTATTACAACCTTTTGGACCAGTTGGATAAAAAAGTTCGTGAAAAAACACCCGGCTTACAGAAGAAAAAAATCATTTTTCATCAAGACAATGCACGTCCTCACACAAGTGGTTTGACGATGGCTAAATTGGAAGAATTAAAGTACGAATGGCTTGAATACCCACCGTATTCACCAGATTTGATTCTTTCCAACTACTACTTCTTCAGGAATTTGAAACAGTTTCTTCGTGGAAAGCGTTTTTCGTCGAATGAAGAAGCTATTGCAGCCGTGAAACATTATTTTGCAGAGCTTCCGGAAAATCATTATAAAGATGGTATAAAATTATTGGAGGATCGTTGGAATAAGTGTGTTGAAGTTGAGGGAGATTATATTGAATAAAAAAACTAATTTCATTAAAAAATACGCATTCTTTCATTTTCGCTTTCAAAACTTTTCAACCAACCTGTAAATGTAATGGTTTGAAACTCATGCTAAAGAAACAACGTCTGGTTGAGATATGTTGGTGATACCGTCATCGTTTGGAAGGGTAATGTTCAAGAACTTAATGATTTCTTGAAACATCTGAACACCATTCGACCTACAGTTAAGTTTACTATGGAAAAAGAGAAAAAATGATCAATTGCCCTTCCTAGATGGCATGGTGAACCGTTCAAACGAACTACTTTGTAACATCAAATCATTGAGGTGTGTACAGTGAAGCGAAACGTTGCGCTTCAATGGACACAGTCCCTATATAAGCTCGTAGCCTTAAGATAAAACATTCAATTTATACTTGATAACGATTAGAGATACAACCTAATCGAAACGTTGTAAAAATAAACAAAAATAAAGACAATGCAAGTCTGACAACCACATTTAGCTGGTTTTTAACGAGTTTGCAATAACTCAGGAGTCATCTTCTTGAGTTCTTTTTAAAGTTATTCTCATGTCCACTAACAGCAAGGTTCACTAAGAAGGTTTACGAGTTAAAGAGGTCTTTTAGTCGGCCATTTTTATTTTGCTTATGATATTGTCATAATTAATATTAGATATGTCAACAAATAAACCCTTATTTGGGGATATGAAGGGGATCATGCTTTAGGAGGCTTAAAAAAGGCGTTTTTTGAAAAAATTTTTAGGAAAGAAAAGAATAACTGAGTGTAGCGAACTTTTTATGATATTATCATGTATATTTCAGCTTAACAAAAACATTTTTTCAGCCTGAAATAATGAAATACAGTCGATTTATGTACACATTCATAGAGCGCCTCGCAACTGAAGTCTCCAAAGATACAATTTGGTATTTTTGTCTGAAACAGACAAACCAAAAAAAAATAGTTCTCATGCATTTTTCTTCTAAGTGAACTAAGAAAAACATGATATGAAAATTGTTGAAAAATAATCTTATTAGTTCAGAGAGGACACAAAACTGAAGATAACGCGCTTTGATTCGTCTTAATTGGTCATCTAGTTTTCTTGCAATCATGCACACCAGTTTAGAAAAATCGTAAAAATTAAAACTGGCTAAAACTGGCAAATCTACTTGACGCCCGCTACTTTCAGTCCTATATCTTTGGAAATACTTATAATTAGTGTCTGTAACTTTTGGTACATGTCTTTGGATATCTTAGGTATAGATTTAAGCAATAAACAAATCGATTTTTCAGACCTTTTGAGGCAGGATCCCCCCTTAAGGATAAGAACCCAGCGATAAAGCCTTGAAATATGTAAGAGAAAAAGTTGTATCCCGACAATAAATAAAATTCTCCATTTCTGCCGGTTTAGTAATAAAGGAAAATGATTTTTTTATGATTGTATTTTTAGGGTTTAAACTTGCCGTCAATTTAGGACGGTTTTAAGGTTAGACCGTCTTAATGAGGTATTTGTTGGAATAAAAATATATGAATAAATGACTATTTCAACTATACGATCTTGAAGATATTGCAATGCATCTCTGCCTAAGCTAGTTATGAGATTAAAATACTCTCAATCAACAATAAATTCTTTATAACATACAATATCAGTGAATTTTAGCAATAGTTGCATTTTAGTTTCTTTAACCCTCAAACCGTACATTGCTGCAAATTCTCACCAGCTAAATTTTCAAGTTGCTGGAATTTTACGCATTTGATTTCTGGAGGTATACCCCTAATATGACAAATATGTGGGGGACTCTTCAAGTATCTAATGTCGTTGTGTATAATAAGTTCATTGCTGCTTTGCAGAGTCCTCGTCGATCCAAATTATTAAAATTGGTAATTTTTGCTGACGCAAGGACGCTCGTTGCGGCTATGTCAGAAACTTATGAAGACTGTCTTTTTTTACATTTCTTCAAAGATTTTTTGTACCGATTATAACAAATAATGGCTTGTTCATATAAAAATTTTTTATAATTTTTTCAATCTATCTATTTGTTATTCTTAAAGGCACAAAATTGTTTAGTCGAAAAGTCAGTAACTTCAGAGACATGGGAAAAATATTCAGTATAATTCTATTACATTCAAGTATTAAATTCCTTCAACTTTCAACTAAAACATCAAGTGGGTTTTGTTGGATTTTATCACCAATATATTCTATGGAAAATTTCATCCCAATAAGATATAAAGAGATTGTTTTCATTTCTTAATCAGTTGATGAAATCATAAAATCTCAATTCGCACCCCTGTACAATTTATGACTGCTGATTTGAAGTGTATGATTTGAGAGTTAAAAGGCAAAATGGCAGCAATATCCTCCCAAATACATAAACCCAGGCATTTTTGGTTTTAGATTATCGGATCCTTCAATTCAAATATTTTTTTAGTGTTTCTTCAATTTCATTAGAACAGTCTTCGGTATTTTCATGTTTGTCACATTCGGGTGATAAGTGATATCTTTGTTAAGATTTTGTAAGCCCTCAATCACAAAAGAATTAAAAAAAAATTGGATTACAGGTAATTTACTTCGTTTAATCCTGATATATTTACTTTTAAAGAAACAATTTTCGACATTTTGGAGTCCTGTTGGGATCTGTGCCAGATAAAGCCTTCTTTACTTATTACACTTCCAGAATAAGAAAGTTTCACACTCACAAACTCTGTTATTATGACTGAGCACAAAATTTTAATGATGAATTACTTTGTGATTTTTAATCGGCTCGTATATAACATCTATTCCTCATCTCAAAATCATTTAAAACACTATTTAAATTTGTACAGTAATAATAATAATAAATAAATAAATCATAATTTCAAACCTCGATCGACAAACGTAACGCCATCGTGAAAACCAAAAAGTACTGCAGATCATATCAGAACTATTGATAAAATATCGATATATAAAAATATTGATATTATTTTTGAAAATATGGATATTTATAATTAATATGTCTTAAGACGATATATTGGTAGCAAAATTTAGGTATCGGCATTCATATTTTTAAAAACAAGTTATTATTTCCCAATTTTCTTTTCAATTATTTAAACTATATTGCTGTTAATTATTTAAACTATATTATCTTTCACTCTTTTTTTTTACCTGCGTATTCTTTTGAAACTATACGTAATTTCGTAGAATGCAGCTTCATTGTGTGATAGATTATCGAAGTCGAGACGAGAGGTTATATTGGTTGATGTTAATGTTGTGAAAATCACCTGTTTATTTAATTTAGTTCAGTTAATTTAATTAGTGAAAAATAGTGAAGTGACAGTGAATCTTTCAATTATTTGAAACTGTTTTAAAAAGGTTGACGTGAGAGAGGTTTTATGTAATTTATGGGGCAAAATAATGTAATTTTGATTTAATTGATAAATAAATTTGATTAGGAGATTGTGTAAAGTCATTTTTGGACTGATCACTTTCCTTAAGTACTGTTGATATATCATATATTTTTTGATATGTTGGATTTTAATATTGATATATATTTAAAAATATCGATATATTGGAAATTCGATATTCTTATTAACATCCCTACCTGCAGATATATTATGGGAGGAGTTATGAGAATTGTTACAATAACGTATTATCAGAGTTATTGCAAAATCGAATGACGTCGGACCGTGACATTATCAAGGCATTTCGTTTTAGTCTCTGTCTTTGTATCTAGGAGTTGTTGGTCGTATACATTTTGCTTATAAGTATATATATATATATATATATATATATATATATATATATATATATATATATATATATATATATATATATATATATATATATATATTATGTCGGATATTCTCACGGGTGTGATGTGTAATCGAAGGTTTTCGGGCATCCCGTGTATGTGCTGAGTCCCACTCACTCAGGACTGTAAGGCAGCTGACGTTTCGGTGAAACTATACTTTTAAGTGGACTTTAAGTCGCCTAAGCTATTTTACCTCCATATATAAAAATGATAAATTATAAGCTGAAATGTTGCAAATATGAAATTCATCAAAACATTTATTAGGAAAACTCTCGTATAGCAAGAATTCCCGTTTCCTCACTGCGCTGTCCCTGTTTTCCTGCACTCTGGCATGTTTAATTCATCCGAAGCGGTGAAGCGGGGCGAGCGGAATTTCGCAATTATTGCACTCCGGAATCTCTCCCGGGGTGACACTTGGCCGTAATCACCCTAGTCGCGTCCTTTTCTATCTTGGAAGACGTTTTATAAGGACGTCTTTTTTGTTTCTCGTTTCGTTTTTCGAAAGGTTTATGAAGAGTTCAGTGGAGTCGTCATGTTAAATGGAATGGCGTTTTTTTTTTGTTTTATTTTTATACATTTCAGGAAATTAGTTTTTACGTAACTAACGGAATTAGGTTCAGTTTTAGTGAAACTTTGGTGTGAAGGGTTTATATACAAGGCGTCCTAATAACAAAATAGGGACCTCAAATAAAACTGTTTAAAAATAAATCAGATATGCTCTTAACACGATCAAAGATGATAAAGCACCAGGAGAGGTTGGCCATATAATAGAAATTATTAAAGAGAATAATTTCAAAACTCAAGGTCCATTAACATGAACAGATTAAGGAGGAAACTAAATAACATCTTATGTTACAAAAAAAATAAGGCGAAAGTTTAATCAAATTGTTATTCTTACAACTAACCCTTACTCTATCATGAACTTACATAATCCCATTCCACTCCATTCATTTAGGTATGAATTAATATATAAAAATTATTTAAATAATAAACAATCAGCGAAAATGAGTTATATTGTGAAGTCTACACAGAATTAAATATTCTTAACTAAATAACTAACATTCGGGAAAAGGGGAAAAGGAATAGAACATTTTTATGAAATTAGATCAATACCAGTTGTTTGAACAACCAGCATTTATGCCCTGGCAAAATCCTACTGGGACAAGCTAGGCGGGCAGTTCGCGGCAATTGCGACATTCTATTGCCTCTCGAGGAAACCTGTGAGAGAGAATTTTTGAATATTGCGTTCCACCGAACTGAAAATAATCGGAAAAATACTCCCAACTGATACATATTGTTGCAATCATGTCTCTGATGTTAAGGACATATAATCACAATCTAATTTGCGACCACCTAAAATTTACGGATGTTTCGTCCCGATACCGGTGATGGACTCATCAGTGGGATCCACCGGTATCTTTCCCAGACATCCTTTTTGTACTTTCCACAAACTTCTATTTAAGTCCAGTTTTACCGGAAAACGGTGGTAAGATGTTAAGTTCCACAACAATATTATCAGATAGGCAGCAAACAGTCTGCTTTGCTAAAAATAATCATCATTACTTTTCAGATAGAACTAAATTGTTGCAGGGGGTACCTCAGGGCTCCATTTTGGGACCCATATTATTCTTAATATATGTAAACAATCTGGGGGATGGATTGGCCGCGGATAGCGTTTGCCAGTTTGCTGATGACACATCAGTGATTCTGGCGGACGCTTCTATGGCAGGACTGTCTCAAAAGTGCACAAACTCTGCATTGAAAATGCAGCAGTGGTGTTCTGATAACGGCCTCGCTCTAAACGTAGATAAAACCGGCCTCATTCTTTTTTCAAAGCATGCAATAAGGTCTGAGTCACTGCTTGTGTGGCTTGGGGGTAGATCTATACCTACTTTGGAACAGGTTAAGTTCTTGGGTGTTCATTTGGACCCCTCTTTAAACTGGGAACATCATATCTCAGCCCTTGGGGCTAGGCTTAGCAGTTTGTGTGGTGTAGTCCGAAGGCTTCGTGACGTGATCACTGCAGAGACTGTTAGGCTTTTCTACCTTGGGCAAATACAATCTCTTGTCTCTTATGGTATTTCCTTTTGGGGATCATCAAGAAAGGCTATTAATATATTTAAAATTCAAAAACGCATAATAAGATGCATCTTTCACCTACATCCAAGAGTTTCATGTCGACCATTTTTTACTCAGTTTAAGTTGCTTACTGTTCCCTCATTATACTTTAGATCTTTAGTCATGCTTGTCAGAAGGAATACGGAATTATTTCCGCTGAATAGACAGTTTTATGGGGGAAACATGGTTATGACTACCAGAGGGGCGAATGACCTAAGGGTACCTTTACATAACTCCACCTTCTATGAGAGAGGACCATACTATATGGCGATTAAAGCCGTAAGGATGTTACCAAGAGAAATCTGGCTTACCGAGTCGATTAATTGCTTTAAGAGACGCGTAAATGAATGGCTTTCTGATAGGTGCTTTTACTCTTTCAATTTTAATGAATAGTTTTTGTAATGTCAATATTTTTAATTTAATATTTTTTGTTAGTGGATTTTTCTCAAGCATGTGTTTTGTATGTAAAAAATTTTATTCCTTTTAAATTAGAATATCTTATTTTGTAAACTGTAAAACTTTGTTCAGTTTAAACTGAGTTTCTTATTACTACTTTTTTAAATTATCTTGTATCTGTCTTTTTCTTCTTTTGTTTTCCTTTGTGTAAGGTTCCTATCGGAATGTCGATTAGTTTTTATATTAACTGTAGTTAGTTCGACGTATTTACAATTCTTAGTGTTAAACATTTCTTTCTCTGACGTTGCTTTGTTATGTGATCATAATTTTGTTGGCAAATAAAGGATATTATTATTATTATTAATATATATATATATATATATATATATATATATATATATATATATATATATATATATGAAGTAAATTGCGATCAGTAAATGTAAATTTCGTCCCAATCATATTCTTTTCGTGTTAGAGGTTGCACAGTTTAAATAAATTGCGATAAAATACAATCCATCTCATTTCACCATCATCGTGATGATGGCCAACCTGTACCACCATACCGAGAAGAAAGTCAAAACTTACTCTCCCCGCGACAGTGATATGGCAGAGGTACATGTTTGGTCTCTACTAGACTCATCAGGGTACCGACATGCACCTGTCTTGTGATAATATCCACTGCCATTGCATCTCACACGAAGGAATCCGTGAGAGCCGCATAAACATGAATATGCCATCCGGCGGGAAGTCGGCGAAACCGCGTTCAGTGTTGCATGCTTTCTTCCGATCTGTCCTTTGCACAGACAGGTGCATGTCGGTACCCTGATGAGTCTAGTAGAGACGAAACATGTACCTCTGCCGTATCATTGTGGCGGGGAGGGTAAATTTTGACTTTCTTCTTGGTATGGTGGTACAGGTGGACCATCATCTCGAAGGTGATGAAATGGGATGGATTGTGTTTTATCACAATTTATTCAAACTGTGTAACCTCTAACACGAAAAGGATATGATTGGGACGAAGTTTGCATTTACTGATCGCAATTTACTTCATTTATACACGGAGTTGCATATAGTTGTACGTTTGCTGACTGTGATTTCAGCACTACAATGGCATAATGTTGATATATCCACTGCCATTGCATCTCACACGGAGGAATCCATGGCATATGACCGCCATGGCTGGCTCGGACGTAGTCTAATCTGGAGGTCCAATTTTCGATGACTTTTTCCAACATTTGTGGCCGTATATCGGCAATAACGCGGCGAATGTTGTCGTCCAAGTGATCAATCGTTTCGGGCTTATCGGCGTAGACTAGTGACTTCACATATCCCCACAGAAAATAGTCTAGCGGCGTTAAGTCGCACGATCTTGGAGGCCAATTCATGGGTCCGAAACGTGAAACTATGCGGTTACCAAACGTTTCCTTCAATAAATCAATTGTGGCACGAGCTGTGTGACATGTTGCGCCGTCTTGTTGAAAGCACAGCTCCTGCACATCATGGTTGTTCAGTTGATGAACGAAAAAGTCAATAATCATGGCTCTATAGCGGTCACCATTGACTGTAACGTTCTGAACAGCATCGTTTTTAAAGAAGTACGGACCAATGATTCCACCAGCCCATAAAGCACACCAAACAGTCAGTTTTTCGGGATGTAACGGTGTCTCAACATACACTTAAGGATTATCATCACTCCAAATACGGCAATCTTGTTTTGGGTCCATTCACCGAATCTACGCCTTGCTAGGTAATCGTGTGGCTTCAATTTTTGCACGAGTTAGATTTTGTAAGCACGAAAACCAAGATCTTTCCGCAAAATCTTTCATAAAGTGAATGGACACATATCCAATTCCTGTGCACGATGGCGGATAGACTGATTCGGGTCTTTCCCTACGCTAAGCTCTACAGCAGCAATGACTTCTTCTGTACGCACTGTACGACGTCTCTGTGGATGCGTATTATCATTTAGAGTAAACGTGGTGCGAAAACGTTCCATAGTTAATCGAATTAATTGCTCTGATGGACGATTATGTTGACCGTAAAATGGACGTAGTGCGCGATACGTATTTCGAACAGAACCAAGATTTTCAAAATAAATTTGCACAATTTGGAAGCGTTGTTCAGGCGTCAGTTTATTCATGTTGAAATGCCAAACCAAATTAAACATAAATCACTTGACAGCTGACAAAATGGCCGCCAGTTAAAAAGGTGTTGCCAACTTAAAGTTTTATACCTCTATAAAAAACACCCTTTATATATATATATATATATATATATATATATATATATATATATATATATATATATATATATATATATATATATATTGTATCAAAAGCAGACAATAAATTATTTATATTTTCTCGGCGTTCATTATTTTATTGTTCTATTTAAAGCACAGTATTTGACTTCGGAACTGACCAAGAAATGAGATAATGTTATAATGATCCGAAAACAAGAGGGCAGCACGATCACAAAACAAGAACCCCGCCAGACCACGTTTTTTTCCTCCGAAGGCATTTTAAGCGATAAAACGCAATTAGAAACACTACTAGTTGGAGTAAGAGCGGTTAAGAGAACTAATTTAAGGCCCGGGGACCCATTAGGAGGCGCTTCTTTAAATTTAATTTAACTAATTTGGCCGGTGGATTTCCTCCCTAACGATATAATGATGGCCGACTCGTGCCCGAATCGTATTCGGTTAGTCCGTAAAGAAAAACTTTTGTATTGTTCTGTTTCCTTTAAGCATCGTTCATTCAATGGTTTTTAAAATTAGGTTTGTATACTGGATGTCTCGATTTACAGGCGTAGTTGCCGCATTTGCATTTTTATAGCTATACACCATTTTAATAACAAGTAATTGTTAATGAATGATATAGTCTATTCATGATCTAGAGAGAGTAATAAATGATTTTTGACCCTTTTTTTCTTGGCAAATTACCTGTGTTGTTTAGTCCGGTATCTTGAGCAAAATCTGTTAGACACTGTTATTTTTTATAGGAATGGGTGAGAAATTTTATAATCAATAATACCGGTCTATAATAATGAACTATTTGGGTTAGATAACAATAAATATTTCAAAGTGTGAAGGATTAAAAGAGATTGTAATCATTGTCATAGACATCAGAAGGAGGTTTATTTTATCACAAATCACAACTGTATTTTTATTATTTTTAATTTTGGCATAGAAGCTGTTTTAGACACATTCAGACTAAAACTTTGCCTTATTGTCTCTGAAAATTTTGAGTCATAATTTAAATATTTATAAAATACTCATTATCATAAATAAAAAAAGTTAAACATATAAAAAAAAATAAACTCGTCTATTAAATATTAAAATTTTTTGTGGCTATCGGACATTTTATTATTAATTAAAAACACTTTTACGACAATTGACGTTTCATTTTATTTATTTCTTAAACCATCTGCAGAATTACAATTAAACACTAAAACGGGATTCAAATGTAATTAATTTTTATTTTTATTGCGCTTAATTTAATTTACTTTATTATATGGAAATCCGATAGCCCCAAAAAAATAAAACAAACGTATTAATTCTACACGCTTAAGAAAAATACACAAATACAATAATAAAATAATAAAAAATATACGGCTAATTGGACTTAAACATATGTAAACTTAAAGAGTGATACACACTAAAATAAAAATATATAAAAAATAAAAAAATATATAAACAACATTAAACAATAAAATACAACAAAAACAAAAATTTAAATAATAAATTGTGTTTACACTGGTAAATATTATTACGTATCTAATTCGTAATCAAAGTCAGTGGAGCTATCTTCGCTCAAGTTAATTATAATTGGTTCGGCTATCTCACTGATCATGTGATCGTGTTTCCACATTTTGTTTTATTCTTTTATTATATGGTCCACACATTTTTTCCAATTTTCCGCAGTAACTTTATTCAAAAAAATCTTTCAAAAGTTCAGTTAAATCACTAATTTTGTAATTTGTGTTATTTCTAACAACTTTACCTTTTACTTGAGCCCATATCCCAATGTTACTTAATTGTTCGGAGATAATTCCTTCTCCAACGGACAGTTTCCGGACGATCAATAAGAACAGATTTCCTATCTGGTTTTTCCCAGCAAAAATTAAGTTCTTTATCCAATTTCCAGAGCTCAGTTCTTTTAATTTCAGGTAAATTCCGATCTTTATTGATTTTAGTTAGAATTTTGTCGACGGTTGGGATCTGCTTCTCATAATAAAATGTATGTACAGATCTTATTGCAGTTTTGATCTCTTCTTCCAACGGGGTTTTTCGTCTTCCTGTGGCCGGGGGAGCACAAACAATTCCAGTCGTCTTTTTCTCCTTCAGCATTCGATAACCAGTAGATTTTCCAACTCCTGTCATTTTGGAACACATTTCAACAGAGCTTTTAACATTATTATTTGGATATTGCATCCTAAACATTTATCGTAATGAGTTTTTCGTTGAGGAAAAAATGCGCTGGTTTAACGATTTTGGAATAAATATAGAGATGGAAGCCATATCTTTTGAGTATCCCACTAATCTCAACAAGCGCAATCAAGATAAATCACTAACGACACGCTGTAAGGTGTACATTGCTCACTAACAGAAATTAAACTGAACTATGAGAAATTTCGTTGTTGCAGTAAATTTATAAAAGCTCATAATATTTAAATATAATTGAATATAATTATATTTAAGGTAGTCCTCAGTTACCTGCGGCACTGGATCAGGTACGTCGGAGGTTTCGGTGACAGTTTTATTACTATCTCTAATTTTTGAATAGAGTATAAGCGGCGATCGCCGAAAAACGTTGGTTATCCGGAACGATTAGCAAAATATATTTTTCTATTTTCTGGATAATATTTAAACAATAAACCACCGGTCTGGTGCTTTGTAACTTATCTAAATTTTTTAAAAATTACTTTATTTTCTATATTTTGTAAAATTGATATATAAAACGTGTCATTTTTTTTATTTGATAGCGTATGATCAGTGGAAAATAAAAATTTAAGTCCGGCATCCCTATTTTTGATACTGAACTGTTTGACAGACCACCCTTAAAATATTTATTCGATTGATAAATTTCTGTATAAGATATAAAAAAAAATTAAACGTGAAAATTTTTGTTTTTTATTCTTTTTTTGAAAAAAAAAAAGGTCTGGTACGTTAATACTTTACCAAAATTCTGCCGGACCAAGATTGAGAAAGTCGTTCGCTGCTACTTTTCAAGCACGAGTTTTTTCTTTTTTATTTATCCTGTTAATTTTTTAATTTCTTAATAATTTTTAAGTATGTCTAATATGCCAAAGTAACCCTTATTAAACAAAATAATTAAAAAATATTAAAAAGTATTTAATTTTTAATCATTTTGAATTCTTTTTGATCCTTTAAATTCTTTTAAATACCATCTCTTATGGTAATTTAGCAAGTGAGAGATCATTATTAATACTTGTGTTTTTTTCGGGAGTACAAAAATATCCTTTCGAATCTACTTTAGTTTTGAAATATCTTGGTAAAATATTTTTTTTTAGTTAACGATTATCGTGTAATAACAAAATGAGCACAAGACTAAAACTTTTAGAAGTTTATCTTATCAAGGATTTACGGTCAGGAAAATTTTTTTCATGTTACTTAATGAATTGCTTGTTTTTTTTTCTGCTTTTATTTACTACTTTTTTAGTCTCTCTACGTCAATTTTTTACAAAGATATCCGACTTGAAATGAAAGAGAATCTTATTATTTTAAATTTTTATTTAAAATGTTTCACGAAATTCTTTCGTAATTTTGGATAAAAAGTTACCTTTATAATTGATTAGAAATAAGTTTATTACATATATTCTAAATTCAAATTTATTAAGTACAGTCGTTACCCATTTCATCAACGTATTTTTAGTCACTATTAAAATCATAATTTTCCTCAAATCAACTAAGTTGCGCTAACATTTCAAATGATACCTTGCAGAATTTTGTAATTCATGTTAGATCACCGTATTTAAAATGCTTTTTTTTTCATTAATAAAGGATAATATTTTTTAAATTCTTATCAGTTTCAGTACATACAAAACATTTTCTTTTCTTATTCAATGAAAAGTTAATTAATATAAATAATCACGACTTAAAACACTAGCGTTAAATTGACATTTTTGACAGTTGAATGTCAATTTGCTGAAAACAAAAAAATCGCGTTTAAGAAGTAGCAGCGAACAACCTTCTCAATCTTGGTCTGGCAGGATTTTGGTCAAGTATTAACTTGGTGGTTGTAGATCTACAACCACCAAGTACAGAAGATGCCAAATGAGATTTTGGCGAAACGTCTGCACACTTCTACAGGAAACCAAACGAACGAAGGGATGTATTCCCGGATTAATACTGAATGCATGTTCCCATCCGTGAAACGCAACAACATATATATATATATATATATATATATATATATATATATATATATATATATATATGTTATATCGTAGGTTTTCACGCATGGTAGAATGAATAGTTTGGTTATTCCGGGTTTCAATGACTGAAACAGAACTTTATAATCTTCACTTAGCTTTAACCCACAAAATCCATCATCTTCCGTGGAATGACATAGAAAAAGTATCCTGTTGGAGAACGGAATCAGACATCCAGCTTAAGCCAAAAAAACAACAGAAGAAATTTGAGGCATTACAACAACGCAATACTGTCCACACACAGCAAACACTGGACTGCAACAAAGTTGTCCATAATATCTCCAACCACCAATTAACAGAATCCGAAAAATTAGTTCTGTCTAAAGGTTTTAATTTTGCCGTAACGCCAAAAACAGTCCCCTTAGAAGAGATAATTTCGAATACAGAAGCTGCCCTAGAAAACATCCCTGAAGAAAATGCCGAACAAGCCAGACAAGACAAAACGCAAATTTTGAAATCAAGCCGGCCTCCCAACTCAAATTTAACGCGTGCTGAACATCAAGCACTCTCATCCTTAAAAAAGAATAAGGAAATAACAATATTACCAGCAGATAAGGGAAATGTCACGGTTGTAATGAACACCAACGAATATATGCAAAAAATGTCAGAAATTTTCAAAGACGCCTCTTACAAACAAGCCAACAGAGATCCAACGACACCTTGAAAAAACTACGAAAGCCAAGATTAAAGTCTCAAAACTAGACTCAGAAACTGAAAAATCTATGATACCAAGAAAAAAATGCTGCAGATGTCCAAAACTGTATGGCTTACCAAAAATACAGAAAACCAATGCACCACTCAGACCAATAGTGAGCGCCGTGGGATCTCCTACACAAAAACTGGAAAAATATCTAACAAGTTTCATGCAACCAAGAGTCGAACGGGCTGATTCCTTCGTGAAAAACTCCGAACATCTGACTAAAATGATCAAAAACATTTACCTCGAAGAAAATGACATCTTAGCAAGCCTCGACATAAAATCGCTATATCCAAGCATACCACTGGATGAGACTTTGGACAAAATCGCCATGAACGAGGATTTTCCAGCCTACACAATTGAACTTGCAGAACACTGCCTAAAGAACACATACTTCATGTTCAATAACCAGATATACACACAAACAGATGGCGCACTTATGGAGTCCTCGCTTTCACCAGTCATAGCCAACCTTTTTATGATATATTTCGAACAAGAGGCACTGCAAAAGGCACCTTTTAAACCGAAATTTTGGAAACGCTATGTTGATGATATTTTTATAACATGGCCATATGGAAAAGAACACCTGGACGATTTCCTCATATACCTGAACAATATCCACCACAGAATCCAATTTACGCTAGAAAACGAACAAGAAAAGAAACTTCCTTTTTTGGACCCGCTATTAACTAGGAAACTCAACAACACCCTGGGCTTTAGCGTATATCGGAAACCCACACATACTGACCGATATCTCAATGCAGCGTCACATCATCATCCCTCTCAAAAGCAGGCAGTAGTCAACACATTAGTATCAAGATCTCTCCGCCTAACAGAACTTGACACAAAACAAGACGAAATAAGACACATTTTAACAGCTCTAGAACGGAATGGTTTCTTACAATCAGATATAAAGAAAGTCATAAAAGACAAGAGAAAACTACAACAAAGACCAAAAATCAAGATCAAACAAGGAACAAAGCCATAATACCATACATAAAAGGAATAACAGACAGAATCGGAAGAATTTTAAGAAAATACAACATACAGCCCATATTTAAACCACAAAAAACAATAGCCAACATCCTGGGAAATCCCAAAGACAAGACCAACCTTGAAAATCATGGCGTTTACAGCATTCCATGTGCAGCTTGCAATCAAACTTATATAGGACAAACAGGCGCATATCAGCAAGAATCCAAGAACATAAAAATAGCCTCAAAAACAAACAGACAACCTCAGCCCTATTTCAACATCACCAAACATTTGGTATTTACCGCAGGATTTCACGAAAGTTTTTTGTAAGGTTTAAAAATTTTTTCGAAAGCTTGTAGGAAGCCTACTGCAGTTTTTCCTGCTATGTAGAGAGTATTTTTATTTCAGTGTTGAAAATTCTTCTAATGTCCCCCGTACTTCGTAGGTAGTATGTAGAAAATCTTTATTACACATCATTTCTTACCGTATACCGCGGTATCATTGAATTAATGAATTAAAAAAAAAATTAAGGCAAAATCTTAAGAAGCCGTCTAAGCATAATAAAGACAATAAGAAACATTTCCGCTCACATCTAAATAGATCAAAAAGTAGACCGTACTTTGTGTCCAATTAGATCTCAAGATTCCCTTCTTAAAATTTAATTTAACTAATTTGGCCCTGGCTTGTACCCTAACGATATAATGATTGTTCGACCGACGTGCCGCAGCCGTTTTTACCCCTCCTCATCGATTTAATAATATTTTAATCAGAAACTTGAACGGGGAGGGGTGTAAGAACAGAACATCGGAACATCATCTGCCCCCGTCGAGCTCATCCCCCCGCCGACGCGTCGGGCCCTGGGGTATTAAGAAAAGCCGAACGAAAGGTTGGTCTAAATATATTATGAAATGTAAAGTTTATAGGCGAAGAAAAGTCGAAATAATGTCTGAGTTGAAGGAGTTTGAGAGATGCCGGGTGTCTACAGGGTATCGCGCTGCGATCGTCGTTTGAAGTTTCAAGAGGAAATCTGGAAATGCTTATGCTATGCTATCCGTATCTTTCCAATCCTCATGATTTAGACAAGTCCTTTAGGGTACAAATACTGAATACATATTTTATTAATAATAAAATTTTTATAAAAGAATTGAACCGACTTCTAAAAGTGCGCTAAAAAGGAAAAAATTACTATAAATTTTTATATGAAATTGAAATTTTTGAAGTCGGCGTCAAACTAATACCTGACAAAATGTGATTTGCATAAACAGATTAAAAATACTTTATTTGTAATTGCTTTCTTATCATAATTAATATATATTAGTAGTTACTTATTTCATTTAGAAATAATTTGGCGCCGACTTCAGAATTTCAATTTCATATAAAAATTTATAGTTATTTTTCACTTTTTAGCGCACTTTTAGAAGTCGATTGAATTTTTTTATAAAAATTTTATTTTTCGATTTTTATGATATTCATAATTATTTGAACTAATCGAGATTAGTGTACCTCGCAATGACTCCAAGGTAGCAAAAAAGTGCCCATTTTATCGAGAATTGTAAATCACCCTAAAATGAACCACTAAAAATTCTTTGATTCTTAGAGTTCCCCAAATATCAATGAAATTGTATCAAACAAATATTTAGTCTGTCATAGTAAATTCACTATTTTAAATTTCAAATTAATTTTAGATTGGTAATATAAGCCCCAAAACCTTCTAATATCGATATTTAAAGAATTTGAGATGTAAATTTCTTAGCCCGATATATTTTATATTGTATATTGAGTTTGTATACGCCCCAAGAACCCCTCAATATCAATTTTATATAAAACCGAAAAACGTAAAGTTTTTAGTCCCTCATATTGTATCTTATTAACCTAACAGTTGTAAAAAATTAACTTCATATTCGTAATACATCACCCCCCCCCCCCCAACCCCCTAATACCAAATTTGAAAAAATGCGAATAAGGTAAAATTTTCGTCCTACCATATTGGATCCGCCATATAGAATTTCAAAAAAATAATTTTAAGGTCTTAATCTAATCTAAATCTAAACCCTTCAAAGCCCCGTAGTACCAATTTTAGATGAAATCCAGAAATTTAAAATTTCATCTGACGTATTAGATTTTCTTAAAATAATTTTATATTCGCTATTTACATCCTCAAAAACGATTCAGTTCCACATTTGAACAAAACCAAAAAATGTAAAATCTTTAGGCAGCTGTATTGCATTCGCCGTATTGAATCCTGAAAAATAACTAAATTTTTATATGAAATTGAACTTTTTGAAGTCGGCGCCAAATGAATACCTGACAAAATGTGATTCATATAAACACATTAAAAATACTTTATCTGTAAATGCTTTTTTACCATAATTTGTATGTATTAGTAGTTATTTATTTCATTTAGAAATAATTTGGCGCTGACTTCAAAAATTTCAATTTCATATAAAAATGTATAGTTATTTTTCACTTTTTAGCGCACTTTTAGAAGTCGGTTCAATTTTTTCTAATATCGATATTTAAAGAACTTGATACGTAAATTTCTTGGTCCGATATATTTTATACTGCATATTGAGTTTGGATACGCCCCAAGAACCCCATAATATCAATTTTAGACAAAATCGGAAAATGTAAAATTTTCAGTCCCTCATATTATAGCCTATCAACCTAATAGTTTTAAAAAATTAACTTCATATTCGTAATACACGACCCCGAAAACTCCTTAATACCAAATCAAAAAAAAAATGCGAATAAGGTAAAATTTTTAACCCACCATATTGGATCCGCCATATTGAATTTCAGAAAAATAATTTACTTAATCTAATCTAAATCTAAACTCTTCAAAACCCCCTAGTACCAATTTTATATGAAATCGGGAAATTTAAATTTCTAGACCATCATATTTCATCCGACATATTAGATTTTACTAAAATAATTTTATATTCGCCATATACATCCTCAAAAACGATTTAGTCCCACTTTTGAACAAAATCGAAAAATGTAAAATTTGATATTGAATCCTTAAAAAATACTTTTTATTTTATGATTTACTACCTCAAGAATTCCCCTTATATCAATTTTGGAGAAAATCTAAAAATGTAAAATTTTTAGGACGCCATATTGAATCCTCCAGATTGAGTTGTTCAAAAAATATTTTAAATTCGTAATAAACACTAACAAATATCCCCCAATACTGATTTTAGGTAAAATTGAGAGATCTAGAATCTTTAATCCGCCATATTTAATTTTTTTTACTAATTTCAGATTCATAATGTAATGTGCTATCCCCAAAAAATCGGACGAAATTAGTTTTTTTCCGCCATATTGGATACGCCATATTGAATTTTTTAAAAATAATTTCAGATTTGTTATGTGCGACTCCGAAATTTCCCCTATACCAATTTTGAAGAAAATTGGATAAAATTGATTTGTTTGTCCTCAATATTGAATTTTTTAAAAATATTTTGGATTTGTTATGTACCACCCCGAAAACTTCCCCATACCAATTTTGGAGAAAATCGGACAAAATAAAAATTTTTTGTCCGCCATATTGGATCCGCCATATTAAATTTTCTAAAAATAATTTTACTGCACCAATTTCGTTCAAAAAAATATGGGACCATCGCAGCAACTTCCTGAACATAACGTAAAAAATTTCCTTCAAATCGGTGCCGCCGTTCCGGAGTAATCGGTGTAGATAAATAAAAAAAAAATTACATAGTCGACGAATTGAGAGCCTCCTTCTTTTAGAAGTCGGTTAAAAAGCAGATAAATCAACCATTATTAAGTACAGAACTGGCACTTTTCAGCAATATTTTTTAATGGTTCGGAGACTGGGTATCTTCCCGTTGTTTTTTCAAAGTACAAGGACAGAAACAACTTATTCACAAGTATTTTTGTCCGCTGAAACTGAATTTGTTGTTCAGAAATCACGAAAAGGAGTACCAATATGTTTAAATCGCAATTGTTTAAATAAATAAAAAAATAATTATTTTTCAATGTATAGTATGGATGAAAACAAGAAAAAAGTTTATATATGTTATTTACAAAAAATCAATAGTTTCGGAGTTATTAAGGAGTTGGAAGTGAAAATTTCGTAATTTTTTGAAATTTCAAACGTCGATATCTTTTGACCTAATCAATTTTTTTTTGAGTTCAGGAAAATAGACCCGATTTTGCCTCTTATGCTATAGTTTATTCAAGAACTAGAGAGAGTAATAAATCATTTTTTACCCTTTTTTCTTCGCAAACTACCTGTGTTCTTTTGTCTTTGGCAAAATCTGTTAGACACATATATTTGTCATAGGAATGGGTTAGAAATTTTATAATTTAAAATACAGGTCTATAATAATGGACTATTTGGGTTGGACAACAACAATAAATATTTGGAAGTTTGAAGTCTTAAAAAGGATTTTAATCTTTGTCATAGGCGTCGGAAGGAGGTTTATTTTATCGCTAAGTATTTATGGCATAGAATATTATTTCAGTAATAAACTTCAAATAAAAAGTTTTTGTAATATTATTTTATTTCTTATGATTTCTTAATAATTTACATACATTAATTACAAAATGTAGATAATTTTGACATATTTAACACAAATCACAACTGTATTTTTATTATTTTTAGTTGTGTCATAGAAGCCGTTTTAGGCACATTCAGACGAAAACGTAGCCTTACTCTGTCAAAAAATTCTAAGTTATAATTTAAATACTTACAAAAAGTTAAACATATATAAAAAAATAAATTCGTCCATATAATATTAAAATATTTTTGGGGCTATCGGTCATTTTATTGTAAATTAAAAACATTTTTACGACATTTCACGTTTCAGTTTATTTATTTCTTAAACCATCTGCAGAATTTCAATTAAACACTAAACAGGAATTCAATTCAATTCAATAATTAGTCTTTATATGTTACAGGTAAAATTAGACCTACTTGTTTTTATTTCTATTGTACTTATATCTTAATTTAATTTACTTTATTACATGGAAATCCGATAGCCCCAAACAAATAAAATAAACATGTTAATTCTACACGCTTAAGAAAAATACAATAAAATAATAAAAAACTTACGGCTAATTAGAATTAAATATATATAAAATTAAAGAGTGGGACAAACTAAAATAAAAATATATAAAAAATGTAGAAATAACATTAAACAATAAAATACAACAAAAACAAAAATTTAGATAATAAATTGTATTTACACTGGTAAATATTACGTATCTAATTCCGAATCAAAGCCAGTGAAGCTATCTTCGCTCAAATTAATTATAATTAGTTCCTCTATTTCACCGATCATGAGATCGAGTTTCCACATTTTGTTTTGTTCTTTTATTATATTTCCGCAGTAACTTTATTTAAAAAAATCTTTCAAAAGTTCAGTTAAATTACTTATTTTGTAAGTTGTGTTATTTCTAGCAATTCTACCTTTTACTTGAGAGAGATATTTCCTTCTCCAACGGACAGTTTCCGGACGATCTATAAGAATAGATTTTCTATCTGGTTTTTTTCTGCAAAAATTAAGTTCTCTGAGCAATTTCCAGAGTTCAGTTCTTTTAATTTCAGGTAAATGGCGATCTTCATTGATTTTAGTTAGAATTTTGCCGACGGTTGGGATCTGCTTCTCATAATAAAATGTATGTACAACTCCTTTTATTGCAGTTTTCATCTCTTCTTCCAACGAGTTTTTTCGTCTGCCTGTGATTGA
Source organism: Diaprepes abbreviatus (assembly GCA_034092305.1). Lineage (NCBI taxonomy): Eukaryota > Metazoa > Arthropoda > Insecta > Coleoptera > Curculionidae > Diaprepes > Diaprepes abbreviatus. The sequence continues at coordinate 560,190 of JASJET010000194.1, read as the reverse complement.
ATGTGGCTTGGGAGTACCAACAATTCCAGTAATTTTTTTCTCCTTCAGTATTCGGTAGATTTTCCAACTCCTGTCATGTTGGAACACACCTCATTAGAGCTTTTAACATTATTATCTAGATCTTGATATCTTAAAGCATCATAAACATTCATCGTAATAAGTTTTTCGTTGAGGAAAAAATGCCCTGGTTTAACGATTTTGCAATAAATATAGAGTTGGAAGCCATATCTTTTGGGTATTTCACTAATCTCAAATAATATATAAAAACAAGCGCAAACAAGATAAATCACTGTAAGGTGTACTTTGTTCACTGACAGAAATTAAATTGAATTATCAAAAATTTTATTGTTGCTGCAAATTTATAAAAGCTTATAATATTTAAATATAATTAAATATAATTAGATTTACGGCAGTCCTCAGTTACCTGCGACACTGGAGCAAGTACGTTGAAGGTTTCGGTAATAGTTTTATTAATGTCTCTAGTTTTTAAATAGAGTATAGGAATGTGTATGCTTGCAATCGCTCCCCCCCCCCCCCCAAGCTTTGAGGTCAGGAAAATAGAACCAATTCTGCCTTTTATATTAGGAATGTGTATGCTGCTGACACCCCCCTTCCCCGTTGACAACTTGTTTTTCTTGCGAAAGCACCCCCCAAGAGCTTTGAGTTCAGGAAAATAGACCTGTTTCTGCTTCTTATACTAGGAATGTGTATGCTGCTGGCAACCCCTCCCTGTCGACAACTTGTTTTTTCTTGTGATCGCCCCCCCCCTCTCCAAGAGCTAAAATGGGAATGTTGCTGGTGTCCCCCTCCGTCAACAACTTGTTTTTGCTTGCCAGACTGTATTTTTGTGATATCATCGCCCCCCCCCTCCCCCAAGAGAGAAGCTGGATCCGCTCCTGAACTGAACCCTAGATCTACAACCTGCAATTAATAGAAATATCAAAAAGTTTGAATAAGGCAGTTATTTTGAGCGATAAACAAGTCGCGTTTCCGGTGCTCACTATATCTATATATACAGTGTACGACGTGGATGTAGCTATACCGGCAGGCATACGATATGTAAATTGTCTATCACTAAAAATAACGAATTAATTTTTTACATGTTTTATTCAGGGTCATTTCTGCCGCGACGTGACGGTGAGGGCCCTCTCAGGAGAGCACGAGACCCTCCCGTAGAGGAACAAATTTTGCAAGATATTGCTGACAACCGTTCAAACAGCTTAAGAAAGCTCGTGATACTAAACAATGCATTGTACATGAAACTCTACCAGAACAGTTACTTTACCTGTACCTCGTTGTAAAAGTACACGCTATATCTCCGGATGATTATCTCCCAAGACTTCAATACTTCAACTGGTTTATACAGCAACATAACCTAAATCTAAAATTTTCTAACCTTATTTTTTTAACTGATGAGGCCGGTTTTTATAAGATATGGCATAATAAATTTACACAATTTACATTTTTGGGCTCATGAAAACCCGCACGTTATAATTCAAAACAAATCCCAACAAAGGTTTATTGTAAATGTGTGGACTGGCATCATCGGAAATAACCTTATAGGTCCATTTGTTTTGAAAGGAAGACTCAATAGCGAGATTTATTTACAATTTTTGTAACAAAATTTAAATAATTTATTGGAAAACGTACCTCTTGATAGAAAAATGCAAATGTACGTCAACACTTAACTAACATTTTTGACCTTCGATGGATAGCTAGAGGTGGACCTGTTTTATAGCCCCCAGACCTAAATCCCTTGGACTTCTGGGGCCATCTAAAAGAACTAGTTTATTCGACACCAGTAAATACTAGAGCATAACATTCTAACGAAGTCCGTAATAATGCCAAATATTATTTCTAGTGCAACGGGAAAATATTCGAAGAATAAGAAAATATATTGAAGTACGTGAAGCCGATATTGAACCATTGCCAAAATAACATTTAAACGTTTCACTTTTTTGAAGTGGAATGACCAAACTATTTAAAAAATCAGTTTTAACTCTGTAAAATGTCACCTGTCAAAAATTAGTCCCAACGAGTGTGGCTGTAAGTCCGTTCCTAACTTCTCTGATGATCTAAAACATCTAATATAGTATGGTTTAATGAGACTTTATGGCCTCAATAAAATATTAAAACTTTATTAAATTATACAAGTCGGTTCAAAAGCCGATAAGGTAAATCGCTGGGTACCCCTTTAGGGCTCTGTATCGCAGAAGTCATCATATTATACAAAAAAGGCGATAGAAATAACATAGAAAATTATCGGCCAATTAGCTTACTGTCCCACTTGTACAAACTTACAAAAATAATAACTAACAGACTGACGCCAAAGTTGGACGCATACCAACCTTCAGAACAAGCCGGATTTCGCAGGAACTTCAGTACAATAGACCATCTACAGACAGTACACACGCTTATCGAAAAAAACACGGAATATAATATACCTCTGCATTTGGCTTTCGTTGATTACCAGAAGGCGTTCGATTCTATCGAATCATGGGCAGTTCTCAAAGCACTGGACAATGCTCGGATTGATTCAAGATACTCTGCTCTAATTCAGCATATATATGAAAACGCTTACATGCAAGTTACAATAGACGAGGATATAAAAACCTCGAGGATACCTATAAAAAGAGGCGTACGTCAGGGGGACACAATCTCTCCAAAATTGTTCACGTTGGCACTTGAAGATGTATTTAAGGGCTTGGACTGGCATGACAAGGGAATTAACATAGACGGAACACGACTAAACCACTTAAGATTTGCTGATGATATTGTTATAATCAGTGATTCACCAGAACAACTCCAATGTATGATACAAGAACTTCATCAAGCATCAGCTAGGATAGGACTCAAAATGAACTTGTCAAAAACAAAAATAATGAGTCTAGAACAAATACAAATTAAAGTTGAAGATAAAATAATAGAAAACGTAAGAGAATACATATATTTAGGTCATAAAATACAAATAGGGAAGGAAAACCAATCGGCTGAAATTCCTAGAAGAATAAATCTCAGCTGGGCAGCTTTTGGCAAACTCGGATTCATTCTTAAATCCAGTAACACCCCCATAAGTCTGAAAAGAAAAGTCTACGAGTCGTGCATCCTGCCAGTTCTTACTTATGGTGTTGAAACAACCTCCCTAACATGTAAAGCCATTGATAAGCTTCGGGTTACACAACGAGCAATGGAAAGGGCTATGCTGGGAATTAGTTTACGAGATAGAGTTCCAAATGAAGAAATCAGAAGAAGAACGAAAATAACAGATGTGAGCAAACGAGTAGCGCAGCTAAAATGGAGATGGGCTGGACACATCGCAAGACATGACATAGACAGATGGACATACAAGATAACAGCATGGCGGCCAAGAGAGAACAAGAGAAGTGTTGGCAGGCCCCAAAAGAGATGGCGTGACGACATCCAGAAAATTGCCGGAAAAAACTGGATGGGGATCGCTACGGACCGACAGAAATGGAAAAATATGGAAGAGGCCTACATTCAGGAGTGGATGAAAACGGGCTGATATGAATGAATGAATGAATCTCTGTTCAAGGGCACCGTAAAAAATTTTTTTCTATGACGAAGTAGGGTTATTTTGACCTCCCCTGTATAAAGAAGCAAGAAGTCGTGACACAAAACGTTGAACATTGCGTCCACAATCCCAGAGATATCCTGCAAAAGTATTGAAAATTGGACACCCTGTATTTTTGTGCTCATTACGTACTTTTTCTTTCAGCTTCCTATTTTGGACATCTTATTCAGATAAGTATTAAAATTTGGATTGTAAGAAACTGAAAAGAGGTATATTTCAAACAAATAGTCATAAATTTTATTGCTCCATGTTTTCGTACTGGATTTTATTATTATTGCAGTTTATTTTGCTGCTTCTAAAATATTATTTGACAGTTACGTTTTATTTGCACTGGCTGGAAGTATTTTTTGATATATTTTAAGAAGGAGCAAATAACATGTTTACATTTATTGTGATAGATATGGTTGTGACAGGAGTATTATAGTTTTCAATATAGTTTTTTTTGATTGATTCTGGTAAATAATCGTTTGGTCAAAGCCTCGCCACTGACACCTAATTTTATGGAAGAAATCTTATGTTTCTGACTAAATTATTTGAAAATTTTTTGGGAAAAATGGCCACAGAAAACTTTTCAGATCGGACATTAAAAATAGCGTGTGTGAAACAATTCAAAAAAACAATTTTTCTTTCCTCTTAACTTAATAAAAAAAAAGGAAAAAAATATATATATTTTTTTAATTACTAATATAAAGTTAATGTTTAGACCATATTCGAATATCATTTCACAATATGAAATCCATATTATGGGAATCACAAAAATAGCATTGAAAGAATACTGAACAAATTCATTATATATGTTTGTATATATCTTAAAGGAACTGGAGTATCAGTTACATACATATTGTATGCCAAAAGCGGAAACTGCGATTAGATATAATCATAAAGTTGCATGCATGTTTTTTTTTGTTTTATATATGATCACATTGATGATTTTTAACTTATTGGCATTAATACGGTTGTGTGTTCCGACAAATAAGATAAATAATCCGTCAAGACTTTGCTTAAGCTGCAGTTGTTTGCTGTTAACACTTTGTGATAATTAAACAATGAGAATTGTTTCAAATATTTAACTCTATTTAGGGACATTCCCGAAACCAATGTATTATGACGAATTTCTCGTGGCAGAGAGAGCAAAGAATGGCCAACAATAAAGAAATTGTTTAACCATACTTATTTTTCAAAACTAATGACAAATTTGGATTGAGCAATGCTTTGATAGCCTTAAAACATACATGGTTTGTTAGACTTGTCGCTTAAAAGCTTGTCGGTCACGAAAGGGGAAGGTTTCCGAAATTCGAAAAATTCATGCAATTTAAAATTTGCAAAATTGAATATCCTGAAGAGAAAGGAAGATATTTGAGCTGATTCAACGGCATTTGAAAGAGTAAGACTTATACTTTAATCAGAGAGAAAAATTTGAAAAAAAAATGTCGCGATGATACATAACCTCAAAAATCGCGTTTTTTGCGATTTTAGTAGGATATTTTAAAAACCTGATGTGACGGAGCAATTCTCAAACCGGATTCAAATTCAGCGACCTAAATTCTACAAGAAATTACTAACTAACCCTATTCAGTGTACAAATTTCATGTGCTGTGCTTTTATATGAAATAACTTCTTGTTTTAAAATCACTGATATGCCCAAAATTTCTTAAAAACAATATAAATAAAACTTGAGGAGCGATAATTGTCAATAAAATAATATTATGATTGAAGAGTCAAAAGAACATTTGTAATCATACAAAGAAATGTATGTTGTAATAATAATAATAATAATAATATCCTTTATCATCGTTAAAGGAAAGATACAACCGGGTGCATTTGAGATGCAGAACGGTGAAACCATTGCTGCAATGGAAGCAGAACAAACATACAAATACCTAGGTATGAAACAAGCTAAACGAATTGACCATCGCACTATGAAGGCCGAATTGACAACCGAATTTGTCAGGAGGGTAAGACGGGTGTTACGAACTAGTCTAAATAGTAGAAATTTGTTTAAAGCGCTCAACACGTACGCATGCTCTGCGCTTAGCTACTCTTTTGGAATAGTAAAATGGAGCAAGACGGACATCGAAGGCCTGCAAAGAAAAATAAGAACACTCCTAATAAAAGCACACAAACACCACCCTCGGAGTGCTATTGAACGTACAATGCTTCCAAGACACCAAGGAGAAAGAGGATTGGTCGATATTGGTAAGCAGCTCGATCAACAAATAATAAACTTACGTTCTTATTTCCATAGGTTAGTGGACTCTTCCACACTACATCGAGCAATATGCGAGGCAGACGATTCAACGCCGCTACAGTTGAGGGAACGGGATATTGCTTCTCACCACCGAATAGACCAAGAGAAGTTACAAGCTTGGCTACAGAAGCCACTTCATGGACGGCATCCAAATGAGGTCAACTAGGACAATGTCGACAACTTAGCGTCGAACTACTGGTTGATTTCAGGACAGATGTTTTCGGAAACGGAGGGCTTCTTGTTAGCTATCCAAGACCAGGTTATTCCGACGAAGAACTATCGGAAATTCATTATCAAAGATCCCTCAATAGATAATGATCAATGTAGATATGGCTGTCGAACATCAGAGACGATCCAGCACGTAACTGGAGGATGCCAAGCGTTTGCCGCAACCGAGTATAAGGAAAGACACGATTCAGCCGCTAAGATACTACACCAAGAGTTAGCAGATAAGTTAAAACTATTGCAGGTAGGAAAGGTGCCTTACTACAAATATAGTCAAGAGCCTATTCTTGAAAACAACGAGTTCAAGTTATACTGGGATCGAACGGTCCTAACAGATCAAACAGTTGCTCATAACAGGCCAGACATTATACTAACAGATAAAATTTCCAGGCGAACTACACTAATCGACATCGCTGTGCCGAACAACAACAACTTAAGGTCAAAGTACAACGAGAAGATCGCCAAATACAGAGATCTGGAGGTGCAAATCCGCAGACAGTGGGCAATGAACAGCGTCCACACGATTCCTATAATACTGTCAACAACTGGAGTAATACCGAAGAACCTTCTGCAGAACATCAAAGGACTGGGCCTTAGTGAACATCTGTATAAACCGATTCAGAAAGCGGTTCTCCTTGCAACCGCGCGAACCGTCCGAAAGTTTGTAGGAAGTGCAGAAGACCACGCCACCTAGGACCCGATAACATGGAAAGGGTCCCCACAGAGCTTCATACTTTTGGTGTCTTTGCATACCTGGTATGAGTGAACAATCCCTAGAGGGAGTGCGAAGCCGTTTGGCTTGTAAATGTAAATATCCTTTATTTGCCAACAAAATTATGATCACATAACAAAGCAACGTCAGAGAGAAAAATAGTTAAGATTAAGAATTGTAAATATATCGATCTAACTACAGTTAGGATAAAAACTAATGGACATTTCGATAGGAACTTTACGGTATAACATTGCAGCTGTGGTTGAAAGGTTTTATTGCAGTTCCATTGTTATAAATTATTGGATTTTTTAGTCGGTTTCTAATAATTCTGAATACATTATATATTTTTTGTTACAGGTGATCTTTCCCCTTCCCCAGTCTTACCACCAGCGCCGGCACGATGCTAAGCGTACCGGCGCCTGCCACCGCCGTGCCTCCCTTGGGGGATCCAGTTACTTCACCGGTAGCAGTCCAGGCAGCTTTTGCTACCACCGATGCTGATCAAGGGCAGTTCGAGGCTGACAAAAGGGCGGTTTATAAGTAAGTGAACAACAAATAAAACCATCAGAAAAAGTTACTTTAAATTGTTATCAGTGGCGTAAGTAACGACCCCGCAAGCTGTGCGGTGCGGAGGGCGCCTTCAAATCCCTTGATGAAAATGAATAAATACGAAGGATCAAGACGGGTGCAAAATAGTAGGGGGCATTCAAAAATCTGCGGGGGGGGGCTCACATGCTCTTAGTTACGCCACTGGTTGTTGTCTATTCTTTTTAAAACATTGTATCACGAAAGCAAAACATTAGAATTCTTGTACACGATATTGAGTGACATTTATCAAAATTAAACAAAATGAACATTCCTAGTCGGTATAAAAAGTGTCATACATAAAAAAATGGCATTGCCATCTATTCTAACATTATAGTTTTATTATAACCAAGGGTGGATCCAAAAACATTTTTGGGGGGCCTAGCGTTTTTCGCAAACCTGTAATACTTTGTTGTTAAACAAAAGGTTCACCAAAAAAAAATTTCCTAGCATCATTTGTGCTTAATATACAGGGCGAAATTGAAAATTTTTAATTTACAAACCCCCCTTATATCTTAGGTAATATGGAAAAGTCAAAATGGATTATTGTAGGGTTTTTTTTACGTAAAATCCGCTGTCGTACTTAGTTTTTTTTTTATATATTCTCGGGCCCGTCCTAAAGCCGGACGCATTGCGGCCAGAGTAGGCCTATTGTGCTCACCCTAGACATTACAGCCACTCTGTTAACCTAGCCCCCTGGCTCAATCTGTATAGTCCTGCCAAGGAGTCAGTCAGTATTTCTCCCGGTTCCAGACTTACTAACCCGAATGTTTGTTGTCTAAATCTCTCCAGTGACTCACAGTCATATATGATATGCTGCACCGTTTCCTCGGCTTGTCAACATAGTCTGCAGCCGAGGTTTCCGTTATATAGATTCATTCTATTCAGATGTACTTTGACGGCCATGTGTCCCGTCATTATACCCGTAATAGTCCTAAATTGGTTCCTACTCATTTGGAGTAATTTCCTTGCCAGTTTCGGGTCAGGATTCCCAATAAATAGCTTGCTGTGGTTTAAACTCTGTCTGATCATCCAGTGGTTTTTATGCTCTCTTTTGATCCATTCTTTGACTGCTTCTCGGGCCGCGCCCCGCGGCACCCCAAAGGCCGGTTCTGGACCAATGTATTGAGATGCTGATCCTGCTCTAGCTAGCTCGTCAGCTTTTTCATTTCCATGTATGCCTTCGTGTCCTGGTACACACTTTAACATAACTCTGTTGTCTTTTGCCAGAATTTCCAGCTCACTCTGACATTTCCAAACCAGCCTCGATGATATCTTTTGGCCCTTGAGGGCTTTTAGAGCTGTTTGGCTGTCAGAGTAAATGTGGATTTGCTTTCCTTTGTAATCTCTCCTGTTTATCTCGTCTGCGCACCGTAAGATTGCGTATATTTCTGTCTGGAATACTGTTGGGTATTTTCCAAGGGGAAGGGTTAATTCCTTCCTCGGTTGTAGCTCATATATCCCAGCTCCAGTACCCTCACTAGTTTTTAAACCGTCAGTGTACCAGATACTTGCACCCGAGAATGTTTCCGGGTTTTCTCTTTTACTTTCCATTCGATCCTCTACTTCAAACGATATATTATAACGGTAGCTCGAGTTCATATGGTCTGTGTCCATTTCCAACTCGGGGCTTCCGATTTTTTACATATTTTTTTGTGTCCTGACAACGCCCTTTGTAATTTTACTGTTGAGTGATTTAGTCGGTGGAGTCCCATTCTCGCCTCTGCCTGTTGTCGAACTTAGTTTTTTTTTTCTAAAAGCAACAGATTTTGAATTATAGACCAAACTTATGTTTTTTTTTAAGTAGAATATCATGTATATTATTTAGCAGCTCGACAATCTAAAATTTTGATTTTGATGTCGAGTCCTATAAATAATATCTTGTAAAAAGTCCCATAAGAAATAATCCAGAACTGATAAATCAGTCTATCTGGATGGCCAACTAGCAGGCCTGTTGATATTATTCCATCTTTGAGGAAAATAAGTTTCCAAAAACGTTTTTATTACCTAAACAGTCGTGACTCGGTGCACCGTCACGCTGGAAATATACAGGGTGTCCCACCGAGAAACAATTCGATCTATATATGGAAAACTATATATAGGACAATTTTGAAAATTTGACAGTGTACTAATGTCGATAGGAGCAATTCTGCTAAAATATTTTTAAGATGGTGGCACTTCCGGTTATACCGGAAGTAGGTATCAACTTGCTTATTTTAAATGGAACACCCTATATAAAGGGTGTTTTTTATAGAGGTATAAAACTTTAAGTTGGCAACACTTTTTTTTAACTGGCGGCCATTTTGTCAGCTGTCAAGTGATTTATGTTTAGTTTGGTTTGGCATTTCAACATGAATAGACTGACGCCTGAACAACGCTTCCAAATTGTGCAAATTTATTTTGAAAATAATGGTTCTGTTTGAAATACGTATCGCGTACTACGTCCATTTTACGGTCAACATAATCGTCCATCAGAGCAATTAATTCGATTAACTATGGATAGTTTTCGCACCACGTTTACTTTAAATGATAATACGCATCCACAGAGATGTCGTACATTGCGTACAGAAGAAGTCATTGCTGCTATAGAGCGTAGCATAGAGGAAGACCCGCCATCGTGCACAGGAATTGGATATGTGTCCATTCACTTTATGGAAGATTTTGCGGAAAGATCTTGGTTTGCGTGCTTACAAAATCCAACTCGTGCAAGAATTGAAGCCACACGATCACCTAGCAAGACGTAGATTCGGTGAATGGGCCCAATACAAGATTGCCGTTGAGCCCGATTTTCATAAGCGAATTTTGTTTAGCGATGAAGCTCACTTTTGTTTGAATGGATACGTCAATAAACAAAACTGCCGTATTTGGAGTGATGATAATCCTCAAGTGTATGTTGAGACACCGTTACATCCAGAAAAACTGACTGTTTGGTATGCTTTATGGACTGGTGGAATCATTGGTCTGTACTTCTTTAAAAACGATGCTGGTCAGAACGTTACAGTCAATGGTGACCGCTATAGAGCCATGATTACTGACTTTTTCGTTCATCAATTGAACAACCATGATGTGCAGGAGCTGTGGTTTCAATAAGACGGCGCAACATGTCACACAGCTCGTGCCACAATTGATTTATTGAAGGAAACGTTTGGTAACCGCATAGTTTCACGTTTCGGACCCGTGAATTGGCCTCCAAGACTATTTTCTGTGGGAATATGTGAAGTCGCTAGTCTACGCCGATAAGCCCGAAACGATTGATCACTTGGAGGACAACATTCGCCGCGTTATTGCCGATATACGGCCACAAATGTTGGAAAAAGTCATCGAAAATTGGACCTCCAGATTAGACTACGTCCGAGCTAGCCGTGGCGGTCATATGCCAGAAGTCATATTTAAATTATAATGCCAGAAAGTTATCTTTCGAATAAAATAAATTTCATGTCAATTTAAAAAATTCATCTTTGTTTTATTCCATTTAAAAGTTCTATACCTCTATAAAAAACACCCTTTACAAGGTGTTCAAAAAATAAGATTAAAAATTAAATTGAAGGAATGGTCAAAAGTCAATTTTTTCAAATAGAAACCCCCAAATTTTATAATTTTATCTCAATTAGCATTAAAAATAAGGGTAAGTTTGTGTAAGGTTGTCTATGCTGAAAATTTTTAGGTTTCGAAACATTGCCAATTTAATATTTACACATGCTTTTCCTTATTTTTAATGCTAAATAAGACAATATTAGAAAATTTGGAGTTTCCTTTGGAAGATATTGACTTTTGACGATTCCTTCAATTTAATTTTCAGTCTTATTTTTTGAACACCCTGTATTATTGGTTATCAAAATATTACAGTCACCAAACTATTTACAGCAATTATTCGTGACAAACTTGAAGAGAAAATAGAGATCTCGGAGGAACAACAGGGTTTTCGAAAAAACAGGGGAACCACAGATGCCTTATTTATAGTGAGACAAATAATCGAAAAATCAATAGAATTTAACCACCCTGCATACTTATGCTTTGTTGACCTAACAAAAGCATTTGATCGCATCAAGAAGCAGCACAAAACGGACATCCTAAAACAGAAAAATGTTTCAGCGGAGATCATAAACATAATTGATGACTTGTACACAAATTTCAGCACAAAAATAATAACATCCGAAGGTCTAACCGAAGACATCAAGACAAACGAAGGGATAAGGCAGGACTCGCTAAGCTCCTTCTTATTCAATTTGATAATGGACCGCATAATAGAGGACATCAGACCGAAACGCGGATACCAGATGGGCAGACACAATATCAATATAATATGCTACGCGGATGATGCGGTCCTACTCGCAGATAACGAAGACGACCTCCAGAGATTGACACACCTATTTAACGTATCAACTAAGAAGTACAATATGCAGATATCAACGAATAAAACAAAGTGTATGGTAATTTCCAAGGAACCAAGAAGATGTAAGCTACAGATAGAAAATGCCATAATTGAACAAGTCATGAACTTTAAATACCAAGGCATTGACACAACAAGCTGTCGTAACCTTACTGGAGAAGTACTGTCACAAAATACAAGAGCCCTACAAGTGGCAGGATGCTTAAGAGATGTTATATTTCGAAACAGATACATGAGAATAGAGGGAAAAACAAAAATATATAAGACCATGATACGACCAATTCTAACTTATGCCACGGAAACAAGAGCAGACACTAAGAAGACAAAGCAGAAAATGAGAACCACCGAAATGAAAGTACTGAGATCAATGATGAACGTGTTAATCAGAGATAGGCTGACAAATACCTTAATCAGAGAAAAATGTAATGTGCAGGACGTGGTCAAATGGACAAAAGAAAGAAAAAGAGGTTGGAAAGAACACGTTGAAAGAATGAGTGAAGAGAGACTAGCCAAAGTTTGTATGTATGGACGACCAAGAGGAAGAAGATTACCAGGCCGACCACCAAAGAGATGGGCCCAGAGCTGGTTCTCTTCATCAGCAGAATAAGGCGGGTGTAGATGGAATGACAAACAGGGATATCCCTAGTCAACGTAGAAGAAGAAGAAGAAGAAGAAAATATTATAAAAATCTAATAAAGTAAGGCGTTCTTTTCAACAAGGAATCCAACCCAAATTAAATAAAAAAAAGCTTCCTTATAGGAAAAATTATTATTTTAGTGCCAGCAAACGTAATTTTTGACATAACAATTTAAAAAAGGCGAAAACGCTTAGACTTAAGTATAGGACATGTGTCTAGAATCTTGCGCAGAATCCAAAAAAGCAATATATATATATATATATATATATATATATATATATATATATATATATATATATATATAAAATAGGGTGTTTCATTTAAAATAAGCAAGTTGACACCTATTTCCGGTGGGTTACCCCCATCGACATTAGTATACTGTCAAATTTTCAAATTTTTCCTATGTATAGTTTTCTATATGTAGGTCAAAATGGTTCCCAGTGGGACACCCTGTATATCATTATACTTCACCGTACTAGCAATTAAAGTATTACATCTTCTAAAACTTCTAGATAACTGTTTGCTGTGAGGGCCCTGTCATAAATTAGGCTCCTTATCTGTATTCCTCAGATAAAACAAGCGATTCTAAATCCGAGAAGCTCTTGTTGTTTCTTTTTATAAATGACACGAAGATTTTCTGCAGACCCAGTGTCTGGTTTAGTGCGTGTTAGAAATAGTTGTACTTGTAAAGTAACAACAAGTGAGAATTTTTAAAAAGATCAAAATTTTAGATTTATTTGTGGAATCAAACTAAGCCAGCTATGATACATTTTTGAAAAGCTGGAAAAAATTGAAATCGAACTGTTAAATAAGATGCACACTCCATGGAAAATAGACTTTCGTCAGTAACAAAAATGTAACATTGTTTTTTTTTTGCTGGAATGTGTTCATTTCGGCATCCTATAAAACATATCATTCTAAAAAAGTATGTCAAACTCGGAATCTGTCAGTTTTTTATTTTCCGAGAAATTCGATGTCAAAGTTGATAATTCAACCTCAATTTTCCGCTTTCCTAATTAAGATACAATGCTCAATTTTAATGGAAATTGTTTGTATTGTTTTATATTTTGAAGATTTATTAAAAAAAAAAATTTCAATCGTGGGCCGAGAAATTTTGCAAACACCAATTTTTGCGCCAAAAAAAATTGCGATAACTTTTCACCGGATGGAGATAAAATTTTTTTAATCCGTGCATTGGATTTAGATGTATCATTTCCGATCTCAAAGGAAAAAAATTTAATTTTGGATGAAAAAACGTTTTTTTTCAAAAATTCATAATGGCGTGGCAAATTAATATGATAGTAACAATCTGTTTAGTCATATTAATTATTAATTTGTTTATTAACAAAATTTGTATATAAAATTATAGAGAAAATCATACAAATATTCAATTATATATTACATATTCTACTGTTTTTTTTTCCTTTATATTATTATTATCTAACAGTTTATTAACAATATTTTTACAATAAATTATAGAGGAAATCATACAAATATTCAAATATATATTACATATTATACTGTTTTTTTTTCCTTTATATTATTACCTAATAGTTTATTAACAAAATTTTTACGAAAATTTCTATAAGCAAATCATATAAAAATATAATAATAATATATAATACGTCATATAATACATTAAAATTTCGTGCGAAAATCATGCAAATACAATATATCAATCATACATTCATCTTTCTTTTTTTTTCTATTACTTCTATGCCATCGGCGTCCATTTCATCATCGCCATTATTACTCTCACTTACATCGCACATACCATTTTCACCATTATTCTCAATTTCATTGTACAGATCATTCTCACCATTATTAACATTTTCATAGTCAAAATCATTCTCACACATATTATTAATTTCCTCTGAATTGTCATCATCGTTTTCTAAATCGCAGGATATAAAATTTTCAAAGCAATTATCGCACTGTCTATCACAGTGATTACACAAATCTGTACATTTCAGAAATTTCGGAAATTTTTGAAAAAATTGTGACTTAACAAATCATATAAATTAATAAAACTACATCAATATTATAAATATTACTTGTGATGCATAAGTTTTCTTCAAGCGCCAATGAATAATGCGCCTGAACTATGGCAACCCGCCTGCAGCAGCTATTTTCGATTAGATTTGGCCCAATTTTCGAAGGTTCCCAGATCGTATGGAAGTGTATTTCCTGGATCCAAAAAATTCACAGGTAAAGTACAAGCATTAAAAAGCATCTTCTGCGAATTTGAGCCCTTAATATTCATTTGCCACGGCATTATGAATTTTCGAAAAAAAAACTTTTTTTTCATCCAAAAATTTTTTTTTTCTTTTGAGATCGGAAATGGTACATCTAAATCCAATGTACGCATTAAAAAAAATTTATCTCCATCCGGTGAAAAGTTATCGCAATTTTTTTGGCGCAAAAATTGGTGTTTGCAAAATTTCTCAGCCCACGATTGATTTTTTTTTAATAGATCTTCAAAATATAAAACAATACAAACAATTTCCATTAAAATTGAGCATTGTATCTTAATTAGGAAAGCGGAAAATTGAGGTTGAATTTTCAACTTTGACATCGAATTTCCCGGAAAATAAAAAAACTCACAGGTTCCGGGTTTGACATAATTTTTTAGAATGATAATACCTATATTTATGTTAAATTTTAAATCGTAAATTTTGTCGAAAAAAATATATCTCGATAATTAGTGGCGGCACCTGTAACTATATATATATATATATATATATATATATATATATATATGTAACTATATATATATATATATATATATATATATGTAACTATATATATATATATATATATATATATATATGTAACTATATATATATATATATATATATATATATATATATATATATATATATATATATATATATATATATATATATAAATGTTTATACGGCTTTCACGGATACCTCCGTATGAGATGCATTAGCAGTGGTTATATCCACATTATGCTGTTGTAGTGCTGAAATCACATTCAGCAAACGTACAACTATATGCAACTCCGTACATAAGTGAAGTAAAATGCGAAACAGTGAATGCAAACTTCGCTCCATCGTATCCTTTCTGTGTTAGAGGTTGCACAGTTAGAATAAATTGTGATAAAACACAATTCATCCTATTCCACCACCATCGAGATGGTGACCTACCTGTACCACCATACCGAGAAGAAAGTCAAAGCTTACCCTCCCCGCCATCGAGATATGTTTTATAGGATGCCGAAATGAACACATTCCAGCAAAAAAAAACACTGTTACATTTTTGTTAACAAAACAGCTCTTTTTTGATCTAATTTCCATGGAGCAGCAAGGTTTTCTATTTAAAAAAGCACAAGTTTCTTTCTTTAATAATAATAGAGATACCGAGTAAAAGTGTCAAAAATTGAACAACCTGTACATACTTTTATTTGAGGGGAGCATTGCCCCAACGACCTGTTCCTGGATCCGCCTTTGTCTTAACCAGCCAATTTTTCCTTTCGTTCTCAACAGAGTTAGTAGATTTTTTAATTTGTAATTATTTTTAGGCATCCCCTCTTCCCTCTCTTAGCTCTCCTTTTTGAACGATGTGAATTAGCAACTCAGTCATCCGAACCCCAATCTAGCGATGCTTTCAATTTAGACATACAAGCCTTCGTGCAGCATCAAGAGAGAGATAGAAAACCTTTTTTAGCTAATGAACCCGAGATAGATGGACTGGTAAGATAAAATATTTTTTTATACACCTACCTTTCTTCCTCATGGGTAATAGCTATCATTACACGTTTATGGAATATACTATTCCTTAATACGAGTATTTTAGAATGATTTTTTTACATTCGTTGTTTTTTCCAGATGATAAAAGCCATACAGGTGTTAAGGATACACCTGTTAGAATTAGAAAAAGTTCAAGAATTATGTAAGGACTTTTGCAATAGGTACATTACTTGTTTGAAGGGCAAAATGCAGTCTGAAAACTTACTTAGATCTGATTATCCACAAGGTAGGTAGTTTTTGTACAAATAAATATGGCTGTATAGATGATAGGCCAGCGGAATTAGCATTTGGAAAAAATTTATTGTTAGTAGACTTCTGACTACGTAGAAACCTTTAGAATGATAATAGTAATTATGTAGTATCTTATGTCTCATTTTCTTTTTTGGGGAAAATTTTTTTTTAACAATTAAGATGTAAAAAAACACTTTTTTCGAGTTCTAGGAAAATCTATTGTTTTTCAGTAAAAAAATTTCAAATAAAAGGTGTGCGCTTTGAAAATACCTACAAAATAAAGAAAACTTCATCCAAATCGGATAATTTGTTTGTTAGTTATTGCAAAAAAAACCTGCTAAAATGGCTGTTTTTTCAGTTGTTAATAAACAATGGAAAAATATATTGCATTAACTTTATACTACACTGAAAGGAGCCTCTTGTTGCATACAACAAGTATGCAAAATTTCAAGTAATACTATTTTTATAAAAAAATTGAACCGACTTTTAAAAGTGCGCTAAAAAGTGAAAAATAACTATAAATTTTTATAAGAAATTGAAATTTTTGAACTCGGCGCCAAACTAATACCTGACAAAATGTGATTCGCATAAACAAATTAAAAAGCACTTCATTTGTAATTGCTTTCTTACCATAATTTGTATATATCGGTAGTTATTTATTTCATATAGAAATAATTTGGTGCCGACTTAAAAAATTTCAATTTCATATAAAAATTTATAGTTATTTTTCACTTTTTAGCGCATTTTTATAAGTCGGTTCAATTTTTTTATAAAAATATTATTTTTCGATTTTTAGTTTTGAATTCAAGTACTAATCGAGATTACCTCGCAATGACTCCAAGGTGACAAAAAAGTATCCAAAGTTGTAAATCACCCTCAAATAAATCACTAAAAATTCTTTGATTCTTAGAGTTCTCCAAATACCAGTGAAATTGTGTAAAACAAACATTTATTTTGTCATAGTAAATCCACTATCTTAAAATTCAAATTAATTTTAGATTGGTAATATAGGACCCCGAACCTTCCAATATCGATATTTAAAGAACTTGAGACGTAAATTTCTTAGCCCGATATATTTTATACTGCATATTGAGTTTGTACACGCCCCAAGAACCCCACAATATCAATTTTAGACAAAATCGGAAAATGTAAAATTTTCAGTCCCTCATATTTCATCTTATCAATCTAATAGTTGTAAAAAATTAACTTCATATTCGTCATACACGATCCCGAAAACCCCCAAATACCAATTCTAAAAAAATGCGAATAAGGTAAAATTTTCAACCCATATGGATCCGCCATATTAAATTTCAAAAAATAATTTTAACGTCTTAATATAATCTAAATCTAAACCCTTCAGAGCCTCCTAGTACCAATTTTGAATAAAATCAGGAAATTACAAATTTTTAGACCGTCATATTGCATCTGACATATTAGATTTTTTTAAAATAATTTTATATTCGCTATCTACATCCTCAAAGATGATTCAGTCCCACTTTTGAACAAAATCAAAAAATGGAAAATTTTTAGTCTGCTATATTGGATTCGCCATATTGAATCCTAAAAAAATACTTTTAAATTCATAATTTATACCCTCAAGAACCCCCTATATTAAAAAAATCAAAAAATGTAAAATATTGAATCCGCCAGTTTATCAAAAAATAATTTAAATTCGAAATTAACACTAACAAAATCCCCCAATACTGATTTTAGACAAAATCGAGAGATGTAGAATCTTTAATCCGCCATCTTGGATCCGCCATATTTCATTTTTTTTTAAATAATTTCAGAAACATAAACCCCAAAAACTCTCCCATATAATCGGACAAAATTAATTCTTTATCCGCCATATTGGATCTGCTATATTGATTTAAAAAAAAATTAGATTCGTTGTGTGCGACCCCGAAAACTGCCCGTACCAATTTTGGAAAAAATCGAACAAAATTTATTTTTTGTCCGCCATATTGGCTCCGCATTATTGAATTTTTTTAAAATAGTTTGGATTCTTTCTGTGCGACCCCGAAAACTTCCCACATCAATTTTGGCGAAAATCGGGCAAAATTAAATTTTTTTCACTTCCATATTGAATTTTTTAAAAATAATTTCAGATTCGTTGTGTACGACTCCGAAAATTCCCCCATACCAATTTTCGAAGAAATCGGACAAAATTAATTTTTTTGGCCGGCATAATGTCAGCGCCATCTTGGATTTTACTGCACCAATTTCGTCCAAAAAAATATGGGACTACCGCAGCAACTTCCTGAACATAACGTAAAAAATTTCATTCATATCGGTGTCGCCGTTCCGGAGTAATCGGTGTACATACATAAAGATATATATATATATATATATATATATATATATATATATATATACCGGGTGTCAACGAATCTATTAGACAAGTCATAATTTCTAGAGTATTATGTGTATCAAAATGAGAATTGGTACAGGTAAATGGTATGTGAAGGGGAGAGTTTTCGCATATTTTCCACTTTCCGGCCCCGGTTTTGAATTTTTAAATGGAACACCCTGTATATTTTAACATTTTTGGATTTCTGAGACAATTCTAGATCAGAATGTGACATTTTAAAAACTTTTTACGTCTACTTCATTTTTTTAGAGCCACTTTTAAAATTGCATCTAGGTGGCCATGATCGGACGCGAACTAATCTAAGGGCCTTAGGTGATGTCAAAAAAATACAATCGCAAAGTTTTAGTTACTAGTATGAAAGACAGGAACAAGATAAGTTGACAAAATTACGTTTTCATTTCTAACTATTAATTTTCTAATGGCGACCCCTTTTTGACAACTACTTTTCGAAAAAAGCATTCTTTGACGAATCTAACGGTACTAATTTATTTGCGATTGGATTAGACATAAGAACAGAAATTAAATATTATTAAGCAAAATACTGGATAATTTATTTACTTATGACAAGTGCGCCGAGTTGTATGCTCATAAATATCCGAATCGGTAACATCCAGCCCATCAGTATTTTCCGTATGTCGAGACTCGTTTTAGGCAAATAGGAAATCAAGAGGCGGAACAGAGGTTTATCATAAATGAAGAGACTGAGATTAACGTACTTGCTATGGTTGAGGTTGATAAAACAGTTTCGTTAAGAAAAATTAGTCAAGAACTGCAGATAAGTTATGAATCAGCAAGAAAAATACTGAAAAAGCATGGATATCGAGCATTTAAATATCAGTTACATCAACATTTGTATACTGAGGATGGCGATAGACGGGTAGTGTTTTGTGATTGGCTGCTTCAAAATCATAGAGTTAACCCAAATTTTATCGATTTTATACTATTTTCCGACGAATCCCGATTTACAAATAATGGTATGTTCAATAAGCAAAATACTCGGTACTGGGCCCAACAAAATCAACATGAAATGAGAGAGGGCAATTTTCAAGAAAGATTTGGCGTCAATGTCTGGGCTGGTATCGTTGGAAACAGAATAATTGGGCTAATATTGTTTTAAGGTCAGTTAACAGGATTTAGATACTTAGGTTTTCTTCAAAATGAAATCGAAAATCATCTCAATGATATACCTTTAGCAGTTTTACGGCGAATTTACTTTCAACAAGATGGAGCACCGCCTCACAATACTAGAGAAGTTCTAAATTATTTAATAGAGCATTTTAATAATCGAATTATTGCAACCAATGGTCCGGTACGGTGGCCAGCCCGCTCATCGGATCTTACTGTGCTCGATTTCTTTGTCTGGGGATATGTTAAAGAAAGGGTTTACTATGGAGCAGCCCCAGCTACTCTTGAAATATTAGAAAAAAGAATTTTACGGGCATTTAGAAGTATAACGCCCCAAATGCTACCAAACGTGTTGAGAGAAACAATTGAACGAGCTGAAATGTGTCGTGAAAAAGAAGGAATGCACTTTGAACATTTACTACACTAAACTTTTTAACAAATTCAGCTACTGTACTTTCAAATATTTTAAGTGCGTCGTCTAAGTTATTAGTTTATTTTGTTAGTTTTTTGTTAAATTTTTCATCCAATTCCTGTCTTTCATACTAGTCACCAAAACTTTGCGATTGTATTTTTTTGACATCGCCTAAGGCCGTTAGATTAGTTTGCGTCCGATCATAGCCACCTAGATGCAATTTTAAAATTGGCTCTAAAAAAATGAAATAGAGGTAAAAAGTTTTTAAAATGTCACATTCTGATTTAGAATTGTCTCAGAAATCCAAAGATGTTAAAATATACAGGGTGTTCTATTTAAGAATTCAAAACCGGGGCCATTTCCGGTGAAACCGGAAGTGGCCGGAAAGTTGAAAATATGCGAAAACTCTCCTCTTCACGTAACATTTACTTGTACCAATTCTCATTTTGATACACATAATACTCTAGAAATTATGACTTGTCTAATAGATTCGTTGACACCCGGTATATACAGGGTGTCCAAGATAAGGATCCTAAGCATGGGGATCTCGGAAACAGTTGGAGATACGAGGTCGGTTAAATTAGAGAAAAGTTGCGCAATTTAGTGCTAAATTAAACGCAGTTAAAAAAATTTAAAAATTTTAAACACTTCCGGAGATTTCCGGAAAAAAACGAAATTTGGCAAAATCGTTTTTAATTTTTGCAGGCTTTATTTAAAGAGATATCAGAAAATAAAAGGTAGTTTCTCATTGCCACTTTTTATTTTTTATAATTTGGTCTAAACAAAATTTAAATCTGACGTTTCGTTTCTGAGATACCATCATGAACTTTCATTTTTTATATGGAACAAAAAAAAGTATCCCATGTATTTGATAGCATTTTTTATTACAAATTCAACGGTGTATCACCCTTGCATATCGAATACGTAGTTCAAGTACTTTCCATAAGAGCTCCATGAGAGCGAGAGAGACAGGTATATCAGTTTTATAAAAGCCAATGAACTACACACTTGATATGCAAGTGTGATACACCGTTGAATTTGTAATAAAAAATGCTATCAAATACATGGGATACTTTTTTTTGTTCCATATAAAAAATGAAAGTTCATGATGGTATCTCAGAAACGAAACGTCGGATTTAAATTTTGTTTAGACCAAATTATAAAAATAAAAAGTGGCAATGAGAATCTACCTTTTATTTTCTGATATCTCTTTAAATAAAGCCTGCAAAAATTAAAAACGATTTTGCCAAATTTCGTTTTTTTCCGGAAATCTCCGGAAGAGTTTGAAATTTTTAAATTTTTTCAACTGCGTTTAATTTAGCACTAAATTGCGCAACTTTTCTCTAATTTAACCGACCTCGTATCTCCAACTGTTTCCGAGATCCCCATGCTTAGGATCCTTATCTTGGACACCCTGTATATGCGACGAATTGAGAACCTCTTTCTTTTAGAAGTCGGTTAAAAATATTCAATACATTTTGCACAGTGAATTTGTTTATAACATTTTATGTTTATTTTTATTGTTTATTCTTAGCGATCTAGAGAGAGCGTAACAAAGTTACCCTTATTTTTAATGCTTAATATGATAAAATTATAAATATAGGTGCTTTCTATTTGAAAAAATTGACTTTTGACGATTATTTAAATATAATTTTTATTCATCTTTTTTGACCACTCTGTACTAATAATTTTCAAAATATTATAAAAAAACTATTAAAGTCGATCTTCGTCTACAAGAAAACTAACCCAAATTAAATAATAAAGACTTTCTTATAGGAAAAATTTTTAGTTAAGTTTTGTTCCCCAAACGTCATTTTTGACATAAAAATTCAAATATGTCCAAAACGGTGAGACTTAAATTTAGAACATTATACACGAAATACAGGGTGTCTCAAAAGAAAGTACACATTTGTTTTGCGTATTGCGTGAACGCAACTATTCCGAGCGGCGCGGGGGGTATGTCAATCGGTAGCCTGGCTCTTGGGAATTTAGTCGCTATGGAGCGTTTCTCGGGAGCGGACCCTGCTTTGTGCGTACGTGAGTTTTACAAAAACGGTAATTCGGCGACTGTAGCGCGTAGAAAATTCTGCAATTTTCGACATATTCGTCACTTAAATGATACGCCAAGCGCTCGGCTTATTGGAAAATGGGTCCAGAAGTTTGAAGAGACCGGTTCAACACTAGATAAACCAAAATCCGGGCGTCCGAGGTCTTCGAGAACGGTCGAAAACGTAGAGAGTATTACTCAGTCTGTTCGTGACGACCCAAATGTTTCTATTCGTAAGCGTGCTGTTGCTTTAAATGTGCATAGGTCATCATTATTCCGCATTTTACACAAAGATTTAAAGCTGAACCCCTATAAAATTCAGTTGGTGCAAGAATTGAAGCCTCAGGATGCTGGTCAGAGGCTTGACTTCGTAAACCAGATGACTGAACGCTTTTCAACGTTTACCAACATCTTCTTTTCGGATGAAGCCCATTTTTATCTTAATGGCCATGTAAACAAGCAAAATTGCCGCTATTGGAGTGCAAACAATCCAAAACACAAACATCAGAAACCTCTACATTCGCCGAAAGTGACTGTATGGGCTGCGATGTCGGCGCGAGGAATTATCGACCCGTACTTTTTTGAAGATGAAAGGGAACGCACAGTAACAGTGACTTCAGAGCGGTATGTGGAGATGTTAGACGACTTCTTCGTGCCTTAACTGCAAAATTTTCCTGGCTATAACCAAAGAACATGGTTCCAGCAAGACGGAACAACTTCACACACGTCCAACATGTCTCTGCCACGAGTGCGTGAAATTTTTCCTGGCAAATTGATCTCAAAGAAAGGTGACATAAGTTGGCCTCTACGCAGTCCTGATTTATCACCTATGGACTTTTTCCTATGGGGTTATGTCAAATCAAAAGTTTACGCCAACAAACCCGACTTCCCTGGCACAATTAAAAGAAAATATCCGCAACGAAATGGCAGACATCACGGAGAATACCTGCCGAGCCGTCATGGGCAATTTTAGTGCTCGATTAAATGAATGCCGTGAGCGCAACGGATTACATTTGGACGATATCATTTAAAAAAAATAAATTCCCAAACAATGTATTTTAATATGTAATAAACATTTTTTCAATAAAGTCCTGACTTTTTTTTAAATCGATTTTTTAAATGTGAACTTTTTTTTTGAGACACCCTGTATGTCTAGAATTTGACGTAGAAATAAAAAATGCAATAATATATAGAGTGTTCCATTTGAAATAAGCAAGTTGACATCTACTTCCGGTATAACCGGAATTGCCGCCATCTTGAAAATATTTTAGCCGGCTGTCTCCTGTGCACGTTAGTAAACTGCCAAATTTTCAGATTCTTCCTAATTATAGTTTTTCCACAATCGATCGATAAAGTTCCCTGAGAATCACCCTGTACTGAATTCAAACAAAGAAAATAAATTTCTGGAATATTTCTGTCTTTCTCGTGGCAGTAATTTTTGCTCCAACATAAATGTTAGCTCGTTATCGTCAACATCAAACCACCGCGTCGTTCCGTGTAAAAAACTTTCGATCGTAAGTCGTGAATATCATATAATGAATATTTATTTACCCTCTGTTGCTCATGTTCCATAAAATATCGAGGCCTTTTTAGAGTACCCTATTATTAAGTAAAATATTAGTTGATCAATATGGAAATCATTAATATGTATTTTTTGTATTTCAGACATTTTAGGGAATAGCATAATGAACAATATAGAATCTAATAATAACAGTATGATGTCCCATGGAAATTCCGAGAGTGGCTCGGCATCGAATAGTCCTGTTCAGTATTCGATAAGTCCATCACATGCGGTAAGTAAAGATGCTTAGCAACTCGTATATAGATATTACCTCCTAGAGAACAGAGCCACAGTGCTTAACTTTAAATGGGCTGTGACGTCTGACAATTTGGACTGACTTTTTAATCCCTAAGAATATATTGACTAGTATCCTGTCCAAATGAATAACATGTTACTTTCAGTCAGCAAACTGTATCAGATATTTGGTTGAGAGGACTTGTGAATAATCGTTTGTTAGTCGATCGCGCGGGTAGACAGCAGAGACGTGAGAATTATTAAAAATCTATATTGGCGGCAGAAAGCAACAGTAAGGCTAAATGGAAAACTCACATTGTGCGAGGCGTCAGACAGGGCTGCATACTATCTCCACTGCTTTTTAATATATATTCAGATAGAATCTTTAAACGGGCTACTCAAGGACAACGAATGGGAGTACAAATCAATGGAGAATATATAAATACAATACGATATGCTGACGACACTGTTATCCTAAGCGACAAACTACAAGACCTGCAACATCTATTAAACTGTGTTAACACTGAGGGTCAAGAAATGGGGCTCAACATAAATATCAAAAAGTCTTTAGTAGACAACCTCATCTTAACGCTTCAATACAAATAGAAGGAAAAAGTATAGACAGGGTGACTCATTTTAAATATCTTGGATGTTATATCACCGAAAATCTAAACCCAGATAAAGAGATAAGGTGTAGAATAGAGACTGCTAGAACAACTTTTCAAAAAATGAAACCACTTTTCTGCAATGATAACCTCAACCTAAAACTACGACAGAGAATGATAAGATCATACGTCTGGCCAGTGTTACTATATGGGGCAGAGATCTCGACAATTAAGGCTGCCACGATTAATCGGTTGGAGGCTCTCGAAATGTGGTTACACCGGCGAATGCTGAGATTACCTTGGACAGCTAGGCAGACCAACGAAATGGTACTCAATAGGGCCGACACAACTCGCCTACTATTAAACACTGTGAAGTGTAGAAAAATCTCATATCTTGGACATATATTTAGAGGGGAGCG
Source organism: Diaprepes abbreviatus (assembly GCA_034092305.1). Classification (NCBI taxonomy): domain Eukaryota; kingdom Metazoa; phylum Arthropoda; class Insecta; order Coleoptera; family Curculionidae; genus Diaprepes; species Diaprepes abbreviatus. The sequence continues at coordinate 535,023 of JASJET010000194.1, read as the reverse complement.
ATATAGAATTCTTCAGCTAATCATGATGGGTAAAGTAGAGGGATGTAGAGGGGTAGGAAGGAGACAGGCTTCCTGGTTGAGGAATATTCGTGAATGGACAGGTAAACGTAGCGCGGGGGAACTGTTCCAGCTGGCGCAGGACCGTGAAAGACTTGCCAATGTAATTTCCAACGTCAGGGGGACCTGATATGGCACTTGAAGAAGAAGAGTCGATCGCACCCTATAAAGAAAATAGATAGAAAAAGCAAGCGATAAGAAACTAAAATCTGTTAAGAATCGAACGGGGCAATTTATTATGCAATTTACTTTAATGTTCCAACATTTATAAAACCTACTGGTCCCCTAGGCGCAAGACACAGTAGTCTACTTAACCTAGGTGAGTTCCTTAACCTCACGCAATATAACACTACTCTAAACATAAACAACCGCCTTTTGGACCTAATATTTGCCAAGCTTAATTTTACCGTGTCGCGCAGTGATACGTCCCTGGTTGATGAAGATCCACATCACCCTGTTCTGACTTTAGAGTTTCATGCAACTTGCACTTGTTCCACTTATTTTCCTGTATGCAATGCTGATCAACCTCAATTCAACTTTCGCAGACCCAACTTTGCAAGCCTGTACGAAATGATGCACCACACCGATTGGTCTTCTGTTACTGAGTCTACTACCGTGGTGGATGCCTGTCAGTCATTTTATGATAGCTGAAATTACAACTTTGCTGCCTGTATACCTCGCAAATTGCCCAGGCGAGGACGTTTCCCCCCTTGGTTTACGGGTGAATTGATTACCAACATTTTCAAAAACCAGAAGGTGCGTCGACATCTTCAAACTCATTCTGCTTCTTCATGTACCTTCTCCATTTCGGAGGTTGGCTATCATCATTGCTATTCTGACCTTGGAAGCTGCGGCCTTGAATAGATCAGATGACTTGACGTTGAACCATTCTCGCAAATTCCTAAGCCAGGATATTCTTCTTCTTCCAACAGATCTTTTTCCCACAATCTTTCCCTGGATTTAGTTGCAGAATCTTATACCTTGGACCTCTCATGATGTGGCCGAGATATTGCAATTTTCTCTTTTTTACTTCATATAGGATCTCTACGTCCTTCTTCATTCTTCTCAGAACCTCCAAGTTGGTCACATGTTCTGTCCATGATATTCGCAGCATCCTACGGTAGGTCCACATCTCGAAGGCTTCTAGTTTCTGCTCGCAATGTAAGTTGATGGTCCAAGCTTCTACACCATACAATGGGAATACATAACATTTAAGCATCCGAATTCTTAGGTCCAGGCTCAGATCGCGACTACAGAGCAGCTTCTTGATCTTCACAAAGGATGCACGGGCCTTCTCAATGCGAATCTTTATTTCTGAACAATAGTCCACGGAACAGTTGACATTTGTACCCAAATAGTCATATCTCTCGACTCTTTCCAACCTTTCGCCTTCGACATACAGATGTTCATTGGGTACTTCAGTTTTGGTGACAATCATGTATTTGGTCTTCTTAACATTAAGTGTCAGACCATATTCTCGACTAGTTGTGGTGACATTATTCAACATATTCTGAAGGTCTTGCATGTTTTCGGCGAGAAATACTGTGTCGTCTGCGTAGCGCAAATTGTTCAGTGGAATGCCGTTAACTCGTATTCCACCGGTCTCATTTTCGAGGGCTTTGGCGAAGATTTCCTCTGAGTAGAGGTTAAAAAGGAGTGGTGAGAGAACACATCCTTGTCTCACCCCTCGCTTGATCTCCACTGCATTCGTTAGTTCAGATTGGACACGGACAGACGCACTTTGGTTTAGGTACAGTTTTACAATTATTTGTATATCTCTTGTGTCAAGGTTTTTTCGTTTCAGCGCTTCTATTAGTTGTTTATGTCTCACTTTATCAAATGCTTTATTATAATCAATAAAACAAGCGTATACATTTTGGTTGACATCGAGACACCGCTGCATCAATACATTGTAGGCGAACAAGGCCTCCCTAGTGCCACATCCGTTTCTAAAGCTAAACTGAGTATCTGCTATATTTTCTTCCAGCTTCTTATAAATTCTACGATGGATGACTTTGAGAAAGATCTTTAGTGTATGGCTCATTAGGCTGATCGTACGGTGTTCTTCGCATTTTCTGGCATTCTGCTTTTTAGGAATTGTGGAGGAACTCATAAAACTACTTATTAACTGGAAAAATACAGGACTTTGAGAAAGTTAATAAAGTCACAGTCGCAACGGGTCTACGAGGCCTTTATAAAAGACGCTGAGCAAAATATAAACAGTAATCCTTCCAATTTTTGGACTCGTTCAAAGTAAAAAAGCTCAGTCGCGCATTCCAGATATAATGAACTACGAGAACCGTCCATTTCATGGGCCTCATAATAATGTCTCAGCGTTTGCGGAGTACTTCAAGAGTGTCTACAAAGACTCGGAGCCCTCTGAGATTTCTACTTCTGGGGAACCTTCTGAAACCATTAACATTCCCATAATCACCCCCACGGATGTTTCTTGAGCCTGCAAGTCACTTAAAAATAAAGCCACATCTGACCCAGATGGTGTTCCTAGTTTTCTGATGAGGGACTGTTCCATTGTTCTGAGCGCTCCCCTTTGTCATATCTTTCAACTGAATTTGAAGAGCGAGGTTTTTCCAGAGGTCTGGAAGATTGCCAATCTGTCCATTTTTGAAAAAGGTCATCCATTTGTAGTTGAAAACTATCGGGGCATTATAATTTTTCCAAGGTCTTCGAGATTATCTTGCACAAATATTTATTTTCTAAAATTCAAAATCGTTTATCGACTGATCAATACATTTTCTTTTTATAAAGATCATCTATGCTCCTTTTCCTCTTACGTTTGCAACGCCCTTAACAGCAGAATTTATTTACACTGATTTCCGTAAAGCTTTTGACCAAATCGATCATCACATACTCTTACAGAAAGCCTCTGTCCTGTTCGACTTGTCTTACGACCTTGTTTCCCTCTTGAAATCCTACTTATTTAATCGTAGTCAGTTTGTGAAAATAAAAGAATATAAATCTGCTAGGTTTACTCCAACGTCAGGTGTCCTCCAGGGTTCGAACTTGGGGCCACTTCTCTTTAACATATTTATAAACGATCTTGTTTCCCAGTTGGACTGCTACAGACTGGCCTAGGCGGATGATTTAAAAATATTTGAACGCATTGATTCTGTTGCAGACTGTTTGTGCCTCCAGGCCAGTATTGATATGATTAGTCAATGGTGTGTGGCTAATAAGCTAGATCTTAACATCTCTAAATGTAATGTTGTTTCTTACTCTTGGACAAAAAATCCTGTTCGGTTTAATTACCATATAAATAGTTTCATCGTTAATAGATGCTATACTGTGACGGACCTGGGTGTCATCTTCGATGCGACTTTCTCCTTTATTCCCCACATTGATCAGATGGTAGCTAGCGCATCTCGAATATTGGGGTTTATTCTGCGAAACTGCAAACCTTTTTCTAGCACAGTCACTTTCAAACTGCTGTATTATAGTTACGTAAGATCGAGGCTAGATTATGGATCAATTGTGTGGTCCCCCATATACAATTGTCATGGCCTTGCCATAGAGGCCGTCCAGAGGAATTTGCTAAAATATTTAATGTTTAGAGAGGACAAGATTTATCCTCAGTGGGATTTTAATCATGACCACAGTCTCGTAAGATTTGAGGAACTGCCATTGGCTGTATGTCGGAACTTTCAAGGATTGATTGCTCATGTCTGTTAGAGCAACTATCATTTCACGTTCCCCTTTTTGGTGCCAGGCATCCACCAGCTTTCTCGGCTGCCCTTGCTAAGTCAAATATTTTATTCCAATGTCCCATCTACAAAATGTGTTACAATTTTAATCGTATTTCTACACTATGCGATATGCATTTTAACGGTCTACCAACTATTCCGAAACATCTGCGCGAGGGGTCTGGGTATCCTTTGTAGCTTGCTACTTTGCTATGTACATGGATAGTTTATGAGAATATTGTATGCCTGCAGCTTGTAAATCCGATATTCAAATGGATGGTGAATTGATTTTAAATGGGTTTTTAGTTTTAGATTAATTGTAGCTTTAGTTAGTTTTTTTTTACTTTAATAGTTTATTTACTTTATCCTATTAGTTTGTTTATCTATTTTTGAATTTCCTGTAAGAGGGCCTTTACATGTTGGAAATAAATAGCTATTTATTTGTTTACTTGTTGCGTCCGGATTTTGTAAGGTTAGTTTAATGTTCCCTGGAATTTGGAATATCGAATACTAAATTTCTGTGTAATTGTAATTGTGTCCCAGGATGTCGCGGAAATTTTGAGAACGGTCCGAAAGTTTATGTTTTTGGCTTTCCAAGTGATAATGTTTTGCGAAAAAATAGTTTAGAGCGGCTCCTCGAGAGGATTAAGAGCCTAATCAAAATTCAAAAGTTTGCGAATTACACTCGTATGAAGTTAACATAATTCGAGCAATTTCAGCGCAGGACTCACAAACAGGTAAAATTGTTTCATGTAATTTGAAAAATCCTCGATTGAACGAGGTTTCTATTCCTTCTTATTTTCCTAATTGTCCTAAATATTTTTCTAAAAATGTCCAGATTCGTAAAAGGAAACAGCAATTGAAGAAAGCAAGCGGGAATACGACGGTCATAAAAAAAACAACACATTTTCATAATTTTGAAAAATTTTTATATTTGTTTACCGTTTAGTATCCAAAATTGTGATAATGAGGCAATGAGAGATAAAATGCATGTATTTAAGCTGGTATTGCTGTCATATTACTTTGATGTGAATTTTGCAAAATAAAATAGTTTACAATGAGCCCTGTGTTGCCAAAGACCATGACAGCCTGGTTAATAGTTTAAATCATGGCGGGCTCTCATATTTTCGTGAAGAAGTAACATATATTGTTACAGGGTATGTTACCTCAACCACCACCGCAGCTAGATCGGCCTCCAGGGACGCCCATAGAAAGTACGCCGTACTCTCTGCCCATCTACGGAGGTCCAACTCCCCCGTTGCAGCAAACGGGGCTCCCAGCTCAACCTTCACCAGTGCCACAGGTTGCTGAAAGTCTAGTCGTTCACGGGTCGACACCTTTGTCGCAAATAGGTTGGTATGATTGTTTCCTTGAAAGAACTTCCGTCAAGGAATAATTTGTTTATATTTGAGAATTCAATTTTCTGTACAGGTGCTCATCTCTGTCAACCAGTCACAGCTCCTCCTTCAGATAGTTCGGGCCCCCTCTCTCCTGCTCCCACCACCCCCGGAGGAAGCAACGACGACTGCGACAGCGATTTTTCCAGAGGGGGCAAGAAACAGAAAAGGGGCGTATTGCCAAAACATGCGACAAGTGTGATGAGATCGTGGTTATTTCAGCATTTAGTAGTAAGTAAAATTTAATTTAAATAAGTCCAGAAATATGGCATATTTACCTGTTTAGTTATTTTTCCAGTGTCTTTAAGCAAAAATCGTTTTGACGGAATCCGGGATATGAAGAGTACATTCTCATCCTTAATTGAGTTGCGCTTTTGCGTAGAACTGGCATTCTATGGGATATTTGGAACTAATTTTTCAGAAAATCAAATATCTCTACTTGGGATAACGCTAACAAGATGTTTTTATAAAATTAAAGGTTATGCAATTGCAGATTGGGCAAAAATGTTAAAAAATTTCAGTGACTTTCATTTTACCTTGCAAATTACGTTCAACTTGACGATTTTTTGAAAAATTTCATATTTATATACGCACAATCTATGTCGATTCTTCCTTTTATTCTATTATTGGCTGAGAGTACACTAGTAATTTAACAACACTAAAGATAATCGTTAGAGATCACTTGAAGGTCACCCAAAGTCATTCGGAGGTCATTTTTTAGATAAAAACAAAGAAATTTCCTTTTTTACAATCTCAGCGAGTACAGATTTTTAGTTTTCCGTAACTCAGGTTGAGTTCTTGTCCTAAAGAGAATCCATTCGGATATTTTAAAGTTCACTTGGAAGTAATTTGAAGGTCATTTACAGAAAGATACATTAAAATCAACTTTTTTCGTAATTTGAGCAAGTTAATAAATGTGAACTTACTTTATGAGTAATTCATTCGTTCCAAATTCCCCAAAAATATCTCGAAGGTCACCCAAGGTCATTTGGACGTAATTTTTGAGATAAAAACAACGAAATTTCTTTTTCTTACAATCTGAGCGGGTCAAGATGTGTAGGCTTAGTTTCCAGTAGTTCAGTTTGGCTTATTGCCTCAAATTTAATCCATGGAGATTACTTGATATGAAACAAGAATTGATGACACTAAAGATAAGCCAAGATGATATGAAACAAGAATTAAAGACAAGCCAGGAAGGTATGAAGACAAGCTAAGAAGAGATGAAATAAGAATTGATGACACTGAACACAAGCCAAAAAAACATGAATCACGAATTGAAAGAAGACATTAAGAAAAATCAAGAAAGTATAAAAGGAGAACCAAAAACAAGCCTGGAGGATATGAGACAGGCACTTAAAAAAAATTAAGAAGATATGAAACGCATAGAACAAGAAATGCAACAGAAGATTAGTAACATTAGAGAACATGTACATGGCGAAGTACAACATTAGGTGACTGAAGTCCAGAAACAGATGCAACAATTACATTTGAAAATTACAGAAGACGTACATTTGCACATCGAGAAGGTAGCTAGCACAAGTATAATAGAAGTAGATAGTCTTCCTGCAACTAGTGTGATGAAGTCACTTACCTTCGACGGCAAAGGACGTTGACTTACCTATGTCCGTCAATTCGAAGCCGCCTCCGCCGGCAATAATTGGAGTCCACTGGAGAAGGCACGTGCTATTGTTCTAGCACTACGAGGTGACGCTATAGAGATTCTACGTAACATTCCAGAAGAAAAACAGAATGATTACGAGTTTATTGTTACTTTTCTGGAGATGCTCTATGGGGAAGCCCACCTCCAAGAAGTTTATAAGGCCCAACTCCAAGGAAAAAGACAAAACACAAGGATACAACGAAAGTCTTCAAGAATACGAGGCGGGTATAATGAGACTAATAAATTCGACTTACCCAACATATCCGGAAGAAATAAAACAATATTTAGCAGTAAATAGTTTTATCTCTAGGTCTACGTGACCCAGAAACAAGTCAAACTCTTAGACTAGCCCGACTGAAGAAAATTTTCAAGGTTCTTGCTCTTGCCCTTTAGTTTGAAACAGTCAAACATACCTCAAGGAATCAAGGGAGAATCATAAGAAGAGTCAAAGTTTCTCAGGACGATCTCAAGACCAACGAGTAAATTTTCATGAGGCTAATGAGGGAGATGCAAGAATTTTTAAACACACAAAAAACCCATGACAATAAAAACACAATCTTCCATAGCAGAAATAGAATTCGTGGTTGGCAGTGTGGTCAAGAGGGGCATGTACAAAGCCGCTGCACTAGCAGTACTGCTTCTGACAGTGATCAGAATCAGGAAAATTCCAATAGTCAGCTTAAAGGGGCGAAAGCTGGCTAGGTGCTACCAAGCCCCACCAACAATAACAATTAAGGTATTCCGGCTGCAAAACAATGTTTTCACCGGAAAGGTATGGGGTCGCGTATGTGAAATGGTATTAAATACTGGTTCTACTCACACCATTGTAAAGCCGAACATCTTGGCTCAATGTAAAATTAGTCTTCCGGAATAACATTATATCCTAAAAACCGCCAATGGTGAAGTAATACCTGTGAAAGGGATACATGAAGTTGAAATAACCCTGGGAAGTACTTTCAAACATGTAGTTTTTGTTGCTGATATTTTGGACGAAGTAATATTAGGTCTAAAAGTCATGAAACACCAGAAGTTTGTCCTTGATCTTCCTCAACGAATACTGTTAACTAGAAATGAAGAAATTGTTATGAATCTATCGAAAAATAGTAAAGTGTCCGGGAAGTTGTACTTCTTGAAGATACGATGTTACCGCCAAGTTCAGCATGTGTAGTAAAAGTAAAGTTTGATGATTCCGAAGAAGATGAAGTAGTTTTGGTGGAACCAATTCAAGATTGCTTGTTGTATGCAAAAGGAATTCTTCCTGCAAGAACATTGATCTAGAATACAAGAAGCACTATATTCGTCAAGATGTTGAACTTGAACGATTATCTTCAACAGATCAGAGGAGTTGCCAAGATTGCTACCTGTCAACCTGTCGACATAATAATTACCGGTATCCCGTTACAACCTGAAAAATTACCTGCTAGTCTGCGTAAGATACTTCAAGTCCTAGTTGGCACATCATCACCTCTATTGAATCAATTTCGTGTGGCTAGACTGGAAGATATTTTAAGAAGAAATCAGGATGTTTTCTCTTAATCTGATAGCGACTTGGGAAGGATCAATATAGTCGAGCATTGAATAAATTCTGGTGAAGCAACTCCAATTAAACAAATTCCAAGGAGCAAAACGTGACGAGGGAGACAAGTTGAATTGTTTGACATGTTGTCAGAATTCAAGTTGAAAATACAAGGTTATTAAAACAATAAAGTGTGTATAAAGACCGGCCGTCGAGAAAAATATATATGGATCATTCCATAGGAAGTGAGATGATAAAAAAATGACTTTGGATTTTATTTTCGAAAATTCTAATGCATGAAAAAATATTACTCTGTGTCAAGTTTTAGACCTTGAGCTCATGTCCTCGAGAATATATTATTAGTGAAATTTTGTAAGAATTCAAATATGTACACCAAAAAATTTAAATATGCAACGTAACCTCAATTTAACAATTGTTCGAAAAGACCAACTTTGGCCATTTTGAAATATATGTTTTGGGATATCAACCAAGTTTGATCATGGATGTAAACTTATAAGGTATAAAATTAGCTAAACACTATAAAAAGCTTTTTAATTGCTATTATACTAATATTTTATAGGTTATAAACCTAAGGTATCTCATATGTTGAGATGATCAAAATTGGTCTTGACAAACACTTTCTAAATTGAAGAGTTCGTAATATAACTGTAAGTTTGGAGGTTAGATTGCACTTCTGAATTTCTTGAAAAGCATGTTTGAATTATACACAAATTTCATTAATAGATAAATCTGATTTAGGTTTAGGAAAATTTTACTCTTGGAGATAAATTTAACAATTAAAATGTTTTAACTTTGACCTTGAATATCTCCTTAAGGATATGAACTATGAATATATATATATATATATATATATATATATATATATATATATATATATATATATATATATATATAATTTTACCGGAAGCGGGATGGTAATAAAATGATTTTATTTTAGAAAATTATATAAATAAAATAAAGGTAAAATTATTTAATATAATATATTATAGAAAAAGATAAGAAATTTTGTTGTTTTTATCTGAAAAATGACTTCCTAATGGCATTGGATGACCTTTGAGTAACCTCTATCGATTCTCTTCAGTTTTGTTACATTTTTAATAATACACTGTCAGCCAAAAATCGAATAAAAGAAAGAATCGACATGGATTGTATGTACATAAATATCATTTATTTCAAAAAATTGTATTTTTGAACGTAGTTTTCAAGGTCAAAGGAAAGTCACTGGAATTTTTAACATTTTTCCCAAATGCATAATCTTTAATTTTAAAAAAATCCCATTAGCCTTATCACAAGTGGAGATATTTGATTTTTGGAAAAATTCGTTCCAAATGTCCCATTATGTGGCGCTGGGATAGTCTTTAGTACTGGTATCTGTCAAGATGAACTGGCTGGTCCCAATAAGGGAGAAACATTCTCGGAATGGCTGACTCAGAGTTGCATATTGTAGTGGATTTCCCAAATTCTGGATTTTATGTGTATGGAACCAAATCTTTTTTAGCACCCGTACCCAACCGAAGACGAAAAGCGCCACATCGCGGCTCAGACGAACTTGACCCTTCTCCAAGTAAATAATTGGTTCATCAACGCTAGGAGGCGCATCCTGCAACCGATGCTCGACGCGAGCACTCCAGCGGGTCAGGAAGGAGCTCAAGCCAATTCGCCCGGCGGTGGCAACAAGAAAAAGAAGAGTCAAAACAACAACAGAAGGTTTTGGCCGCAGGAGTTCGGGAATATGCAACCAAATCTTGATAGTGGTATAAAATTTTCTTAGTAAAACACTTTTTTTTGATTAAATTTTCGCATTACAGCCCTGTAAATTATACATTTTTTCCTCTACTCGTAGGAATCCTATCAAGTTCCGAAGAGGAAGGCGACTTATACAGCAGCGACGAAGAGGGAGGAGGTTTAGTGATAGACGCTCCTCAACAGAGCGAAGTTACTCAGAACGGTCACCAGGGGGAACCGAACATGGCGGTGTTCGGTAACGGGGAGACGGAGCCCGCCAGGCAATAAGTAAATTTGTATTCGACAAGGGGAGTGTGCAAAAGCCAAAAAAAAAAGAAAATATGTTCCTTAATGGTAAGTTTTTTTTATCGCGAAAGATGACGAAACTCCTTCGAATTGTGTTAACCGCATTCTGAATTTATGTTTTCTTTTTAATTTTTTCCATTTGTAACTTAACAAAAATACAAAAGGAAACGATTCCTCACATCCAAAGAGATTTTAGGTTAAAATAGAGATGAACACAATGTCTGATGAGTACTGGTGTAGCCATGGTAACCGACAGGTGATGATCTGCCTTGTTGCTAAGTACGTGGTATGTTTGTAAGAAAATATATATCTAGCAAATCAGAGATGTTTGGAAGGGGATACCGCTCATCAACACTGACTTCGTTTAATTTTTGGTAGTCTATTACAATGAGCCATTTTTGCTTGCCAGATGCATCCAATTTCTTGGGTACCACCCAAACAGGAGAAGATACTTGAAAAATCCTTGCAGCGTCTCATTATAAATCCTGCCATTTTGTAGTAATTTGCTAAAATATAATAGAGGGTTTGTAACACCGAGTGAGTAGAGTTTGTTGAGCAATATAGAGTGACCTACTCTGTAGAATGCTTTTTAAATCAAAGTTAACTGAGTCGATCTGAACGCCAGAGTCCACAGCTGCAGTTAAATAGACTATAACGATAGATTGGTTTGGCACGAGCGTCCTGGCAGAAAGCCATGTTGATGTTCTGATAAAATTCCATGGAAATTTAATAATAATTGATCAACGATTATGGATTCAAGAACCTTGCCCATACAGTCAAGACCAGATATCGGGCGATAGTTACTATATCTTGTCTATCACCACCCTTATGAATTGCTGTGACATAGGCGGTTTTCCATATGCTAGGAAACAGGCCCGAATTCAATACCAGCTGATAAATATCCAACGCGGAAACGCTAAAGTTGGGCTACAATTTTTTATGAGAACTGGTGAAATTTCGTCGAGCTCAACCAGTTTTTCAAACACCATAGAGCTATCGGTATTTATGTTTGAGAGATATGAGTTAGTGATAGACGGAGAATATAGGCATTTAGTTATTATAGCATCAGTACAAGTGAAAACTGACTGAAAGAAGGCAGCAAACATGTGAGCGATGATTTTTGGATTACTTGATTCCGCATTATTAAGCCTCAAAATAAATTATAATGATTTTACTGAAAAACTAATATGTACAGGGTGAGTCAACGATTGGATGAAGTAGGTTTGTGCCTTTTCGGTGAAATTAACAAAGAAACTATATTTATTGTTTGATACAGTTTATTTTTACGCAGATTTTAAAAATATTTAGGATTCTACAGGGTGAGCCAAAAAACTAGGACAGCATAAAGTTGTATTTTTTTAAATAGAACACCCTATATACGAATCGTATTTTCGATTTAGCTTATAATTTTAAATCTTTTTTATTAAGGGTTTACTATAACAAAACTCTATAGTTTCTGAAATAATTAAGTTTAAAGAAAAAAAGTCACATTTTCAAGCATCAATTCAATCCTAAATAACGTTTTCAATTTTGTGACAAATATATTCAAATTTGGAATTTAGCAAGGCCAAGGACAAGTTAACATAATTTTTACCTAATATTTGCAATAAAAGCTACAGGGTGTTGAACACATCGGCTCAAATTTGAACAAGTTTAAATGAATAAATATCTTCTTTTTTTTAAATGGTACACCCTGTATATTTTCATGTTATTTAATAGAGTAATAAAAACCCTAAAAGTTTTCTTCAATATATCCTATACCTATTTATAATAGTTTTTGAGATATTTCAGTTTTTCTTATTTTCCATACTTTTTTACAGAAATAGTCTTCATTATCATAGTAGCCATGTAAAATAATAAAAAGAAACTACAGAAACAAACAGAATGTGGTTAAATATGATGAAATACATTATTCGTTATATTACAACGGCAATAGTTTAATTAAACATAATGTGAAAAAATTAACACAACAATAACGACAAGGCAAATACATATTCTCTTATATAGTAAATTGAAACAAAAAAATTACCTATTAAATACTGAGATTAATTATTTCTTTTTAATAAGTGTTCGAATAAACGACCCTCTTGTGCAGTGCACAAATTTAGTCTTTTTTGCAGATTTTCTCGGACCCTGGACAAAATTAGTGGCGTTATTGTTCTACAGGTATCCCTAATCCTGTTTCGCATATCTTCCACTGTTGTTGGTGGATTAACATACACCTTATTTTTAATATAACCCCATAGGAAGAAATCTAATGGGGTGATGTCGCAAGACCTTGGTGGCCACTCAATGAAACCCCCACGTCCAATCCATTTTTGCGGATATCGTTGGTCCAAAAACGCACGAACTTCACGATGGTAATGCGGAGGCGCACCATCGTGCTGGAACCACATACTGTCGAGCTCATCCCTATCGAGACCTTGAAGCAGTTGAGGTAGTTCTTGTAGAAAGTTCAGGTAACTATGGCCCTTTAGTGGTTCATTAAAAAAGTGGGGTCCAATAATTCGATTATGATGAATACCACACCAAACATTTAATGACCGGTGGTTTTGATGTTGCACCTCTCTAATCCAAAATGGGTTTTCTGTGGCATAATAATGCATGTTGCGTCTATTTACGGCACCGTTACTTCTAAAAGTAGCTTCATCACTAAACATTACCTTGCATAATAAATTTGGATTTAATTGAATCTCCGCATTTATTGTACGACAAAAGTTTACACGACTTTCAAAATCCTGTCCTTGCAATTCTTGGTGTAATTCCATGTGATATGGATGATACCTATATTTCTTGGTAGTACGATTAGCGGTGGATTGTGATGTTTCACATAATGCTGCTAACTGACGGCTACCAATATAAGGATTTTCCTGAACATTTAACAATACTTGTAGTTCTTTTTCTTCATTAGTTACTGGTTTGTTGACCACTTTACGTTTTGGATAATCAATAGTACCAGAAGAATCAAATCTTTGCATTAAGTTTTGAAAAGTATGGGTATTAGGCTGGCGTCGATCAGGATACTTCATTTTGTAAATTCTTTGAGCAAGAAGGCAATTTTTTTGAGCCTCTCCTATTGTATAAATCATATCTATTAACTCATTCTTTGGAAAATTCATTTTACAATATAAGATGAATGCAAAAAAAAACCAAACTACACTACGTAAAAACCAAAAGAAGCGATTGCGGTTATAAATTTGACACACAGAAAAATGTTCTTTTACATTGTTTTTGCCATGGCTACTATGATAATGAAGACTATTTCTGTAAAAAAGTATGGAAAATTATAAAAACTGAAATATCTTAAAAACTATTATAAATAGGTATAGGATATATTGAACAAAAAAAAAAGATATTTATTCATTTAAACTTGTTCAAATTTGAGCCGATGTGTTCAAATAAACTATATCAAACAATAAATATAGTTTCCTTGTTAATTTCACCGAAAAGGCACAAACTTACTTCATCCAATCGTTGACTCACCCTGCACAGTTTAATACATCTTGCTTGAATAGGCAATGTAGGCACAGCTCTTAAATTTCAGTCTTCAATTTCAGGGATAGTTAAATATCTCAAGTTAGTTAGTTATATGAGACATAAACAATAACTTACCCTTATTTGGCCCGTGCTATTAAAATATGCAATAATATATAGGGTATTCCATTAAAATATTGGTTTGAAACCTTTTTTTGAGTCACTTTAAATAATTCTAAAATGTAGTCCCAATCGCATCCCTTATTAACAATATTTTTTTAAATATTTTATTGTTCTCTGTATATAAACCAACAGAAATGTAGTGCGCCATCCTGTATATTTGATTTTGATGCTGATACTACAAAGAAAGTATCCGGCATCTGAACAAAACTATCGATGTTAAAAGTACTCTATACTTTAGTAAAAGAATCGATACATTAGAAGCATCGAGGTATAGTTTGCATCCCTAGTTGTGACGCATACAATGCTATAGTTTTTTCTTCACGTATGCATAGCAGTTTTGACTGTAAACAAGTATAGTGTTTGGAATTAGCCCGACGATTTCTATTTTAACCTAAAATCTCTTTGATCTACATTATCTAGGACTCTTATTAAAGCCATTTTAATATTTTTAGGCTTTACACTTGACAAATTTCATTCTATATGAAACTGAAATAAGAAACGAGTTTTTTTCTAGAGAATTACTTTTTATTGTTGGAATATTTCTTTTTTTTTTTTCATTTTTAGGTAAGATGACGCTTTCTAGTTGGGAAAAACTACAATGTTTGAATTTATTTTACACGTCAATAAGAATTTAATAAAAATGTAGTATTACGACTTAAAGAAGGATCAGTTGCTTTGACTTTCAGGTCAAGAAGAACTTTATTTACATGAAGTGCTCACGAAAACTGTGTTTGAAGCAATTCGAATGATCAATATTTGGAGATGACCTACCAATTACAAAAACCATTTTTCCTAATTGGTACTTTTCACCTTCTAAAGTAAATTCAAACGGGAATACGTTACATTCATAAGGCTGATTTTAGGTCATACACAATTCCAATCATATTGTTAGTTCTTCTTCTGTGTTATGTTATAAGTGATGATGGTGAAGTTTTGTGATTAAAAATGGCAACTTTTACACAAAAAAATAACACGTTATTTTCGAAGGTTTTTCGATGTTTTGAAACGGAGCAGTGACAGGTTATGCAATAAATATTGACATAATAAGTAATAATTCTATTGAATTTTATAATACGATTATAAATACCTGCCTAATCGACACAAAACATATCCTCTTAGAAAGGTAACCTCAATAGTGAACGTTTGTAGTAAAAGAAGCGCCATCTATCAATTGTTCTAGCACTGTGTTAGGCGGGAAATATAAGTACTCATTCTCCGTTATTTCGTGTAGTTTTTCTTATAAAAGGCACGTGAATGATGTAAAATTTGCTTTGTTGTATTCCGAAGTTTGTAGCAATGTAATTTTTTGAATTCAAGAACACTACGTTATAGTTAATATTTATTACAAAAGACCCCGCAGTGTTGCTAAAGCCTTTCTCTATGTCCATAAGAATGACCTCTGCCGATGTTGTACAGAAGATCGAACACAAGGTTTTCATCTTCGGTGATAAACTTGACCTCACCGTCAAGGTAAAGAGGTCAATGTCCGCTCAAAGTCAAAATGGAATTAAATGATAACTAATCCTTTCAATGTCCGGAATAATGATATCTGCTGAGGTTAGAAAGGCGATCAAGTGAAAGATTTTTATCTTTATCTTCACTGACAGATTTTACCTCTTTTTCAAGGTTAAAGTTTAAGGTCTGTTAAAAATGTGGATTTATTTATTTATTTTTAATTTTTGAAACTAGGAAAGCGAAAAAACTGTCGTTATCTATTTACACATACTACTTTCCCTTCACATATATTACAATTCCTGTGCAGAAATGTTTCTAAATTTTGAATTATTATATTACAGCTTTATTCCTAAAAAATACTTTTTTAAAAGCACAAATACTAACCTCTTTGTTGCAATTTAAAACGCTACATTTAAAATACTTTTCTAAGGAGATATATTTTGTGACAAATGACAGAATAATATATAAATTTTGACTACTTGACAGAAAGATCTGTCAATAGAACATAATTGTCAGAAAGAAGTGTTAGTTTTCACACGCATATCCTTTTTAACTCTTTTGTACACTTGTACCGTTCAGTTATATTTTGAGGTAATGATAATAAATGAAAAAATGCCAATTTATGTCTCCCATCCTGTCCATATCAGCAATAAATTTCTTACTATGTCAATGTTGCCATTTTCTATAGTCGTCTTATTCACATGAAACTTGTATACGTAATATATACCTCAATATTTTCAAACGGGTGCCGATTTGGACAACAAACAATGCCAGTATACGTTAAAACAATAGATAAGGATCCTATAGATCATATTTTTCAACATTTTGAATGGTATACCTAGAGTTTGATTATTCCAGAATGCATATATATATATATATATATATATATATATATATATATATATATATATATATATATATATATATATATATATATATATATATATATATATATAATTACCTTTTTACCTATGACACAAATATACCTACAAATATGAGATCGAGAGATCGATTTTGCTCAAATTTTACACATCTTTTGGGTAAGATTATCGTAAAATGTAATAGCATTTTTTTGATAACGATGAATCAGTGATTTTTAGAAAATTTAGTGAATAAAAACATATTGCTCCCATTTGCACAAACATCAATTTTAATTTAATAATACCATATTTAAGCCCATATATATATATATATATATATATATATATATATATATATATATATATATATATATATATATATATATATATGGGCTTTCAAAAAAGTCTGAAAAAAATTTACGTTATTGTAAAATAGGAACTACGACCGAATTTGAGCGCCTCACGTGTTCAAGAAGCTGATATATTTCAAATATTCGCCAAATCTAGAGTTTTGACTCAACATGAATTCTGAAAAAAGCATTTTCTTCATCTTGAAAAGACCTGTCTAGCCCGTTAAAGCAAGTGCTGTTTTTATGAATTTTCGTGATTTTTGGATACTTTTGAACCCTCACAGAAAGAATCTCGACTTTCAATTATATCTTGAATGATCAGATTTTTTGATCTTAAAAAGACCTTCAAATTTTATTTCGAAAAACTCGGATAGGACTGAGATATCAATCTTTAAAGGGAGGTTTGTTTTCGAAAATTTGGAAACTAACGCCCAGTTTCACAATGTATGGTTACCGAAAAGTTAAGAAAAAACCGATGGTTATTTAAAAAATTGTTTTACCGGAAGTTAACCATGAGTTAAGTTTACCAGTAGACAATCCTGTGGTTACTTACTTAACCAAAAGAACATAACCTCATTACTTTGCTTACGCTTTTTATTTGTTGACGGTTCGGACAGAATAAAAATCATTTGCGTTTTTGTTGAATAATGCAATATAAGAAATGGGGTAACCAAAATTAATTTAGAAAAAATTAACTAAACCTTAATGGACTAGATAAGATTTACTAAATATATTTCGGACTAGTTTAGATTATTTTTTCCTAAATTAATTTGGACATTTACCAGGGAAACTTGACAACTGCAAATTCTGGACTTTTACAGTAACATCTTCATTTATTATTATAAATTTTAAAATAAAACATAGTAATTCTGAAAAAATACAAGACACTATTAACTTTCAGTCAAAAAAGAATAAAAATTTTTATAACTAAACTTTTTAGTAACAATATAAAACAGCAAAATTCTAGAAATTTATTATTTTTCCAGTTTTTTTCTTAAAATCAGCATTTTTAATTCGTGTTCTTCTAAGAACTTTTCTTTTTGAAGTTTTAAGAACTCTAATTTTTCTTCTATTAGAATTGCATTCAGACTTTTGTACTTCTTTATATATTTATTTCTTCCAATTCTTGAAGACTCAACAAAACCTACAACATTAGATGTTATGTCCTTTACAAAATATATTCAACTATAACACTAAACAATTTTTATAAAGAAATTTATAATTTATTACATTTTATAGGAAACCAGAAAAAAAAACTTTTCAAGTAAAAATAAAAAAATAAATTTTTAATGGAATATGACTCATAAACATTATCTTACAGTTACAAATATTTATAAGTTACTTATCCTAACCTTTACTTGTCCTCAACTTCTTGGAAACAGTGTCATGGTTTTCAAGCAGTGATTCTAAATAAATAAAATGCTAAATACTAAATACAAAAAAGAATTGTTAAAATTCCATACCTGCTACAATAAGATTTTCTTTTGATGAGATATTTAATTGTTTTACATGATCATTTTCATTGCTCTCGTCAACATTTTCTTCAACAATGATCATTGGAAAATCTTTCGGAGCATCGCAATCATAGTTATTGTGGAAGCCTGAAATTTGTTCTTCCCCAAGTATATTTTTGAGGGCTTCATCCATTTCGGTTATTATAGGGGCTGTATAGGTTTCTCCTCCCGTTTTGTTAATTTCCATTTTAATTCTTGAAAACTTTTCTTTGGTTTTTCTTTTTAAATTTCTATATTTTTCTTTCAAAACTTTGACATTTCTTGTGCCATTTACAGTACAACTAGCGTTGAACTCATTTTGTAAAATTTTCCAACAATTTCCTTTATCACTCCAAGTGTGAGAATCACTCTTTTTACTTTCAATAATATTCTTATATTTGTCTACCAGAGATATAATAAGGATTTCTTCTTCTTTACAGAAATTTACAGCTCTTTTTTCTCTCTTCTCCATGATTATAAAATTTTCACAAATATTAGCTTTATAATAATAAAATTATTTTCGAGGAATTTGTTTTGAAATATCGTCGTAAAAATAGAGGTTAGTTGTCAAACCAACATTGACAAATAAAATTTGACCAATGGTTTCGTAACCAGCCCTCAATTCTTGTTTGTGAAACACCTACCTTTGAAAACTCATGGTTAACTTGCAAGTGTTGGTTATTTAACCAGTTAATGTTACCATCGATTGTGAAACTGGGTGTAACTCATTTTTAGGACGCTGATGCAAAAAAAAACATATCTTGTTATTTTAGAAGCCCAAACATTAGTTAAATGCATAAGAAGCACGGAACAAAATTGTAGTTCTTGTATTTAGGTACTTATATGTATTTTTTTGACTTAAAACTATGAATTTTTTTCCCATTTTTGACATTTTTTCGATTTTTTTAGATTACTTTCACTACTTTAAATGCTCTCCAAATGTAGAGCTTTCTCTCGATTTGAATTCTAAAAAAAGAATGCTTCATATTGAAAATACCTTTTCAGTCATTTACTTTTAATTAGAATCGACTTTTTTACAGTACCATTTTTATAACCCTGTTTTTACTAATTTTCGTGATTCTTAACCATACTTTAAACTTCCATAAAATCTCGAAATTTAATTATTTTTTGACTGTTAAGACCCTATTTTTTTTGTTTTAGAAAGAATTTTGTTTTCTTCTTCTTCTCTTCTTCTTCTTCTTCTTCTTCTTCTAGGTAGAACCAAGTTCTGTTATCTATACAATGCCTGCTAGTCTGTCATCGTCCATTCGTTCCACGTGATCTCTCCACTGCCTACGACGGTTTCGAACCCACTTCACAACATCCCCCGCTCCGCTGTCCTCGCGTATTTTTGCGTTTCTTATTCTATCTCTTAAACTTGTTCCCGTGATCATTCTCAGCGTTTTCATTTCTGTGGTTCTCATAATTTGTTTTATCTTTGTTGTTTCATTTCTTGTTTCTGCGCCGTAGGTCAGTATCGGTCTTACACAGACCTTGTAAATTCTTGCTTTCTTTTGAAAATTTCAGATTGGTTAAAAAGAATCGGAGATATATTCTTTAAAAGAAGGTGTCTTTTCGAAAATTTGTAAAAAGGTTTACATTCAACATATATATATATATATATATATATATATATATATATATATATATATATATATATATATATATTTAAGTTTAGAAGCCTAAACTCTTCTTTAAATGCATAAGAAGTTCCGGAACTCTCTTATTTGATTTTTTCCTATTTTTAACCTTTTGAACTTTAAATGCTCGTCAAATCAAAAGTTTTAGCTGGATTTGAATTCTGAAAAAAAGAGTT
Organism: Diaprepes abbreviatus; assembly: GCA_034092305.1. Classification (NCBI taxonomy): domain Eukaryota; kingdom Metazoa; phylum Arthropoda; class Insecta; order Coleoptera; family Curculionidae; genus Diaprepes; species Diaprepes abbreviatus. The sequence goes on along the minus strand of JASJET010000194.1, from coordinate 515,012 downwards.
TTCTCGTTTTTAAAAGACGTTTCGAACTAGTTAACAGTAAAATTTGTACAATGCTGTTTTTGCTAATTTTCGTAATTTGCAGGTATGCTTTAAATCTCAATATGATCTCAAGTTTTAATTATTTTTTGACTTATAAGGACTAATTTTATTGTCTTATAAGGACTGATTTTTTTGCCTTGGAAAGATCTTTAATTCAGTTTTCGAAAAACTTGAATTGGTTATAAAAATCGGACATAGACCATTTTTCGGAAATTTTAATAAAAATTGCTCCTGAAAATAAGTCATTATTTAAATTTTTGAAAACAGACCCCCCTTTAAAGGCTGACATCCCTAATTCATTTTAACCAATTTGAGTTTTTCAAAATATTAATTGAAGGTCTTTTTAAGATGAAAATAAATAGGACTTTATTAGATAAGATAGAATTAAAACTCGAGATCCTCTGTGGGTTTAAACTTATCCAAAAATTATAAAATTTACATAACCAGCGCTGCACGGTTGGTGCTGTAAGAAAGCCCATTTGATTTAATAGTATATAACCAAGTAACCGGTTGAAAAGGTCTTCCCAAGATTAATAAAGGCTTTTTTCGGAATTCTGATTAAGCCAAAACTCTAGATTTTGCAAGCAACTGAAAATGGGCAAAAAAGAACCCATTTTGGGACTTTATATGAGCATATTACAATTCCTTGGACACCTGAAGGGTTCAAGTTCGGCATGAATTACATTTTTTAATAGTACAAAAACGTATTTTTTTTAGGTTCGAAAACTTGAAGAATATCAATATATATATATATATATATATATATATATATATATATATATATATATATATATATATATATATATATATATATATATAAATATTTATAAAATTTCCTCTTCAAATTTCATATTTGCAATCTTGACGTTAATAATAATGTCATTTCTCAGTTAAATTTTTCTATATTCTAATAAATACATTTTAGGTAAGCAACACCCTATATGTATAATAATCAAACTATAGGTAATGCCTAAAATTCCCTCTACACAAAGTATACGCATTCCATATACCAAAACGTTATCAAAATGACAGGTCCGACCGAGAGCTGTCATTTAATCCTGCCATATACTATACCAAAACCAATGTCCAATATTACCACTCCGTAAAAATAAGTTACGTTTTCAATGTATACGCAAAGATTACAAGAAAAGAAATGTTTACGATTATAAAGTATATGCTCATTCAGTATTATATGTGTATAGTAATAATAATAAGTTTAAGTTTTAAATGTAATGATATGCAGGGTGTTTTTCGTAAAAGGTTCAGTATTGCCTTGAAATTTGAAGAAAAAAATAAACACGTACACTGTTAAATTTTATGGGGCACATCCACTAATTTGGATATTCAAATAATGGACAGCAAATGAGAAAGAACAACAACCATATCTCAGAAATCATTTATCGTAGAACTTTGAAATAAAAAATAATATTAAAAGTAGTCAAAAACAGTCGCTGTGGTTTTATTTTGTAGGATTCCAAGATTGCCAGTTCGCGAATTGGTCATGTTTTGATGTCATGCATAATTTTGTTTAACCATCCACAGTTCTATCTCAGGAAAATAATAATTTTGAAACAACGCCCCCCCCCCCCAGCAGCTGTCGCAAGAGTTTGAACCTTTTAGCTTATGGTTTCTATAAAACAAGCTTTTTTATTGACTACTTTCTTTTATAATACACTTTTTGTTTCTAAATTCTAAGATAAACGGTTGTCGAGATATGGTTGAGATCCTTGCTTATTTGAACGTTCTGTACATACAGAGCCATGTATTGTTTTACGTAGAACACCTTGTATAGCACAGTCTAATGTTAGGATGTAAAAACCGCTATTTCTCTATTGTATCTTTGATGTTTTGCAAAAAAAATGTTGAGAGGCGCGATTTTTTTAAACTTTTCGAATATTTTAAAAGTCTTAAGAATAATATCTAATAATACATACTTGTCAAATTATAAAATGGAGAAAATTAGATTTTAAGGCGACTTTATGTGAAAAAAAATTACTTGGTGTACTCAAAAAGTAGGCCCGTTTAGGAAAACGATACAGTAATTTTTAGGTTAGGTTATTTTAAAGTAATGTTAAAGTTTCGTTGAAAATCGCGAGTTTATTCCCTAATATTCGTAAACTAGGGAATTATTTGTTGAATATAGTGTAATAATTATTTGGGGAGGACTTACTCTTGGAAAAAAAATCATTAGAATATACAGGGTGCAAAAAAAATCAGGAATTAAACTGTACTTTCGGAATTTTAAATTGATAATATATACGGTACGAAAAGTGTTTTAAGTATTCTTGACAAGGCTGAAAGAAAAATATCGCGTAATTGATTATCAGAAATATGTCAAGATCAATTTACGTTTTGACAGGATCAGTTTCATTGTCAAATTTTGACATAGCAGACTTAGAATTTTTTTAATGAGTAACTCGATATACTAGTGGTCTATTTTAATACATCTTGGAAAATAAATCAAAACATACAGCAAATTAGAGTATTGGAGATAAGCTTCGTACAAAAGTGATAAGATCTTGAGGAAAACACTAAGTGGTGACTGTCAATGGCCCTCTTTGAAGCTTCGCATCTCTGCCAAACCTATCAATTTTTCTACGCAATTTTTTTTTCATATTTTCTGGATGAACTAAAAAGACTCGCCCTGTATGCTTTTATTATAGGTCTGAAATATCACTTTAAGGAGACACAAATTCAGAGTTTTTTGTAATGTTATCAAACATTATATATTTTTAATAACAAAAAAAAATATTGCAGAATTTCTGATATTAAAAAAAAACATTTAAAAGCGGTTATAATGGAGAGTATCTTGCAATGTTGCCAGATCTTTGACGCTTTTATTAATAGAAAAAGATAATTAATATAATTATAAATATATGTTCGAAAATAAATTATTAATAAAAATAAAGTCACTTATATTAATAACAAATATAAAAAAATAAATAGAACCTGAAATAACCTGGCCAAAATTAACTGGAACAATAACTAACCTGAACTAACTAGAACGAAACAGACCAGGACAAATTGAAACTAACCCTTCTAGCATTTAGTAGTGAGGCATGGATGGGTGACCGCTTGGGAACACTTTGTGACCGTGGTTCGGAACCAATGTCTCCGTTACCGACGCAACTTTAATCCAAAACAAACAAACAAACATTTTGTAATATACGAGGGAGGAGGGGGGGGGGGCAAGAAAACGGAAATTTCGTCATAACTTCTATATTTCTTAATATTTTTACACCAAAATTTGATCACCTTCAAAGTATTCTCCATTGACCACAACGCACTTCTCCAAATGATTATTCCATTGTTGAAAACAGTTTTTAAATTCACTTATCGGGATGTCCTTTAGGCCTTCCAGCGATTTTTGTTGTACCTTCTCCACAGTGGCAAAACGCTTTCTTTTCATGTTCGTTTTCAGTCTGGGGAACAAAAAGAAGTCACAAGGGGGCTAGATCCGGTGAGTAGGGGGGGGGGGGACAATCGGTGTCATGCCGTTTTTGGTCAAAAACTGCCTTACGGAGAGGGCGGTGTGGGTCAGCGCGTTGTCATGGTGGAAGAACCAGTCATCTGTGGGCCAAAGATCTGTCCTTTTCTTCCGGATACTCTTCCTCAATCTTTTCAAAACCTCCAAGTAGAATTTCTGATTGACAGTTTGACCCGGGGGAAGAAACAAATGAGCATTGTCTTGATGTTTGGCTTCACTTGGCGGGCTTTTTGGGACGAGGAGAGTCAGCTGTTTTCCACTGGCTTGATTGCTGGGGTCGTATCCATAGCACCACGATTCATCACCAGTAATCACTTTGGAAAAAAATTCAGGGTCCTCTTCGAGCTGATTTTGAAGCTCAAAACATGCCTGAAGTCGACGCTCCTCTTTCTCGTCTGTGAGAAGGCGAGGGACAATTATGGCTGCAACCCTTCTCATGTGCAAATCTTTGGATTTAATTCTCTGAATTGAACTCCATGACATTCCAGACATCTCACACAGTTGATCAATGGTTTGGCGATGGTCTGCATGAACGAAGGCTTTGATTTTGTCGATGTTTTCGTCACTTCTTGACGGTGAGGGTCGTCCTGAACGGGGTTGGTCTTCAATTGACATTTCTCCATTTTTAAAATGTGAAAACCACTCATAGACTCTGGTTTTACTTAGGGCAGCATCCACATAAGCAGTGTTAAGCATTACATAGTTTCCGCGGCTGATTTCCCCAACAAGAAACAAAATTTCACAACCGCGCGTTGCTCTGGATAATCTGCCATCATGTTTTCCGCGAAATGGAAAAAGTTGTTTTACTAAAAAAATTCTCACGGGCGAACCGATACACTCACAGCGACACAACCTCGCACACTGACTCAGGAGGCGTGACCCTAACGGACACCTGGTCTAACAATGGGTTCCCCCAACCTCCCTCCCCACCGCAGCCCAATTCCCGTTACTTTTGGGTCCCCTCTCATATGCCCAAAGAACCAGCATGAACTGATCTGACCTGAAATAACCCTCCTAGCCTTCAATAGTTTATATCCGGAAAACTAATCTGACTAACCAGAACGCGTGTAATGCGCGTGAAGCATTGAATACTGTGTCCGGTAGTGTATGACAGACTTAACCTAACTTACTTAATGGATATAATTAATATATCCATTTATTGCGTTCCGAAATCTAAATAATTTACAAAAAAACTAAATTTGGCAACTCTGTAACATTTGATTTTAAAATTTTTAACATGCCGATGAAAATTAATACAAATTTCCATATTAAGTGACTTTTTTCCGCACTTTATCGGCCATTTATTTAGAGAAGTAAAAATTGTAGTTTTATACAAGAAAATCTGCGAAAAATCTATTATTTAATGTGTCTTTATGATGATATGATCGGAGATATATCTACTCTTTAAATGTATACCTAAATAAACTTACGATTTATTTTTCCATTTTAAGTAAGAAAATTGTATACGACGCATTTATAGTACAAATTTTAGTGAAAATATGTTATTTACATCTAATACATTCCTGTATACTTACGAAAATATTAGATACTATTTTATTTTAGATTTTTACCATACTTGTGTATACCAACCTTCAGCGGGCACCTATTTTTTGAGTACACAAAAATTTTAATCGATTACAAGCGGTGGACCGGTATTAACCAGTTTATATAATTTGGACGAATTTGGTTACTTTCTCTGACGTCATAAAAAGTATTCTTATCACTGGTAGATACTCTTTCTAACGTTAGTTAGATAGTTTGTACAAATATTGGTTTTTATGAGTCTTTAAAATGGATAAATACCAATCTAACATGCGGCAGATACAACCAAGAAATATCCAAACCTTTTCAATTCGTTAAAATTATAATTTTAAAATTTGCAACCAAAAACGACCAAAGATAAGACCGCGGTAATTACAGGTCGATCGCTTGAAATCGATTTTTCAAAAGTATACTACTTGGAACTTATATACGTAAAAAAAACATTACAATAAATAGTTTTAAGGTCTTTTAAAGTTAATATTATGCGAAAATGTGAAATTTCCATCCATATTGATTGTTACTAATATTAGGAACTCTTCAGTGTAGTCGTTGTAATTTTTTGATGGTTTTATCTATAGCAATGTTTTTAGGTTTATGGAAAGTTTAGAGAGGCGCAGATTAGGTACAATTTAACAAAAAAAAATGACAACATTCCAATAAATATCAAAAAATGCTGTTTTTTGTTACTATAGCAGTTTGTTTTGATATCGTAAAGGATCATTTTCTGAGTGAAAATCCTGCAGGATATTTTTTTTAAACCATATATTATTAGTAATAGTTATAAATCCACTGATGGATATAAATGAATAAAATTTTAAAAATCGTCATCCCCTCCACTCCGTAGCCGAGTAGATCCCCTACTCTTAACATTTGTATCCTTGCATTACAAGTCCGCTTATGTATCTGTGCAAAATTGAGTTGTTTTTAACTTAAAAAAAAATGTTAGTATACCATTTGTTTTAATTGATGTTCATTATGTTTGTCAGTCAGTAGCGGATTAAGGGGGAGGTCGAGGGGGCGGCCCGCCCTTGGCCTCAGGTCTCGTAGAGCCTCCAAATCCCCATGAATCGTTCTTAGTCAATTGCCAAACGAGGCCAAAATATGTTCAGTAAATAAGAGGATGTCTAGAGTTGGATATTCATCAGATAATTTGCATAAAACATTGCATCAACAATAATAACTATTATCTCGTATCTAAGGTTACCAAACGAACTGACATTATAATTGTGCAAGCTTTGTTTTTAGTCATATAAAATAAAAGCCTTTCTTATTCTACTCTTTATTATTCTTTTATATTCAACCTGCTCGTTGCTGTGCTGAACACATTTTAAATACTTGATTTTTTTTGCCAGCCATTTTTTACTAGATATACATTACAAATACATCAGTTTCTAAGCAGACCGGTGGCCTCATTTGGTCCTGCAGCCCCGGGCCTCCGACGGGCTTAGTCCGCCACTGTTGTCAGTGTTTTATTGAATTAATTTTGCACCAAAATCACTGAATCTTTTAATCTATTTTTAATAAAATAAAATTTATTATAAAAACCAATTAAAGGGCTTCGTTATTTCTAGTTGAAATATTATTTTTATTTCATAAAATTAGTATTTCCATTCCGGCCTCATAATGAGGGAGTGGTTCTAATACACAATTCTACATCATTTGTACTCAAAATATGAATTTTTAGAAGCGAAACTCGTCCTTTTTGAAAACTTATTAAAGAAAGGATTTTACAACATTGTTTTATAATGAAAGGAATTTCGTTCTTTATTTTTTGATCTAATCTGTGTCCTCCCAAAAACACAAATATTTTCTCTTCCAGTATACGTAACTTAATCTTTAAAACGTGTATATATGTCTTATATTAGATTGCCAGAGTAGTGCATATTTTTAGTTTTATTTTGGTTTCTAGTATTTAGGACTTTACTAACCCTTAAAAAATAAAGGTAATTTTCATAATTTAAAAATATTAGTAAATATCTCTGAAGATGATGCGCGCAACTAAAAACGAAACGTTGAAAAGCAAGCAATTCCGGTAATCAGATTTAAAAATGCCAGCTTTAGTTTTTAATCCAGTAAGATAATACGGAAATAAGAATTGAATTATCTCTTAAGGACAGAAGAAAATAATTTTGAGTAAAGAAGTTTTACAATTGAATCAAACTTTTTTTTTATGTTGCAATTGTGGTTAATTTCGTTCTTTTTCCTCTGTTTTTCACTAATATTTTTTAAGGGTTCGGGGGTCATTAATTCAGTGTTTTAAATGTTTATTTGCTATGTCAGTCTGTGATATATTAAAAAATGGTTCGCCCAGTCAGTAAGAAGCGGTTTCGAAAATGTCAAATTTAAATAGAAGTTGGTGTATTTTTTTTGTGAAGTTGGCGAATGATTTTTGTTTTTGAGATATGCCTAAAATGTAACTATTTTAGAGGTTAGGGTGTCGACGTATTATTTACTATTTTCCATTCTTTACTGTCATAGTTTCCCTCCTTTTTACTTATATCATAAAAAATTCTCCTACTTTTACTTTGGAGACATTAAAAAATGATTTTTTGCATTGAGGTTGGCATGACTGTCTTTAGTCCTGTCTTATTTCAATTGAATTTTAATTGTTTTTAAATCATAGTTTCCGTAAGTATTTCGATTAAGTGAAATTTAGGAAAACGACTTTTTTTTTGAAAATTCTTTTCCATAATCCATCGTTCGAGGTCGTAGAACAGGATTCTGGCCTTGATTTCAACAATTTTTCCAGAAAACACAAAAAAACATTGTTCACTTCAAGGTCGTTTTTATATCTTGAAAAAACCAAGAAAGTTCCGTAAGCTTCGTTCATACATTTACTAATTAAAAAGCTAAATATTTGTTGCGATGTTGCCAGATGTAAAATATTTTCCTGTCATTCATCAGTCATTCTACTCCCTATTATATTTTCTCAACTTGCATTCGTCTATTTCAATAATTGTTCTGAATTTTTTACTAAGCAAACTTATCAACTGAAATATGCCCAACTCCCACTCCTGAAAACCGTTACTATTCGAAAGGAAAATTATACGTAATATAAAAATTATTAAGGAAAAATATGTTTGGATCTTTTCCTTAAAACTTAAGCTATATAGCTATATATATATATATATATATATATATATATATATATATATATATATATATATATATATATATATATATATATATATATATATGAAGTAAAATGCGAACAGTAAATGCAAACTTCTCTCCATCATATCCTTTTTGTGTTAGAGGTTGCACAGTTAGAATAAATTGTTATAAAACGCAATTTATCCTATTCCACCACCATCGAGATGATGGCCTACCTGTACCACCATACCGAGAAGAAAGTCAAAACTTACCCTTCCCGCCACAGTGATACGGCAGAGATACATGTTTTGTCTCTACTAGACTCATCAGGGTACCGACATGCACCTGGCTGTGCAAAGGACAGATCGGAAGGAAGCATGCAAATACTGAACGCGGCTTCTCCGACCTCCCGCCGGATGGCGTATATATGTTTATGCGGATTTCACGGATTCCTCCGTGTGAGATGTAATAGCAGTGGATATATCCACATTATGCCGTTGTAGTACTGAAATCACATTCAGCAAACGTACAACTATATGCAGCTCCGCGTATGAATGAAGTAAAATGCGAACAATAAATGCAAACTTCTCTCCATCATATCCTTTTTGTGTTAGAGGTTGCACAGTTAGAATAAATTGTTATAAAACGCAATTTATCCTATTCCACCACCATCGAGATGATGGGATATATCCACTGCTGTTGCATCTCACACGGAGGAATCCGTGAAATCCGCATAAACATATATACGCCATCCGGCGGGAGGTCGGAGAAGCCGCGTTCAGTCGCGTTCAGTATTTGCATGCTTCCTTCCGATCTGTTCTTTGCACAGCCAGGTGCATGTCGGTATCCTGATGAGTCTAGTAGACACGAAACATGTATCGCTGCCGTATCACTGTGGCGGGGAGGGTAAGTTTTGACTTTCTTCTCGGTATGGTGGTACAGGTAGGCCATCATCTCGATGGTGGTGGAGTAGGTTAAATTGCGTTTTATAACAATTTATTCTAACTGTGTAACCTCTAACACAAAAAGGATATGATGGAGAGAAGTTTGCATTTACTGTTCGCATTTTACTTCATTCATACGCGGAGCTGCATATAGTTGTACGTTTGCTGAATGTGATTTCAGTACTACAACGGCATAATGTGGATATATCCACTGCTATTGCATCTCACACGGAGGAATCCGTGAAATCCGCATAAACATATATACGCCATCCGGCGGGAGGTCGGAGAAGCCGCGTTCAGTATTTGCATGCTTCCTTCCGATCTGTCCTTTGCACAGCCAGGTGCATGTCGGTATCCTGATGAGTCTAGTAGACACGAAACATGTATCTCTGCCGTATCACTGTGGCGGGGAGGGTAAGTTTTGACTTTCTTCTCGGTATGGTGGTACAGGTAGGCCATCATCTCGATGGTGGTGGAATAGGTTAAATTGCGTTTTATAACAATTTATTCTAACTGTGTAACCTCTAACACAAAAAGGATATGATGGAGAGAAGTTTGCATTTACTGTTCGCATTTTACTTCATTCATACGCGGAGCTGCATATAGTTGTACGTTTTCTGAATGTGATTTCAGTACTACAACGGCATAATGTGGATATATCCACTGCTATTGCATCTCACTATATATATATATATATATATATATATATATATATATATATATATATATATATTTCACATATTCATGCCATGGCCACAGCACAAATTATCCCCTTTTTAAAACCAGGGATGTCGCTGACAGATGCAACCCCCGATTTCCTTTTTAAATCTTTTTAGTCGTTTTTCTTGATTTTTCCGCAAAAAAACTTTGCGAACGTAACAAAATTTTAACAATTTAGTGGCAAAAATTAAACCCAAAGTGAAAAGTCTTCTTCTGTGTTTTCCGGAAAACTAAGAAAAAATTGTGTAAAACCTAAACCAAAATCGTGTTCTACAACCTTAAAATAGAAAGTATGCAAAGAAATTTTCAAAAAAAACAAGTTGTTTTCCTAGATTTTTTTAATCGATATAATTTTCGTAATTCTTTTAAGTGAGATTTAAAAAAAAAAAAATAATTCGATTTCCAATAAAATGGCGTCCAAATCAATTTTGCCAACTAACAAAAAACCTTATATTCAGTAGAAATACAATAAAAACAATTATTTGTGTATTACGACGTCGCCAAATTTCACAAAAAAACAACACGTTTAAGCTTAAAATTAGATAATTTCCAAAAATCACTTTTAGACAGTAGCTTCTTGTGACTCAATGTATACGCTAAAGAATACTCAGTTTTAGTTTTTAACCGATTAAAAACAATATTAAATATACGATACCATTTCGACGTTATACGATGAATACTTGTCATATTTTAGTTATATTTTTTTGGCCTAAGAATTTTAAATTGATAAGTAAGATTTTAAGCATATTCTTGAAAAAGTATCCCTTTTTAAAGAAGTAATAATATTGAATGACTCAAAAATGTTATTATGGAAGAATAAAACTGCATTATGAAACATTTTATACGACTTGTGCGGAATTATTTCTTTTAAAAACTCAACATTGATAGCTTTTATTTGACAATTACTTTCACCAGACAAGGATTTATTAGTTTTCAAGATGAAGGTACTTAAATTGGTGTTCTATTTAAAATTAGGAAGCTTGCTTTTTCCTGAAAAGGACTTACTTTATTTTGTATTATTTTCGGTACACTACAAGTTTAAAAATACAATTTCTTATCATGCAAGTCATTTAAAAAATGTAAAAGTATCATGGAACACCCGGTATCTTTTTAGTATTTTGTCAACTAAAATTCTTCATCTATTAATAATTGTTTATGTAATTAGTATAAAAACAGATCTTTTTTATTGAATGAAAAAATTTATATAAACAGCCAATTCACTTTTAGTTGGTCAGCATTGTTTTTCTTTGTATTTACATTATGTCCCGTTTTAAAAGTTGCAGCTAAATATTTTTTAAAGAGGCGTTTCCATAAAAATAACCCGAATAAAAGTTGTTGGATTTCGAGGGGGGCATTCAACGGCGACAACGAATTTGACCTTGAGAGGCTTTTTTAATGGAAACCTAGCTTTCTTGTGGCAGAAATGGAAGTAGGAAACATTGCGTGTGCAACCATATAAATGACATGGATTTTCATTTTATTTAGAAGTCATTTGAAGGTTAAATGTGTTAAATCTTGGTCTTTATTCAAGTAAGCAGGCTTAAAGGCCAAAATTATTTAAATGGTGGTTGATTTTTGAGTCTTTGATCCAATTGTTACCTTGACCTTCGATTTTCAAGGTCATTTTAACGTCGAGATTGTTTTATGAATGAAACTGCTGAATTTCAGACTAAGGATGACAGAAATTAGAATTCAAGGAGGGTTAAAAAGATGGCGACCTTGACATCCACATTCAAAAGTAATTTGAAGGTTACATGAGAACCCCTATTTTTAAATCCGTTGATTCAGAGTTCGTGAAATTCGACTTTTAGATATGTATCTTTGTCGCAAGTGCAAATTATCTCCATAAGTAATTACTAGGTCAAATTTTTCGTACGAAATATTATTCCTCCCATAGGGATTAATCTGCATCCGAGTGAAAAAGTACCAAGTTCATCGTTTGAATTATTACATGTATCAGGATTCATTTATGTAAAAAGAAAATATTCACACCAGTACGGCATAGACGTATCAGAATAGATTTTCAGGTCCCATTTTAGTACAACGGACCGTAAATAACCTGGTCAATGAAGGTTCTATGCCTTCATTGACTGAGTTATTCGATATAAAAGTTTACTCATGGACACAAGAGACATAAACACATATCTAAAAATGGAATTTTGTGAACTGAGTCTATGGATTTAAATTTAAGGGTTCTCACGTGATTAGCACCACTTTAAATGTGAAGATCAAGATCACCAGCTTTTAACCCTCATTTGATACCAACTCTGTTATTTTTACTACGAAATTCCGGGATTTTATTCATAAAACAATCTGGACACCAAAATGACCTTGTAAAAAATTCGAAGGCCATTGCTACAGTTGGGTCAGACGCTCGATAACCAATCAATCTTCATCTGGACAATTTTGGTGCTCCAGTCTGCTTACTTGAATAGAGACTCAGAATTAACACATTTGACCTCGAAATGAAATAAAAACTTATGTCATTTATATACTTAAACGCGCGATTCCATTTCGGCAATAAAAAAAGGAAGTTTTCTTTTAAAAAAAAACTTGCTCTTAAAATAACTTTTAAGGTCGCTCTCAAAGTCAAATTCAATATCATCTGATGTCCCTTTGAAATTCAATAATTATTCGGGTATTTTTTTATAAAAATGCTTCGGTAAAAAATATTCAGCTGCAACTTTTAAATAGAACACCCAGTATATGTCAATAAACAAACCTTTATATAGGCAATTACCGATAAAGACGTAAGAACCGGTAAGAAGAGTTCTAATGAAAGAAATACAATTTTTGTATTTTTAAAGGTCAAAACTTGATTATATTACTTCTTGCTATTTTTAATTATTCCCTTTATTGTCAACTTAGATTATGTTAGTGAATTAAGGGAGTTAAAATAAGATCCGACCGATTCTTTGACTTCTTCTTGGGCCGCGCACCGCGGCACCCTAAAGGCCGGTTCTGGACCAATGTATTGAGATGCTGATCCTGCTCTAGCTAGCTTGTCAGCTTTTTCATTTCCATATATGCCTTCGTGCCCTGGTACCCACTTTAACATAACTCTGTTGTCTTTTGCCGAAATTTCCAGCTCACTCTGACATTCCCAAACCAGCCTCGATAATACCTTTTGGCCCTTGAGGGCTTTTAGGGCTGTTTGGCTGTCAGAGTAAATGTGGATTTGCTTCCCTTTGGAAGCTCTCCTGTTTATCTCGTCTGCGCACCGTAAGATTGCGTATATTTCTGCCTGGAATACTGTTGGGTATTTTCCAAGGGGAAGGGTTAATTCTTTCCTCGGTTGTAGCCCATATATCCCAGCTCCAGTACCCTCACTAGTTTTTGAACCGTCAGTGTACCAGATACTTGCACCCGAGAATGTTTCCGGTTTTTCTCTTTTACTTGCCATTCGATCCTCTATTGTGACTTCAGACGGTATATTATAACGGTAGCTCGAGTTCATATGGCCTGTGTCCATTTCCAACTCGGGGCTCCTGATTTTTTTACATATGTTTTTGTGTCCTGACAACGTCCTTTGTGTTTTACTGTTGAGTGGTTTAGTCGGTGGAGTCCCATTCTCGCCTCTGTCTGAATCACTATGTGTAGCGGAGGTAGATCCAGAATGCACTCCATTGCCGAAGTGGGGGTTGATTTCATGGCTCCAGTAATATACAAACAGGCGACGCTTTGTATTCCGCTCTGCTTTATCATGGTTGTTCTCTGCATTACCTTGGGCCACCAGACCAAGGCTGCGTAAGTGATGGCTGGTCTCACAACACTGGTGTATAACCAATGTACCATTTTCGGTGAGAGACCCCATGTTTTCCCACATAATCTTCTAACAGTCATAAGAGTTGTTTCCGATTTTCTGGTTATGTTTTCCACTTGCTTGTTCCAGGTCAGCCTGGAGTCTAAAATCACCCCCAGATATTTTACTTCCCTGGAAAGTGGTATTGTGTTTCCTTGGAGGATGATGGGGCCGAGATCCTCTATCCTCCTCCGTTTTGTGAAGGGGATTAGGACACTTTTGAGAACTTATATCGAGTCCCTCCTGCCTTTCTACAACCTTAAGAGCCTGCTGCATTCTCTCACTTACTGTTGTATTAAATTTGCCTTGGGTTAGGATTACCAAGTCATCTGCATATCCCTGTACAGATTGACCTTCCCTGCTCAGGGTTCGCAAAAGCCGGCCATTATTAGGTTCCAAAACAGTGGGGAGAGGACCCCCCTGCGGACACCCTCCACTCACCCGTGCCATCAGCGTCTCTCCGAACAGTTCTGTCTTTTAACATATTTTCGATACACCTGCAACAGGTCTCTTCCAGGTTTATGTTCCTTAGTGCAGTGATAATTGATTGAAAAGACCTGTTGTCGAACGCCCCTTCATAGTTTTGACGGTTTCTCCTTATCCACCTCTTCATGGACGAGTTTTTTTTTCAATGCACCATTTGTCACAAAGGGCAATAATTTCTAATTTATTAGAACAATGTGAATGAACAACTTAAATTTTACAGTATTGCAGCCGGTAGAGGGAAAAGTAAATAAACCATGTAAAAAATAGTATTATTATTCATTCAAACTCGTCGATATAAAATCGGAGTAAAACGAGCACTCACGAAGAACTTGCGGGGAAGTCTTGGGAGTTCCAAAAATGAACTTAGAAAATTTGAATACCTTTTTGGTTTTAGAAGGCGGAAGCGCTGTTTTTCGTTTAGTTTTGACAAAGGTTTGTTAGGTGATAATATAAGTTTTAATACAGGTAAAAACAATTAGTGAATTGGTGCGTTTCTATTCCAAAATCAAGTGTATGGTTCTTTACTATTGCCGCAATAAAAGACAAACTTATCATTATATATGGAATAATTTATCCACTATTATAAAATCGCAGTTAATTTTGTGGTTTTAAATTTTGTTCGAGAAGTTTATTACGATAAAAAGGAATACTTTTTAAAATTACATTTAAGAATTTTGAGTAACATCGACCAGTAAAAGTCCTTATATTTTGTTTATAATATTGTTATTTGTTTTTCGTTAAGGATTTCGTTACTTAAAATTTTTAAAACGGTTTTTAAAAATTAAGGAAAAGCAGGTATTTTTTCTTATTGCAATATTTGTTAGTCAGCTATGTGTATCTTTAATTATTGTATGATAATAAAAAACGAACTGATTTCTGGTCTTTTTTATTTCGTCCCTGGTAAATACCTATATACCACGCTGAACTACCGCGGACGATTTTTCGGAAAATAAAATTTGGAAAATTTTTAAAACTAGGCAGTTTACTAAAACTTATGGGGGCAATTCGGATAAAATAGTTTCAAGATGGTGGCATTTTCGGTTATACTAGAAGTTGATGCCTTATTGCCTATTTGAAATTTCATGTCAAAAATGGTCTTTACAGGCCTATACATAACTATCAATTTCTTCTATATGAAAGCCTTTATTATTTAATTGGGGTTGGTTTCCTTCTAGAAAGGAGATCTACTTTAATGGACGGTGTTGATATTTTGATAATTAATAAATACAGGGTGATTAAAAACTAACATTAAATATTAACTTGAAAAAAATCGTTAAAATTTAATTTTTTTTTAAAGGTAAATTCCCTATTTTTGTAATGCCATTTATCATTAAAAATAACATTGACTTTGAATAAGGTTGCCTATAATATATATATATATATATATATATATATATATATATATATATATATATATATATATATATATATATATATATATATATATGTTTCTGCGGCTTTCACGGATTCCTCCGTGTGAGATGCAATAGCAGTGGATACATCCACATTATGCCGTTATAGTGCTGAAATCACATTCAGCAAACGTACAACTATATGCAACTCCGTATATGAATGAAGTAAAATGCGAACAGTAAATGCAAACTTTGGTCCAACTATATCCTTTCCATGTTAGAGGTTGCACAGTTGGAACAAATTGCTAAGGAACGCAATTTATCCTATTCCACCACCATCAAGATGATGGCCTACCTGTACCACCATACCGAGAAGAAAGTCAAAACTTACTCTCCCCGCCACAGTGATACGGTAGAGGTACATGTTTCGTCTCTACTATACTCATCAGGGTACCGACATGCACCTGGCTGTGCAAAGGCCAGATCGGAAGGAAGCATGCAAATACTAAACTCGGCTTCGCCGACCTCCCGCCGGATGGCGTATATATGTTTATGCGACTTTTACGGATTCCTCCGTGTGAGATGCAATAGCAGTGGATATATCCACATAATGCCGTTGTAGTGCTGAAATCACATTCAGCAAACGTACAACTATATGCAGCTCCGTATATGAATGAAGTAAAATGCGAACAGTAAATGCAAACTTCTCTCCATCATTTCCTTTCTGTGTTAGAGGTTGCACAATTAGAATAAATTGTTATAGAACGCAATTTATCCTATTCCACCATCGAGGTGATGGCCTACCTGTACCACCATACCGAGAAGAAAGTCAAAACTTACCCTCCCCGCCACAGTGATACGACTGAGGTACGTTTCATCTCTACTAGACTCATCAGGGTACCGACGTGCACCTGGCTGTGCAAAGGACAGATCGGAAGGAAGCATGCAAATACTAAACGCGGCTTTGCCGACCTCCCGCCGGATGGGTGGTGGAATAGGATAAATTGCGTTCTATAACAATTTATTCTAATTGGGAACCTCTTACACAGAAAGGAAATGATGGAGAGAAGTTTGCATTTACTGTTCGCATTTTACTTCATATATATATATATATATATATATATATATATATATATATATATATATATATATATATATATATATATATATATATATACACATTGGATCATCTTTGGAATATTAAGTCAGGTTTCGTAGCTATAGACTTGTATGCTTTATAGTTATGGACTTAGAACGGTATGAGACTGAGAACTAAATTTGGCTTTTAAGCTAGTTAAATTTGGAAAAAGTGACCCGGCTTAATGGTCAAGAAGCCAATCTCTGACGTAGGGGTACCGTTGGCGTGGTGTTTTGGTGAGTGCGTGTGAGTCTGAGATAAGTGGGTTGGTCGAGTGTTCAGCTCGATCCAAGTATTTAGCGATACTTTCATTTATAAAAGTGCTGAAAGTAACACAATTTAAATCTGTGAATTATCGTGTTCCTGACATAGTATGAGGCTCCGCAGATCATGCGTAAAACCTTGTTTTGGAAGCTCTCTATTCGCTTAAATCGAGACCTGCCAATGGTGATCCAAGTTGGAGCACCAAATGACAGAATCGAATGTATGAATAACTTGTAGATGGTAAGTTTGTTCTTCAAATTTAACTGGCTCTTTCGATGTAAGAGCGAATAGAGAGCCAACCATGACGTTTTGGCCTTGGATAAAATATAATTTGTATTTAGTAGCCAATTTAGTATTTTATCAAAAACTAGCCCCAAGTACTTGGCGCTATCCCGCCAGGGAATACGCACGTTCGAGATGGACAACCGATTGTCCGGATTGTTAAAGCGTTTTCTTGAAAAAATGACTGCTTGAGTCTTATTTGGATTAATTTTGATTTTCCGATCAGTCATCCATCTCTCAAGTTTGTTGATATGCCGCTGCAACCTCAGCACAACATAACGTAATGACCCGGAAGTGGTCGCAAACGCAGTATCGTCAGCGAACAGAAACAGCTTACTAAAATTGTCTGTTGGAATATCTGCCGTATATAAGTTGAATAGGGTCGGTGACAGAGGGAACCCTGTGGCACGCCAAGCATGTTAGCTTTGTTTCTGACATCGCGTCATCTGACAATACTATGAAAGTTCTCCCTTCTAGAAAACTTGAAACTAGTTTCACAAGGTAACTTGGAATTCCTTATCATGACTGCTTGAGTCTTATTTGGATTAATTTTGATTTTCCGATCAGTCATCCATCTCTCAAGTTTGTTGATATGCCGCTGCAACCTCAGCACAACATAACGTAATGACCCGGAAGTGGTCGCAAACGCAGTATCGTCAGCGAACAGTAACAGCTTACTAAAATTGTCTGTTGGAATATCTGCCGTATATAAGTTGAATAGGGTCGGTGACAGAGGGAACCCTGTGGCACGCCAAGCATGTTAGCTTTGTTTCTGACATCGCGTCATCTGACAATACTATGAAAGTTCTCCCTTCTAGAAAACTTGAAACTAGTTTCACAAGGTAACTTGGAATTCCTTATCATTTTGACAATCAGTCCGTTGTGTCACACCTTGTCAAAGGCCTTGCTTATATCAAAAAAGATTGCGCCCTTATGGAATCTCCGGTTGAACTCCCGGGTTATCATCGACGCCAGTCTGGTGGTCTGCTGGACGCTGCTACGGCAGCTCCTGAAGCCAAACTGTTCCGGAGGCAGAATATCCTTCTCTGTTATAAAGTCAGTTATGCGGTTCAGAATTACACGCTCTATTATCTTCCCCAGATTGGAAAGTAGGCTAATAGGCCTGTAGCTGTCAATTTTGGTGACCCTTCCGCCTTTCTTTTTAATAAGAATTACCTTAATCACCTTCCAATCTGTGGGAAAATGACCTGACTGTACAACGGCGTTAGCTATATTAGTAATAGCCGAGAGGGTTCTGTCCGGAACGCGCTTCAAGGTTGCGTTCGGCAGACCATCCAAACCTGGCGCTTTTCTGACCAATAAGTCAGCGACAGTCCCCTTGACTTCATCAAGGCCGATAACAGGTATGCCCAAGTCAATAAACTGAACTGATTTAAATGGGTGAACTATTCTGTCAATTCTCTGCTCTTTTGCACGATCGACGCTGGGATTGAGACTAAACTGCTCATAGAGCTTGTCTGCAAACCCATTGGCTTTATCTTGAGGATCCACAATCGTAACACCACCGTTAACAATATGTGGTAGTGTCCTTTTCGAACTTTTAGTCGAGTTTCGTGTTATCTTAAAAAGACTGCCATCTTGGGTTTGCAGCATTTCTAAGTTTGATTGCCAGCATCGATTGTACAAATCAACGAGCTCTCTCTTTATTTGCTCAGATGCAGTCGTTTGATTGCAGGATCACCAGTCCTATAGGCTCGGTTTTTGAGCCTATTCTTTTCGCGAATACGTTCTTTGAGATCTGCTGGAAGCTCCCCGTATTTTGAGTGTCTGAACACCTTTGTGACAGAAGATCTGGCAAGGGCATCTGTTATTTGAAAAGTCAAATTGCGTACAGAGTCCTCAAGAGGGCCGGTACCGGGAGCAATGTCCGGATAGCCAGCCTCCTTAAGGATCTCTTTGAATTTTGCCCAATTTGTAAAGGTTTTTAGGTTACATGCATCTTGTTTGGTTCTTGGATCAGCATATTCAATGACGACAGGAGCATGATCCGAAGTCATCCCATGGTAAACCCAAGGCCTTGATAATTTGCCTGTATTCATGTCCAGTTTTTCTGGTAAGCCATATGGGCCTAAATGTGTCGGCTCGTCGGGCGGTATGACTTCCAACAGATTGTTCAAAGAAGCGTTTTCGAAAACTAACCCTTTCGCATTGGTGGTCCTGTAATCCCATAAACGGTGTTTAGCGTTAAAGTCACCTCCTACAAGAATGCTTTCGTCTGTATCAAAAATGTTCTCTAAATTTTGACGTTCTATATCCGCTGTGGGGCTCGAATAAATGGAACCTAAAATGATGGGTCTATTCCTCATACTAATCCTGACAAATGTTCCTTCCAGAACATCATCAGGATTCGGTACGGAATGCGCAACAATGTGCTTTTTGAAGAGGATCATTGTGCCCCCCCGCGGTCTTATAGGACGATCATTCCGAAAAATGTTATAATTTGGACACGTGAATCGTTGCCCTTTTAACCAAGATTCCTGTATTAAAAGAGCATCGATTCCGTGGGTTTCGACGAAGTTCAAAATTTTTAACTTTTTGTCAGAAATGCCGTTGAAATTAAAAGTAGTAATCTTCAGGTAGGAGGGATTTATCATCACCGTCTGCATCTAATGGACACCGGCAGAAGTATGTGACATAAATGTCTGCATGCATAACTGCATTTGTGTCGATAATGAGTTAAAAGCCTCCATCGAGGTCTGCATAGTCTTCATGAGGCTATGCATCTGGGCAGTTAAAGATGTTTGGTTAGGAACTTCAAGTTTCCTATTGCTTTGAGAACCCCATACAAGTGTTTTAGGAGCTGGTACATTTTGACCTGACCCTGTATTCAGGACAGGTGAGGACCTGGTGGCCGCTTTTAGTTGTCTAGGATGTATACTTCGCAGGATGTCCACCTCCGCAATTTGCACATCTGGGTTTTTGTCTAGGTGCCAATTTGCAGGTGTACTTAAGGTGAGACTTTGCACATATAAGGCATCTCGGTTCCGCGGTGCGTGACCAAAAAGCTAGCACCGATGGCATTGGGTATTGTGACTTTTAGACTTATGAGCTTCTACCCTGACAGTAATACTGTCAAGTACTTTCAGTTCGTAAATATGTTTTTGGTCTTTGGGCAAAGCCACAAGTACCAATGGCATCGGTGACTTGTCTTTGTGGTACAATCTTGGTACACTTTGAGGTGTAAAGCCCAACGCCTCAAGGTCAGATTTAATTTAGGATGTCTCCCAATGTTCGAGCACGCCCCTGATGACTACCTGCAGCAATTTATCTGCAGGAAAGCTAAAAGTATGGAATGGTATTTAATTTGTTTCAAAAAATTTAGAAATTCTTTGGTAGTCATCAGAGGTAGGCGGGTAGAGCTTTATACCTTCCCTTACATTCTGAGCACGTCCGAAATCCATATTGTTATTCTTCATTATCTTTGTTACATCGTTGTATATAGACTTCTTATGTAAGACGATTGGTGGTACTCTTACCTTGGTCACCTGGACCTCGGACGTGCTTTGTTGCGACAAGGTATACTTAGGTATACCTCCATTAGATTTATGATTAGAATTATCATTATTGGAAGCTTTATTAGTAATGTTAGTAGTGTTATGGCTATTACTGGTTGATGGTACAGGAGGAAATTCAAACTGAGAGTCTTTTTCAATGGTTTTAGTACGTTTGCGATGTTTCTTTCTTGACACTGTCAAAAATTTGTTATTATCTGAATCGGAATTTCCTCCACTGGCCATCGAACTGTCAAGAGATTGGCTTATCCTGAACATTAGCAACATTATTACAAGTGGAAGAGTTATTATTATTTGAATTAAAGATATTCTCAGTCTCATACCTGTTAATCCTCGCCGTAAGTTGCTCGTTCAACGAGGTGAGTGACTGTAGTTGGTTGCTGAGGTTTGCCATCTGAGAGAGAAGTTCATCTAACTGCTTTTTCTGATCTTGCATTCCCTTCTTCAAATCTTCGTTTTCTTGGAAGGTCTTCTTAAGCACAACTCCTAGCTTTTCTTTTTCACCTTTTACGACAAGGAATTGGCCGTAAGTGGGTATCTCCGGGAATGGGGAGCAAGACAGCTGTCCTGTGTCGTCCGGCTCCATGCCGTACGACGAGGAAAACGTTGAAAAACTCTTATGAAAACTTTGACAAGTCATTGATAATCCAAGAGAATGACATTGACAGCAATGTTGCTGCTTTGAATGATCAAAGCAGACTATATATATATATATATATATATATATATATATATATATATATATATATATATATATATATATATATATATATATATATACATTGGATCATCTTTGGAATATTAAGTCAGGTTTCGTACCTATAGACTTGTATGCTTGATGGTTATGGACTTAGAACGGAATGAGATTGAGAATTAAATTTGGCTTTTAAGCCAGTTAAATTTGGAAAAAGTGACCCGGCTTAATGGTCCAGAAGCCAATCTCTGACATAGGGGTACCGTTGGCGTGGTGTTTTGGTGAGTGCGTGCGAGTCTGAGATAAGTAGATTGGTCGAGTGTTCAGCTCGATCTAAGTATTTAGCGATATTTTCATGTATAAAAGTGCTGAAAGTAACACAATTTAAATCTCTGTGAATTATCGTGTTCCTGACATAGTATGGGGCTCCGCAGATCATGCGTAAAACCTTGTTTTGGAAGCTCTCTATTCGCCTAAATCGAGACCTACCAGTGGTGATCCAAGTTGGAGCACCAAATGACAGGATCGAACGTATGAATAACTTGTGATCATATATATATATATATATATATATATATATATATATATATATATATATATATATATATATATATATATATATATATATATATATATATATCAATCCTAGACTCACCCTGTACAGTCTTATTTTGTCGCACATCCACAAATTATCGATAAAATTGAATGACTAGTAAGTCGCATTGGCGATCAATTGTTTAACAAATCGTAGAGTCGGCCTCTCCATCTGATTAATCCAAATGCTTCTACCAACTTTGATCGCTAATAGTTGCTAATAGTTTAAATAAAATTGTCCAGTTTTAATATCCATAATATATTAAAATTACAAAAAAGAAAATAAACTATAAAATTCTGTGATATAAAAAAATATACACCTGCTAAAAAATAACAAGAAAAAAACAATATTTAAAACTTAAATTTAAAAATGGGTTCAAAATAGGTATTTCTAGCAGTTATCGAGAAAAAACGTCAAGGGATCGCACATTTACACAAAAAATATTTTCGAAATACTCTAGTGTTAATCGTTTGATACCGCCTACTAAAAAACCTGACAAAAAATGCCGTTATACTTATACACGCTTAACAAATAATACTTTTTATGCAGAAGTCAAAAAATGGGCAATGCTGGGAAGGCTTCACACGGCAAAGAGAGAGATGGCGAATACGGGATCGTGCTATCACCATCGCTCCGAACCACGATCTATGTGATTAGAATTATCGGTTAAATTTTAATTTTTTTTCGAAAAAAAAATTCAAAAGCGGGGTTATATCTCAAAGTATCGGAAAAACTTTTTTTAAATGCCTTTTTTAGCCCATATGCAAAATAAGACCCAACGCAACAAGTCCGTTTGTATACGGCAAGGCAATAAATTTCAATGTGTCATTATTGTTGAGAGGATTGTTAAAATTGTATGCGCTCTTTTATTATTTGGTCAATGTCCCCGAGTTTAAAGTTGTTCCTTTCATTTTTCTTAAAACAAGAGGTCTAAATTCCGGGGCAGTTAAATCGATGGCTCGGTCTGCTAGACCAATAACATTCTTTTTCTTTGACATTGGATGATTTGAGTGGAAATTCAAGTATCTCCCTGACCATAGGAATGACCACACAGTTACTTAAAAATAGATTAAATGGGCACAAATTTACTAAGAATGCTACAACTACATTAAATAAACATGTACGCGAAACAAGCCATTTCCTCAACTACAACAATACTTAAACGTGATCATAATTATATTAAATTGAGTGTAAAGGAGATGATGGAAATAAAAAAAGAAAAAACGCAGTAAACGACAGAACGGAGTAACCTAAGCCACATTTACACCAATCTGATAAAAAAATTAATATGCCCTCTTAAAAGTCAATAGATGGGAATATCCTCTTAGAACATTTATATGTTATCAATTTTAATATAAAAAAAACCAAAGACTCTCAGTATCGAAATAGAAATGGCAAAATCAAGGTATGTACCTACATATTTTTGTACATGATTAAATTATTTTAAAATCATATAAGTTTTTAATTGTAAAATAATTTTTTTTAAATTTTTTTTGAATTGTCTTTTAACTTGTAACTTTTTCTGTTAATGTGTCGAATTTCGACCATAATTTGTTAATTTTAAATTTTAGGTTATTGAATTAAGGAAAATAATGTAAAAAAAAACATTTTGAAAACGCCTTAAACAAAAGGCGAAATGTCAAAACACGTTGTATTTTTTAAAATCCACGTATGAACCTGGCCCCAAGAATACAAAAAAAGAATATTGATACATATAATAAATAATTCAAGAAAAACAGGAATATATATATATATATATATATATATATATATATATATATATATATATATATATATATATATATATATATTTGTAATATTTTCTTAGATATATGTTTTTCCATTAGAGAAACAAAGGACAACAATTTTTCTGACGTTTCGCTCTACATAGTGAGCTTCTTCAAAAGAGCTGGTATATTTATTTTACATCTACAAAAATACAAAATTTTTTATATAATAAACATATATCACGGTAATTACCCTTTTATATTTTTAATTTAATTAAAATAAATAAAAATAAAACAGATTTTACAATAGTCTTAAAGTTTAAAACTTAAAACAATACAACAGGTTAAAATACTGAAAATTATAAAATAGTACATACCTTGAGAGTAGTTTTGTGTGTATGTTAAAAATAAATTCAATTATGAAACTTGGTATGCAATTGATATGGATAAATTTCTTTTTATAAAAAGCAAAAAATAGGAAAAAAGATTATTATTTCTTTTTTAATACTGTTCTTTCATTTGCATGAGTGCATACTAAATCGTCCCAAGCATTGTTACATTATTTCTCATATTTATTAGAGTCGCTTCAAGTATGTTATATTAAAATACCAAATTATAGTATATTTGACTATGTTTTTGACATCTTGCTTGTCATTTACAACATTTTTATCTTTTTTTATGTGTATCATTTCTTTGATGATCAATTTATGGTGATTTCTGTCAGTATCTAAAATGTGGGTGTTTTTAAAATCAAATTCATGCTTAGATGTTTGTTCATGTTTATGTAAGGATGTCGATGCGTTTTTAGTATACTTGTGTCCATTTATTCTATTTTCAAAAGAATGTGTCGTCATGCCAATGTATTTCTTAAGGCGGGTTTTCCTACACTGCGTAAAAACGACTTAATATGGTCGACGCAACAGGACGACTTCTCCGAGAGCAGTCTATTCAGTTGTACGCTTCATATAATGAAAGAAGTGCTCAGATATTTTGCTGAAAATGAGTTAACAGATCCGTTTTAGTGCTACCGAGGACGAACAATTGATAGAAATAGTGAGTGGTTACCCTATTCTTTGGAACATGAAATTTCAAGAGTTTAAAAATGTTGTCAAAAAGGACACAATGTGGAATAAAAAAAAAATGTAAAATACGCTTTAAATTTTACTTCGTCGTCAAGCAGATATCTATGGATAAGTAATTCAAATGCTCCTTCGCTGCTTCTATTTTGTAATAATTGACTAGCAATTTCTTCTTCTTTCAAAATTTCGTCTTGTAATATTAATAAATTCACTTTTAGATAAATTCATTGCGACGGTCGTCAAACAACTGACAATCCTAGGAAAACACTTTTCGGCAGCGCATTGGTTGTTGCGTTGCGTCGGCCGAATTACGTTCTACGCCACGCAAAATGTGCATTGCTAGGAAAACCCGCCTTTACGCAGTGTAGGAAAACGCCTGCATTTGATTTTCATTAGAGAAGTTCTCGGCGTTTTACGCCGACCGTATTAAGTTCTACGCCGCGTAAAATGTGCGTTGTTAGGAAAACCCGCCTTTAGGACAGTTTAGGCATGGAATTGGCATATATTGCGTCAGATCTTTTTTTGGTGGGAACTTTGCTTTGTATAAAATGATCCTAGTAAATTGTTCGCTTTGTGGCATACCGTTATGTTATGCTTACCTAAAATATATTTTATTTTTTCAGATAGTTGGTTTACATACGGTAATGCAATTAAAGTGTTTTGTGTTTTGGTATTGTTAATTTTATTTTTTTTTGTTTGTGTTATAATGTAAAAAGGTTCTTTGTTTAATTATTTTTTTTTATGAGTAGTTTGGGAAAATTGTTCATTATTCTCTTCTACTTTTTTTAGCACTTCTGGGCGAAATTCGAGTGAAGATAATTTTATAGCTCGATCAACTAAACCGATTATGACACTACTTTTCTGTTTATTTGGATGTTGAGAGTTAAAATTCAAATACCGGCCCGACCAAGTATCTTTCGTGTACCATTTTGTATGAAGATTGGTATCCGCCTTATTTCTTGTATAGTTAAGCCCAAAAAGTTTATTTTCTGTTCCATTTCAATTTCAGATGTAAATTTCAGTTTTGGGTGGAAATTATTAAAATATTGTAATAAGCTATCTATTTTGTTTTCGGGTACAGCAGCCAAACAATAATTTACATAGCGTTTAAAAAATATTATATTAAAATCCAGTTTTTTTCAATACTCCTTCTTCTACATATTCCACAACTATTTGTGCTATTATTGAGGAGATTGGTGAACCCATAGCACAACCCTCTAATTATTTCCAGTTCAAAGATAGTTTGTACCAATAATTAGACGGTTGTGCTATGGGTTCACCAATCTCCTCAACAATAGCACAAATAGTTATGGAATATGAAGAAGAAGAAATATTGAAAAAACTGGATTTTAATATAATATTTTTTAAACGCTATGTAGATGACTGTTTGGCTACTGTACCCGAAAACAAAATAGATAGCTTATTACAATATTTTAATAATTTCCACCCAAAACTGAAATTTACATCTGAAATTGAAATGGAACAGAAAATAAACTTTTTGGACTTAACTATACACTGAAATAAGATGGATAACAATCTTCATACAAAATGATACACGAAAGATACTTGGTCGGGCCGATATTTGAATTTTAACTCTCAATATCCAAATAAACAGAAAAATAGTGTCATAATTGGCTTAATTGATCGAGCTATAAAATTATCTTCACCCGAATTTCGCCCAGAAGTGCTAAAAAAAGTAGAAGAGATTCTAATAAACCATTTTCCCAAACTACTCATAAAAAAATAATTAAACAAAGAACCTTTTTACATTATAACACAAACAAAAAAATAAAATTAACAATATCAAAACACAAAACACTTTCATTGCATTACCGTATGTAAACCAACTATCTGAAAAAATAAAATATATTTTAGATAAGTATAACATAACGGTATGCTACAAGGCGAACATTTTATACGAAGCAAAGTTCCCACCAAAAAAAGATCTGACGTAATATATGCAATTCCATGCCTAAAGCCTAAACTGTCCTAAGAAATACATTGGCATGACGATACAATATATTGAAAATAGAGTGAATGGACACAAGTATACTAAAAATGCATCGACATCCCTACATAAACATGAACAAACATCTAAGCATGATTTTGATTTTAAAAACACCCATATTTTAGATACTGACAGAAATTATCATAAACTAGTCATCAAAGAAATGATACACATAAAAAAAGATAAAAATGTTGTAAATGACAAGCAAGATGTCAAAAACTTAAGCCAGATATACTATAATTTGATATTTTAATATAATATACTTGAAGCGACTCTATAATAAATATGAGAAATAATGTAATGATGCTTGGGACTCATGCAGATGAAACAACGTTATTAAAACAGAAATAATAATCTTTATTCCTGTTTTTTGCTTTTCATAAAAAGAAATCTATCCATATCAATTGCATACCAAGGATCATAATTGACTTTATTTTTAACATACACACAAAACTACTTTCAAGGTTTGTACTATTTGATAATTTACACTATTTTAACCTGTTGTATCGTTCTAAATTTTAAACTTTAAGACTGTTGTAAAATCTGTTTTATTTTTATTAATTTTAATTAAATTAAAAATATAAATGTAATGTGTAATTACTGTGATATATGTTTATTATAAAAAAAAAATTGTAATTTTGTAGATTCAAAATAAATATACCAACTCTTTTGAAGAAGCTCACTATGTAGAGCGAAACGTCAGAAAAATTGTCCTTTGTTTCTCTAATAGAAAAACCTATACCCAAGAAAGATTTCTTACGGCAATCATAACTCCACTGGTATCCATTGAACGGTCACATCGATATATGTTATAGTCAAAGAGCTTTAATTCACTATTGTTAATGTCATTCTTTACCCATATCTCAGTAAAGAAGAGTATATTATATTCATCAGTCACTGCTGAGGACATCAAGTCCAATGTCTTATTATTTACACTTCTTACATTCTGGTAGTACGCTGTTATAACGGTCTGATATTCATTCTTCTCCCCTGGTTTTGTCTTATCCCGTTTTGGACCTGTGTCTCTATAATGGCTATGACCATTATTAAGTACTTTCACAAGTGATTCCGAGGTTGTTTGTTCGGAATTTTTGTCAATAGTATTATAACCGATGGTTGAATTATTTTCATTGCTGATTTCTGTCGTTCTTTCGAAAGGAAAATCTCCTAACAATAACTCCATCCGGCCAAGTCTTTTCATCATAAAGGTTGTCGAAAAGGTCAATATCCGCACCGATCTTAAAAGCCAAGCTCAAAGCTTCAGGTCTCTTTGGTAGTAACTCGGTTGTAAATAAGTGGCCTGGAAATTTACTCTCTAGATATTGTTTGATACCATCTTAATAATACCGTGGTATTAAGATTAACCCTACCGCAGAGGCGAAAGAACTAGAACAATTTGTGCCAATACCTCTCACTAACTGGGGTCTGACAGGCGGATTCTCAGATCTTCTATTCGAGTGTTGAATAGTGTGTTAAGTAGTTTGATTGTCATTGCCACCCTCCCCATCTTGTTCGATAACAGGTCTATGGGTGGAAAGACCTCTTTGACTTTGATGATTTGGGGGCTTGTTCTGTAAACCACTGGGTGTGATATTATCGAGTTGAGTAAGTTGAGCTCTAGTTGTTTTCGTGCTGCCAAATGAAGCCATGCTCTGCGTAGGAATTAAACTTCCAGATGAAAGCATATGAATAACCTCTTTATTAGTAGTAGAAATATTACTGATTTCTGTCTTTAATGAGTTCATAGATTCAACTACATCAGCCTTAATATTGTCAGTTGCCTTCATAAAATCAGATTTAAGAGTTTCAATTCGATCATCAAGTTTATCAGGTAGAGTAGAATTTGTGCAGCCATCACAAAAGAAGAAGAATCAGGTGTTAGGTGCTGCTTACAAGGATAACAGGCAGGCATTTTACTCAGTATAAATAAAATAACTGTCACCACTATTAAAATGTTAAAATGTTTTGGGATGCTCCAACTTTTATTGCTTCGATGGATATCGACGAGCTTGTGGAATTTGTTATTTACGTTTTTGTAGTAAACACTTTTTTATATAGAATATTTTAAACACTAAGTGAGCACAACCAAACAAAACTAATCAATATTTAGACCTTCAGGCAATAACTGATTAAAAGATTTTTAGCGGGAACTATATATACTGTATTAATGCACTAGTCGTGAAAAAATCAGGTTTTAATTCGCAACTTTTCTACTGAAAATTTCACTTTTATTGAAGAGCGATCTATAGGATAACTTGACTCTGAGAAACCTATTATATATATATATATATATATATATATATATATATATATATAAACTGCTAAATTTAACAGAAAACAGAAAAATGGGTCATTCTCCTAAAGAATTAAAATTATCGTAATTTTACAATGTAGTAGACACCAACACTTCTTTCGACTGCAATTTAAAAGTACAATTTATTTTTGTAAGCAATGTCAAAAACAGCTACTACAATTACTTTTCGTTTACGTTTCTCGAATAACCACTAGATATACAGGGTGTCTATGTCAAGATCTCAAAAATTACCTAGATTCATTTTGTTTCTAATTAATATTTAATTTATTTTTGGATTGATCAAGCTGATATTTTATTATATAAAATTTTCTCATGTTGTTTCCTGACACCCTCCATAATACACATCAGTCCAACTGTACTGTATCTAATATCAAAACAATTTAAATTTGGTTTTCGCATTAAAACAGGGAATAGTTTTCAATACAAAATATCAACCAGAATGCTGTTCAGTACGTTATTTAGTTTGTAAAGTGGAACAAGGATTCATTTAATAGTTCTAATGCCAAAACATTGGTAATTACAATCGGATCAACAAAAAAACCTACAAAATTTCAACCATTACTTTTAAAGCTTATCAAAATTACCACCATCCTATTTCAAACTACAAAAGTCCAAATACTTTTTCGGATTTATAAAAAGTCAAATTCGATTACTTTTTCGTATATAAATAAAAATATATTTGCGACTTTTGTAACTTGAAAGAAATGCCGCCGGACAATATTTACTAATACAACAAACACCACCATTATTTACATAAAATCCCTTCACTAATATGACTAATTAGTTTTTTTTTCTATACAGGATATCCAAAATGTACTGTCTATAGAATGAAAGATGCTTCATAATATATTAAAAAATTTGTTTTGGCCAATCTGTAAACTCGTTATTATGCAGGTCTGGAAAATCCACACCAGAAACTGGACGTTTCTTAAGTAAAATAAAGAAAATACTATATTATTCATCAAATCAGAATGAGACAGAAGAATAAGCATCGTAAGCATCGACATACGTGTAATTTACCAGTTTGGCCCTCGGATGAGGAGTAATCCAATGCTGGCGCGGTGAGAGCGGGCGGCAGCATACGCCACGCCCTAGCACAAGAGGATTCCAAGTTATTTGGTTTCATTCGGGCGTCGAAGTGTAAGTACCGTGTTTCGCGCCAAATTTTTTTGTTACCATGGTAGTTTATTCCACGGAACAAAAAGAGCACATTATTAAGTGGTACACTATTCTGGTAAATAATTGGCAGATTTGTATTTACGTGCAAAAATCATCTTGTTCCTTGAAAATTTAGAATTTCGGAAATTATTAAAAAATTTGAGACAACCGGTTGGCTAAAAATTTGTAAAAAATGCACTGATAATAATGAGGAGCAATCGGTTCCTCAAATTACTGAAGAACGAGCAAATCGGGGAGACTGACGTTTGTAGTTAAGCAGAAATTAATTTTCCTTGCAATAGTACCATAATTGCCTAAGAACTTGATATGAATGCTCGAACAGTTCGGAATATTTTAAAGCTAATAGGGATGTAACCCCTGAAGTTTTGGCAAATACGCGAACCATATTTTACAACAGACTGGGTTATTGTCTCGTTCAAAGTGAAGGCCTGTTTGAACACCTCTTGTAGACTTTTAGGTGTTTTTGTCGATTTAAATTGAATTTAATTATTTGTTTATTTATTTACAATTACTGAACGTGTTACTTTTATTTTTTATTTTAGAATGATTTTTAATTTTAAAGTGGTCTATTAGCTTATTTACTTAGAAATTACCGTTGCGTTTCACTAGTATTTTTATTAGAATAAATGTTTATTTTGTAACAGAAATATCAATTTTTTTTACGCTCAACGCCCAACAAAAACTATTTTTTTTTTATATTTCGACTATTTAATGTATTTAAAACAATCAATGTATCAAATAGTCATTAAATATTCCAAATTCCGTCGATTACGTTATAAGTTTAGACGAAAAGTAAGTACACCCTCTCATTCGTTTCAAGGTACTGCTCGTCTTCGTGTCGCACGGAAGTTAGCGGGGGTAATATTGCGGTAGGCGTTCCCTACGATCTTCTGTCCGAACTAATCTAAAAGAAGTTAGACGGGCTTAGTGGGTTATAATTTGAGAAACGGTCAAAATAATTTCTAGTTAAGAAATTTAAAATATAAGTTTGGCTATAGTAACGTTTCTATTAAACCTCGGTAATATGAACGGCCAGTCTTTTCTTTCTAAAGTTTCGTCTCAGGGCAAAGGCAACAGTGTTGTGGTTGCGTCGCGCCCAGTTGACATTGGATTGTCGAGAAACAAATATCAACGATTACAAAATTGGGCTAAACAGAAAGGCAGTAATATATTTTCGCCGTACTCTGGTGTGTAAAATACAAAAAAAAGCATGTTATCCACATGACGAGTATCTAACTTTTACTAAATCAAAGCCGAGGTTAAATTCCAAGGTTTACTGGATCATACAGTGGATCGAATTATATTGCTTAAAATTAGACGCCCTTGAACAAATCGATAAATAGATTTGTAGATATGAGTTTCATTTGCAAATGGGGCTTCGATGGAACGTCGGGTCAGAGCCAGTACAAAATGAAATTCACTGATCCGAATATTTGTAATACAAACTTATTCCTAACCTCTCTTATTCCACTTCAATTAGCAGGTATTAACACGCAAACTCAACAAGAATAGATTGTGTTGTACAATTCCAAACCCTCGTCTATTATGAATTACGGGTTTCTGAAATTTGAATTTATTAAGAAAACCGAACAAAAGTCTTTAACGAAAATAGAAAATTATGAACTCGAACCAGACAACTTGCACCATATAACAGAGTTTTCTTTGCCACCCGAGCTTCAGTACAGTACAACTTATCTATGACAACGATAGATGGCTAGGTGAATGCTTTGGCTGGAGCGAAATCGGTCCAACGTTGTTACCTCTGCCAAACAACATCTCAGTTCAACAACATTGATACTGTGTCCCAGTAAATACAGAGTATTTCAAGCTACATCCATTATAACAAGAGTAAAGCGAAAACGGATCCTCCGGTTTCCCATCATTTTGCAAGCTATTGGAAGCGGACATTAAACTGCAATAGAGAAGTTTTGGGAATACAAACTTCAAACAGCAAGATTATTCTTCAAAGGATATTCTTGGTACAACATTCCAACAGGAATCCACAAATGACTTACTTCCTTGACCAGACATCATATCATTTGCAATATTACCGAGAGGTAAACTATCGAAAGATGCACAAAAATCAACGGACAAGTTGATAAGAAACTATCGTCTAGACTAAAAATGTGGAGGATGTGTTCCAAAACTTTTGGCGTCGATGAATCCTTACACTGTTTTTGACATAGTAAAGATTCGGATAACAATTCATACATATTGGAGAATGAGAAAAGAGTTGTTAACACATAAGGCAGTGACTAAAAAGTTCTTTTTATTATTTTTATTACAGTCGTATTATTTATTCATTTATGTGAATCAATAAATATTATATTACTTACAAATTATTTGCATTGGTATTTATTAAGAAGTCTTAAGCATAGAGGAAAAAGTACTTTCGCCGTTTTAACGATTATCGATATCCATATATTTATTATTATAGTATTATATTTAAAATGTACCTTGAAGTCAAGCGCAATATTTTATTCATGAAAATGCAATTATTCTTTTTATTTTATTTTTAAAGCGTTGAACCACATTAGACGTTTTTCGAATTTATTTTCATGATTTTAAAGTTTCAGTCTGCGATTTTTATTTTTAATATCAAATCCGTGCTTTCGACCCACTGTGTTTTGACGACCCGAAACCAGCGAAAAGTCCTTGCCCGAAACCATTTTTACTGGAAACCAGGAAGCAAGCTACGATACAACAGTATGCTTTATTTCACTTCTTCAACATGGCTAAACGGGTTGTCCGTCACTTTTTGTTACGTTCCCTTTTTTTAAGAGGTTCTGTTCTCGACTTTCCACACCTGTATAATATTTTATATTTTATGCATTTCATAACTTTATAGCACTCTATATATTTTGTAGTAATTTGTTCTAAATATAAGGTATTCAGTACTTTTTGGATACCTTGTATACTACCGTATAACAATGATTATCCTAATCATATGATTGCGTGTGTGTATATATATATATATATATATATATATATATATATATATATATATATATATATATATATATATATATAAACGCACATACCTACTGAGCGTCCTATTCTAAAGTTTCCATTGGATTACCTCTTTAGAAATTCATTAATGAAAAAAGTGTTCCAGACAGCACTGGCAAGGATCACTCGAGTGCACTCGAAGAACATTTTTTACTTTGACCTTAGCGATCAAATTAAAGGTCATCTTTAAATATACCCCTTTGACTCTTATAACTTTGGCCTCTAAATATATTTTTAATTGCTCCTCTACAAAATTATCTCACTGGAAAATTTGAAATGGGACACCCGGTATATATATATATCACTAATTTAGCCTTACGACTATTTACATTAATCTTTTACAACCTAATTTGTAAATAAAAATAAAACAGATCAATCTTCTGAAGAATCTTAACAATTAAAACCATAATATATCTTAAATTAAAAAAGTAAAAAAAATTTAGTACGGTCGTAAAAAAAGGGTTAATAGATTTCCAGGGGGATTTTACATTTTTCGGGATAAAAATAACAAAATCGCTTCTTTTTTGTAGTTACTATTCTGCATTTTTTTAGAGAATGATACGTTATAGAATTTTTGAAAATATTTCATTATTACAAGTTATAAAGAATATCACACTTAAGGAAGTTGGAACATTCGGCGCTTTAATTTCACGAAAAGTTTGGCAACATGGCGAGTACAAAACCACAGTAGACATCTTGAATACAGTGACGTCGCTTTTAGTTCGTTGTCGTTAGTTGTATCTTCGAGTTTCTAACGGATTAAAAAACTTCTAAATTCGTATTTGTAACTTTTCCTTTGTGTATTAATTGTAATTTCCAATAACACATGACATCTGTGCATACTTTTAATAATTTACTTGAGAATATTGTGTCAATATATGGTCTTGTTTTGTACGATCTCTGGAATTTTATTTTAGGTATGCAAGTTTTCTATTTTTTTTAATACAAGCACAAAAGAAAATAATCATATACAATTTAAAAATTCTTGATTCAAAATTTCCCATATGTATTTTCAGATTCTTGAACCACAGATTATATATATATATATATATATATATATATATATATATATATATATATATATATATATATATATATATATATATATATATTGAAAATGATGAATGAGATTTCACCGAAACGTCAGCTCCCTTACAGTTCTGAGAGGGACTCGGCACATATACGGGAGCCCGAGAACCTTCGATTACACATCACACCCGTGAGAATATCCGACATAACTTTTATATATACATATATATATATATATATATATATATATATATATATATATATATATATATATATATATATATATATATATATATATATATATATATATTATATATCTTTTTTTATTTTGTCTTTTCTTGATTTTAGGTTCTTTATTTAATAGAAAATCCAAACAATTGATGTTTCGCCCTTTACTTAAGGCATTTTCAAAATTTTTGTTTTTTTATTTATTTACCTTCCTTAAAGTATTTTTATATAATTAAAAACATTCATACAAGAACATATCTACAATTTAAGAAAACAAACAAACAAACACTTTAAAAAACTAATCAAATTTCTAAAAAAGCATTTAATTTTACCAGTACACACCTTGACATTTTGTTTATTAATTAATAATGAAATGAAACTTTTACGTCATCTATTTAAGTACTGAGGATACATGGAATGCGAATGCGTTTTATTTTTTATATTTTACAATGCACCAAAAAAACACATACATTTAATTTATATGTTTAAGAGGATATTCAATTTTTGATGTTTATTAACAGGATCGAACACCTAATATTTTTCGTTAAATTAGGCTGATGTAAATGTGGCTCAAATTTCCTATATCCGTCCTGTCGTTAACCGTGTATTTATCTTTTTTAATTTCTATCATTTCCTTTATCTGCAATTTTTGGTAATTCATATTTTTGTTTTTAATTATGGTATTGTTATCATCAAAGGTATGTTTTTCGTCATATGTGTGTTTGTTTAAGGCTGTTGAGGCGTTTTTCGTATATTTATGGCTATTCAATCTGTTCTTTAATAATTGGCTCGTCATGTCCATATATCTTTTGGGACAATTTATGCAAGGGATCAAATATATTACATTTGATTTATTCATGATAGGATAATAATAAGAAATATGAAACATAAACTACAAAAATATTATTACACTAATGAGCTGTCAGAAAAGATAAAACACATTTTAAAAAAGCAGGATATTTTCGTATGCCACAGGTCTCATAATAAATTAAATACACTATTCATTATATTAAAAAATAAAACTCCTTTCACGAATAAATTAAATGTAGAATATTCGATCCCTTGCACAAATTGAATCGCCATAAATATACGAAAAACGCCTCAACAGCATTTTAAACAAACACACGCAGGAAGAAAAAACATACCTTTGATTATAACAGTACCATAATTAAAACAAAAATATGAACTACCAAAAATTACAGATAATTACGATATAAATTAAAAAAGATAATAACACTGTTAACGACAGAACGGATATAGGAAATTTGAGCCACATTTATACTAGCCTAATTTAAACAAAAATATTAAGTATTCGATCCTGTTAATAAACATCAAAAATTGAATATCCTCTTAAACATAAAATGAAATGTATGCGTTTTTTTTTGTGCATTGTAAAATATAAAAATAAAACATACTCGTATTCCATGTAAAAGTTGTATTTCATTATTAATTAACAAACAAAATATCAAGGTGTGTACTGGTAAAATTAAATATTTTTTAAAAATTTAAATGGTGTTTTAAAGTGTTTGTTTGCTTTTTAAAACTCTAGATATGTTCTTGTATGAATGTTTTTAATAATAAAAAAATATTTTTAGGAAGGTAAATAAATAAAAAAACAAAAAATTTTGAAAATGCATTAAATAAAGGGCGAAACGTCAATTGTTTGGATTTTTTGTTAAATAAAGAACCTAAGCCCAAGAAAAGACAATATATAAATATATATATATATATATATATATATATATATATATATATATATATATATATATATATATATATATATATATATAGGGGTTTAATAGTTGAACGTCTCATGTTACCGTCTGGTAATCGAAACGCACCGTCATTCTCCGAACCGATATTTACACCAGTCGTGATAATTCCGAGTGAAAAAACGTACGCCAATGTTAACGTTAGATTATAAGTGTCGCTTTCCGTTGCCAGCCTTCAACATCACAAAGGTTTCTTCTGCTTTCTTGAGTTTCCCCTCCATACGGAAAACAATGCCCTTTTAGTTAATTTAAAAACAAATTATACGTTTTTTATGCGTTTTTTCAGGGTTTATTATGTTACTAGCTTAATTTTTATATCGGTTTAAGTTTTTTTTTACTGCATAGGGTTATTTTTTATACAATACAGCTTTAAAGGACCGACAAAATCATTTTATAGTATCTTCCTACCATTCACCCCTTTCAACGTCCTTGGTCACGATAAGTAATTGTTCCAGACCTCAGTAAAGTAAAAATTTTAAACAGTTTATATATCAATAAGAATCTGAAAATGGCTGGCTTGGGAAATACATGGAATTAAAAAATCGTTAAATAATGTACTTAATTCCTTATGTAATAAAGAGAAAACAGCTTCTCATATCATCCCCGAATGCAAAACACTAACTCGAAGAAGCCAAAACAATCCTCTCAAAGGAGGATAGTACGGTACACATATCACTTGACCGCGAAAAAGAAAATACCCCATTAATAAAAATTTTTTAAATATAACCAAAATGCTTATTTCTTTAAATAATAAGCTAATTACATTAACGAAATCAACCAACAAAGCTAATAAATTTGTACTATAAAACTTATAAAAACAGTGTAAATGCAAAAATTTTAATTCTATCAACCAATAGGTATTCTATTACCTAAAAAATTGTATAATTGCGACCAGTCCCATAACATCCGATCGATAACACTTGAAACCGAAACACAAAATTTTACGGTTTAGGTACATTTTATCTACCCACAATAAAAAATTACTATATACTTTCAGACTATATCAAGTAAGTTTAAAAGAAAAACTTTTTGTCAACTTGTAAAAGTGATTATGTACAAGGTGTCCAAAATAAGGTTCCTCAAACCATCTAAATCGATACTACCAAATAACTTTTTATTATATTTTTTTCTACAGACAAAAATAAAGACAACGCAAGTTCCACCATCTTTAATCAATCTACAACTTTTAAATAAAATATAGTTTACTATAATTCTAATAAAAATTATTATATATTATATTTTTGCTTCTTTAAAAACACCAAAAGCCTCTATAAAACTTTATTTGTAACATTTCATGCTACAATAATTTTTTCAAAAATGTAGAATAATATATAAACGTGGCAACAATGCTTTACACAACATATTCAATTTGTATAAAAAAATGTAACCGTTTCTTTCTATTCTTTACCTAAAAGAAAGACAAGTATAAAATGGAGAAAAATCTTTGAAGGTGACAGTTTATCTTATTTTTGATTTTTTGTAGTCGTATTTTAAATTAATAAATATTATATCGTCGCTTTTCCTATAACGCCACATGTCTCTATGAAGCTTTATTCATAACATTTCAGCTACAATAAATTTTTATTTCAATAAAGAATAATATATAAACGTGACAACAACGCATCACCTAACATCAAATTTGAATAACAAATTTATTTGTTTTTCTTTTCTATTGTTTACCTAAAAGTGAGACGAATATAAAGTTGAGAGAAGTCATTTAAGTTGGCAGTTTATCCTATTTCCGATTTTTTGTATATGTATTTTCAATTAATGAATATTTCTATCCAATAAAGATAATATGTAAAAATGACAACAACGTATTACTCAACATATTCAATTTAAATAATACATTTGTCTAAATTGAAAGAAATCGTTCTTCATCTTATTTCGATTTTTTGTACACGTATTTTGAGTTAATGAATATTATATCATCGCCTTTCTGATAACATCACATGGCCTCTATGAAGTTTAATTTGTATCATTTCATGCTACAATGATTTTTCTATCAAATAAAGAATAATATACAAACGTGACAACACCGCATTGCAGAACATATCAAATTTAAATAGTAAATATATGTTTCATTCTATTGCCTATCTACATGAAAGACGAATATAAAATTGAGGGAAATGCTTCCAAGCAGCATGCATACAGAACCGGGAGATCTACAGAGACAACGCTCCATGACTTGGTTAGCAAGGTGGAAAGCACTCTGGAAAATGGGGAAGTGTTTCTAGGAGCATTTCTAGACATAGAGGGGGCGTTTGACAACACGCCTTTTCAATCAATTATCACTGCAATAAGGAACATCAACCTGAAAGAGACCTGTTGCAGGTGGATTGAAAATATGTTAAAATACAGGGTGATCTATACAGAACTGCTTGGAGAGTCGCTGATGGCACGGGTGACTGGGGGGTGTCCGCAGGGAGGGTGTCCTCTTCCCACTGCTTTGGAACCTAGTAATGGATGGGCTTTTGCGAGCCCTGTGCAGGGAAGGTCACTCTGTACTGGGATATGCAGATGACTTGGTAATCCTAACCCAAGGCAAATTTAATACAACAGTAAGAGAAAGAATGCAATGGCTCTTAAGGTTGTAGAAAGATGGGTAAGGCAGGAGGGACTCAATATAAGTCCCCAAAAGACTATCCTACTTCCCTTCACAAAACGGAGGAGGATAGAGGATCTCGGTCCCATCATCCTCCAAGGAAACACAATACCACTTTCCAGGGAAGTAAAATATCTGGGGGTGATTTTAGACTCCAGGCTGACCTGGAACAAGTAAGTGGAAAACATGGGGTCTCTCACCGAAAATGGTACATTGGTTATACACCAGTGTTATGAGACCAGCCATCACTTACGCAGCCTTGGTCTGGTGGCCCAAGGTAATGCAGAGAACGACCATGACAAAGCTGAGTGGAATAAAAAGGGTCGCCTGTTTGTGTATTACTGGGGCCATGAAATCAACCCCCACTTCGGCAATGGAGTGCATTCTGGATCTGCCTCCGCTACAGATAGTGATTCAGGCAGACGCGAGAATGGGACTCCACCGACTAAATCTCTCAACAGTAAAATCGCAAAGGACGTTGTCAGGACACAAAAACATACGTAAAAAAATCAGGAGACCTGAGTTGGAAATGGACACAGACCATATGAACTCGAGCTATCGTTATAATATACCGTTTGAAGTCACAATAGAGGATCGAATGGCAAGTAAAAGAGAAAAACCGGAAACATCTCGGGTGCAAGTATCTGGTATACTGACGGTTCAAAAACTAGTGAGGGTACTGGAGCTGGGATACATGGGTTACAACCGAGGAAGGAACTAACCCTTCCCCTTGGGAAATACCCAACAGTATTCCAGGCAGAAATATACGCAATCTTACGGTGCGCAGACGAGATAAACAGGAGAGCATACAAAGGGAAGCAAATCCTCATTTACTCTGACAGCCAGGCAGCCCTAAAAGCTCTCAAGGGCCAAAAGGTATCATCGAGGCTGGTTTGGGAATGTCAGAGTAAGCTGGAAATTCTTGCAAAAGACAACAGTTATGGTAAAGTGGCTATAAGGACACGAAGGCATACATGGAAATGAAAAAGCTGACGAGCTAGCTAGAGCAGGGTCAGCATCTCAATACATTGGTCCAGAACCGGCCTTTGGATCAAAAGAGAACATAAAAATCACTGGACAGGGTTTAAACCACAACAAATGGAAATCCTGACCCGAAACTGGCAAGGAAATTACTCCAAATGAGTAGGAACCAATTAAGGACTATTACGGGTATAATGACGGGACACATGGCCGTCAAAGCACATCTAAATAGAATGAATCTATATAACGAAAACCTCGGCTGCAGACTATGTGGACAAGCCGAGGAAACGATGAAGCACATCATATGTGACTGTGAGTCACTGGAGAGATTTAGACAACAAACATTCGGGTGAGTAAGTCTGGAATCGGGAGAAATACTCGCTCACTCCTTAGCAGAACTGTACAGATTGAGCCAGGGGGCTAGGTTGACAGACTGGCTGTAATGTCTAGGGTGAGTACAATAGGCCTACTCTGGCCGCAGTGCCTTCGGCTTTAGGACGGACCCGGGAATGAAAAAAAAAGAAAGTTTTTCTTAGTTTTCAATTGAAATCCCCAGTTTCTTGTATATGTATTTTAATGAAAGTAGCAAAATTTAAAGATGGCGATCGTAAAGTACGACTTCTATGTGTGAAAAAGGATTTGGTAATTATTTTGATTAGGCAATATGTAGAAAGTTTTTTTTTTTGAAAATTTTGACACGATTTTGGCATTAGATTTCCACAATTTTTCCAAAAAACAGAAAAATACTTTTTGCTTTTAGTTTCATTTTTTCCACAATCAATAGAAATTACAAAATTTTAGTGTTTTTTCAAGAAATTAAAATGACCTTGAGGTGAAGAGTGTCCTTCTGGAAAAATAAGGAAAAATTGTGGGAAACCAAGATGAAAATCGTGCTCTATGACCTCAAAATAAGGGGCATATAATATTCTAAAAGAAACGTCATTTTCCTAAATACATGACAAATAAGCATTTTGCCGGGACACTCAATCATCCAAGCAGAAACCCGGATTTTCGGATAATATAGGCCTATAGAAATAAGCCATATATGATCTCTGCACGAGATTTTGTGTCATAAACTTTTTGTAAACAATTAAAGGTCAAAAAATGCCATTTTTTGCCTACCAGCAAAAACTAAAGAAATTTTTGGACAAAACGGAATAGTCATCTCGTAGAGAATTGAAAAACCTACAAATTGTTTTTTACCGATCTCGATATTTTTATTTGTTGCTGGGAAAAATACAAACAAGGTCAAAATTCTTATAATATTCAATTAACAATAACTATTGCTAAATGCAACCTATGACCTTGTTGTTACGTAAAAAGTTGGATCTCTTAGTGCTTAATAGGTGGTAAAAATTTCAGATCGATTCATCAAATAGTTTGTGCAAAATTTAATTTGTTAATCACAGGCGAGCGAATTTTGCAATAACATTCTAGCTCCATCGATGAAGGTACACCGATTCTGAGCACATCTCATGAAAGAGGAACACTTCTTCTATGAGAAGTATTACATGGAATTGAGCAAAATTAATTTTAAATTTGTTTAAACTTCATTAGAAAACCACTATCATTTTTACCTTGTAAACAAATTAAATAACTTTTTTGTTCTTGCCGATAAAAAAATTCTGTTTTCATATTTGGGAAGCCGGCATTTTTAGACGAATTTAGAAAAAAAAGGCTTAGGTCAAAAATGCGCCAAAGATAACAGTTTTTTTAAAATTCATTCGTATATTGTTAATAACAATTAAGAAAAGAAACTAGCGCCATTCGAAAGTTTCAGAGTTTAGGTTTAGGTGTGAGTTGTTCGGAAAATGATAACACAAAAACAAAAGCTTCAGTGAAGTTTGAAAAATGTAAATTGTTAAAAAGATGACTCGGCAGGAAGATAAGTTGCTAACAAATCCGCGAGTTCAAAAAATGAAACAGCAACTTCAAACTGCTACCATTAGCTATATCTCCGAAAGTTGTTGATGGATTTTGATGATTCTTTTTTTTTAATTTGTGGTACCTTTCTGCGTACATTACAAATATGCATACTATTTATTTATAAATTAAATATTTAATTTGTTTAAACTTTTTTTCCACACAATTTTTTCATAAAAAATCAATAATTTTATGCTATTTTTATTGGCAAACATGGTCGTAAGGCTGGAAAATTGAATAATTAAATTATTGTTATAAAACATTAATAATCGTTACATTGCGTGTAAGAAAAAGCTGTATACGTAAGTATTGCTTGCTACCGTAATATTAATATTATGATTTATGTTAACGACCTACCTAGATTCATCAGTAGGGGAAAGTTGGTTATGTTTGCTGACGATACCACGATAGCTATATCTGCGGATGCCCCAGAGGAGCTGTTGAGTACAGCGGGAAGGGTATGTGAGGAGTTGGAGATTTGGTGTCAGCGTAATCAGTTAATACTTAACCCAACAAAGACTGTATATTTAAATTTCAATATTAAAAAACCATTGCTGGTAGAGGATAAAGTAACATATAATATTGAAAGCTCAGCTTATACTAAATTTTTAGGCACGTGGCTTGATGAATCGCTGCATTTCTTTTCCCATATTGAACATGTTTGTAAAAAATTACATTCTGCCTTCTTTGCTATTTTGCAGATGAGGTCATTTCTAGACCGGGCTGGATTGCTGACTGTGTATTATTCTCTGACATACAGTCATCTGTCAAGCAATGTCATGTCTTGGGGAAGAGGGTGTGATGTGAATAGAGTGTTTCTAGCTCAGAAAAGAATACTGAGTTTGATATTTGGTCTTAAGCCGACGGATTCGTGTAGACCCATTTTTAAGGAAAACAGCATTTTGACTTTTTACTCTATTTGTATTCTAAAATGTGTTTTATATGTAAAACAAAATTACTCAGAGTTTAAAACTCTTGGCCAGGGTCACAGATATGATACACGAAATAGTGACATTCTTAGTATACCTAAACATAGAACGGCATTCTTTGAGAAATCACCAATTTATAATTTCATTACTCTGTTTAACAAATTGCCTGCAAAATTAAAAAAAAAAACATATCAAACAGTAATAAATTCAAAACAGAAATAAAAAAATTTCATGTTCAGGGATCATTTTATTCTTTTAACGAATACTTAAGTCTGTAGGATGTACTGACTCTTTTACTGTGTACTGAGTGATTATTTCGTTGCGTCCTTCGCTGACCAGTGCTACGAATTGTGTTCTTATCGTTTTATTTTTTTCTTTCGTGTTAGTTGTTTTAGGATTTTAATCTGTGGTTTTTATTATTAAATATTAGATTAAGTTATTTTACATTTTTTATATTATAACAAGTATCTTATGAAACTTACTAATATAACTGTTTCTTTTTTTTTTCTAGCTTTAAGGTATGTTATGTATATATTTTTTTATTTAATTGTATACTGTTGACGAAACCAATGCTGAAGTATCAGTCTTATGGCTAATAAATTATTTCATTTCATTTCATTATACATGTTATAGCAATATATGATACATTGAGAAATTACTATGTTTTTAAGATTTTCATAGTTAAACATAGTAATAGGTTTTGAAAGTGAATTATTTTAAAAATGCTAGCTTCCCAAATATGAAAACAGATTTTTTTTTCGGCAAAAGCAAAAAAGTTATTTAATTTGTTTACAAGGTAAAAATGATAGTGGTTTTCTAATGAAGTTTAAACAAATTTAAAATTAATTTTCCTCAATTCCATGTAATATTTCTCATAGAAGAAGAGTTCCTCTTTCACGAGATGTGCTCAGAATCGGTGTACCTTCATTGATGGAGCTAGAATGTTATTGCAAAATTCGCTCGCCTGTGATAAACAAATTAAATTTTGCACAAATTATTTGATGAATCGATCTGAAATTTTTACCACATATTAAACACTAAAAGACCCAACTTTTTACGTAACAACAAAGTCGTAAGTTGCATTTAGAAATAGTTATTGTTAATTGAATATTACAACAATTTTGACCTTATTTTGCATTTTTTTTTAGCAACAAATAAAAATATCGAGATCGATAAAAACAATTCGTAGGTTTTTCAATTCTCTACATTTTGTCCAAAAATTGCTTTAGTTTTTGCTAGTAAGAAAAAAATGCAAAAAAATGCTTTTTTTGACCTTTAATTGTTTACAAAAAGTTTATGACGCAAAATCTCGTGCAGAGAACATATACGTTTTATTTCTACTGGCCTATACTACCCGAAAATCCGGGTATCTGTCTGGATGAATGAGTACCCCCAACTAGGTCATTTTTTCGCTGATTTGATTGGAGTAAAATTTCACTTCATCGAAAAAATACCTGAGCGTTTTTTTTGAAAAA
Organism: Diaprepes abbreviatus; assembly: GCA_034092305.1. NCBI lineage: Eukaryota > Metazoa > Arthropoda > Insecta > Coleoptera > Curculionidae > Diaprepes > Diaprepes abbreviatus. Next base: position 470,783 of record JASJET010000194.1, on the reverse strand, counting down.
CCATATGAATCCGCCAAAATAAAACCGCAAATTCTATGAAGCAAAAATAGTAGGTATGAAAAAAACCATCAGAAAAATTATCGACAAGTGGTTTGTAAGAGTTCAAGCTATGTAGCTGACCCTGTATAAAATTTTGTACCCGATTTTTTCAGGTTTTATAGTCATAACGAAAGAAGACAGAGGGCCTTATTTCAAACACCTTGTACCATGACACACCTGTCAAAAAACCAAAAAAAAATGTCACTGTATAATAAAAATATATTTTCTTTCTTGAACGTCGATTTATTTCCTGTCAAAGCAAAATTGTAAGTAGACGTATATGGCAAGTTATTTCTCCAGCATTAACTGGAGTTCCAAACAGGGAGTCACAGGGGAATTTTTTGATTTTTACTCAATTCTTGCACGATTTCTAAAACAAAACCATTTTTCTTAATACCTATTTTTCCTTTCAATTTCCCACGGAAACTTTCACCAACACACACACACACCCATAAAAATTACCGCTCTTCTACATCTACTTCCATTTTGACGTTGGACGCTAAAGTACTCAACGCTACATCTTCCAAGGGATCTGCCTCGCTCGAATTATCGGCGCTCCCGTTCGAGGGATCGTCCATGGAGCTCTCCATTACGTTTTCTATGGGATTTACGGTGATTTCTTCCCGATGTATTTCGTCGCTTTGGGTTTCTAGTAATTTAAAATAAAATTAATATCACCTGTTGTCCTGTAAGAGTTCAAAAATTTCGCTACAAGAATAGCGCGTTTCTAGATATACAGGGCGATTCTTCAGGAATTTTATCGATCGATTGTCGGAAAACTATAGTTAGGAAGAATCTGAAAATTTGATAATGTACAGGGTGAGTCAACGATTGGATGAAGTAGGTTTGTGCCTTTTTGGTGAAATTAACAAAGAAACTATATTTATTGTTTGATACAGTTATTTTTACGCAGATTTTAAAAATATTTAGGACTCTACAGGGTGAGCCAAAAAACTAGGACAGCATAAAGTTGTATTTTTTTAAATAGAACACCCTATATACGAATCGTATTTTCGATTTAGCTTATAATTTTAAATCTTTTTTATTAAGGGTTTACTATAACAAAACTTTATAGTTTCCGAGATAATTATGTTTAAAGAAAAAAAGTCACATTTTCAAGCATCAATTCAATCCTAAATAACGTTTTCAATTTTGTGACAAATATATTCAAATTTGGAATTTAGCAAGGCCAAAGACAAGTTAACATAATTTTTACCTAATATTTGCAATAAAAGCTACAGGGTGTTGAACACATCGGCTCAAATTTGAACAAGTTTAAATGAATAAATATCTTTTTTTTTTAAATGGTACACCCTGTATATTTTCATGTTATTTAATAGAGTAATAAAAACCCTAAAAGTTTTGTTCAATATATCCTATACCTATTGATAATAGTTTTTGAGATATTTCAGTTTTTTTTATTTTCCATACTTTTTTACAGAAATAGTCTTCATTATCATAGTAGCCATGTAAAATAATAAAAAGAAACTACAGAAACAAACAGAATGTGGTTAAATATGATGAAATACATTATTCGTTATATTACAACGGCAATAGTTTAATTAAACATAATGTGAAAAAATTAACACAACAATAACGACAAGGCAAATACATGTTTACTTTTATACTAAATTGAAACAAAAAAATTACCTATTAAATACTGAGATTAATTATTTCTTTTTAATAAGTGTTCGAATAAACGACCCTCTTGTGCAATGCACAAATTTAGTCTTTTTTGCAGATTTTCTCAGACCCTGGACAAAATTAGTGGCGTTATTGTTCTACAGGTATCCCTAATCCTGTTTCGCATATCTTCCACTGTTGTTGGTGGATTAAAATACACCTTTTTTTTTAATATAACCCCATAGGAAGAAATCTAATGGGGTGATGTCGCAAGACCTTGGTGGCCACTCAATGAAACCCCCACGTCCAATCCATTTTTGCGGATATCGTTGGTCCAAAAACGCACGAACTTCACGATGGTAATGCGGAGGCGCACCATCGTGCTGGAACCACATACTGTCGAGCTCATCCCTATCGAGACCTTGAAGCAGTTGGGGTAGTTCTTCTTGTAGAAAGTTCAGGTAACTATGGCCGTTTAGTGGTTCATTAAAAAAGTGGGGTCCAATAATTCGATTATGATGAATACCACACCAAACATTTAATGACCAGTGGTTTTGATGTTGCACCTCTCTAATCCAAAATGGGTTTCCTGTGGCATAATAATGCATGTTGCGTCGATTTACGGACCGTTACTTCTAAAAGTAGCTTCATCACTAAACACTACCTTGCATAATAAATTTGGATTTAATTGAATCTCCGCAGTTATTGTACGACAAAAGTTTACACAACTTTCAAAATCCTGTCCATGCAATTCTTGGTGTAATTCCATGTGATATGGATGATACCTATATTTCTTGGTAGTACGATTAGCGGTGGATTGTGATGTTTCACATAATGCTGCTAACTGACGGCTACCAATATAAGGATTTTCCTGAACATTTAACAATACTTGTAGTTCTTTTTCTTCATTAGTTACTGGTTTGTTGACCACTTTACGTTTTGGATAATCAACAGTACCAGAAGAATCAAATCTTTGCATTAAGTTTTGAAAAGTATGGGTATTAGGCTGGCGTCGATCAGGATACTTCATTTTGTAAATTCTTTGAGCAAGAAGGCAATTTTTTTGAGCCTCTACTATTGTATAAATCATATCTATTAACTCATTCTTTGGAAAATTCATTTTACAATATAAGATGAATGCAAAAAAAACCAAACTACACTACATAAAAACCAAAAGAAGCGATTGCGGTTATAAATTTGACAGACAGAAAAATGTTCTTTTACATTGTTTTTGCCATCGCTACTATGATAATGAAGACTATTTCTGTAAAAAAGTATGGAAAATAAGAAAAACTGAAATATCTCAAAAACTATTATAAAGAGGTATAGGATATATTGAACAAAACTTTTAGGGTTTTTATTACTCTATTAAATAACATGAAAATATACAGGGTGTGTCATTTAAAAAAAAAGATATTTATTCATTTAAACTTGTTCAAATTTGAGCCGATGTGTTCAACACCCTGTAGCTTTTATTGCAAATATTAGGTAAAAATTATGTTAACTTGTCCTTGGCCTTGCTAATTTCCAAATTTGAATATATTTGTCACAAAATTGAAAACGTTATTTAGGATTGAATTGATGCTTGAAAATGTGACTTTTTTTCTTTAAACTTAATTATCTCAGAAACTATAAAGTTTTGTTATAGTAAACTCTTAATAAAAAAGATTTAAAATTATAAGCTAAATCGAAAATACGATTCGTATATAGAGTGTTTTTATTATTTAAAAAAATACAACTTTATGCTGTCCTAGTTTTTTGGCTCACCCTGTAGAGTCCTAAATATTTTTAAAATCTGCGTAAAAATAAACTGTATCAAACAATAAATATAGTTTCTTTGTTAATTTCACCGAAAAGGCACAAACCTACTTCATCCAATCGTTGACTCACCCTGTACATGGGGGACAGCAGGTGAAAATATTTTCAAGATGGCGACACTTCCGGTTATACCGGAAGTAGAAGTCAACTTGCTTATTTTAAATGGAACCCCCTATATATTATTGCATTTTTTTCTACGTAAAATTCTACACATATTTCATGTAAAATATTCTATACTTATGTCTCATCGTTTTGGACATATTTAAATTTTTATATCAAAAATGACGTTTGCGGACCAAAACTTAACTATAAATATTTCCTGTAAGAAAGTCTTTATTATTTAATTTGGGTTAGTTTTCTTGTAGACGAAGATCGACTTTAGTAGTCTTTTTATGATATTTTGAAAATTATTAGTACAGAGTGGTTAAAAAAGAAGAATAAAAATTATATTTAAAAAAATCGTCAAAAGTCAATTCTTTCAAATAAAAAGCAGCTATTTTTATAATTTGATCATATTAAGTATTAAAAATAAGGGTAACTTTGTATAAGATGTCTATTCCAAAAATTTGTAGTTTTCAAAATATTGGCAATTCAACATTTTTCTATTGTAAAAATGCTTTACAGCTTTTAAATTTTATTAGTTGGCTATGACGGCGAGGCGTGGCGAAAATAAAACAATTGAACCCTACAGAATTGTCACTATTTCTTGCCATTTGACATTCGTTAATAATAATCATGTCGGGGCGATTAAATTACACGCACGAAGATTATTTAAACTTATTTATTATTTATGGAGAATGTTATAGAGTTATTTCAAGAACATGCGATACATTCGCGATCCGATATCGGAAGAAACAGAAACCAACACTACCAACCGTTAAAAAGATTATAAAAAACTTCAAGAACATTGGATCTATAAAAGCTGAAAGAAATTGAAATAAACCAGTTGTTAACAAAATAAAGTTACAAAAATTATTTGAGTAAATGTTCAAATTGATGCCCTTGAACTATCAAACATTTCTCGCACCTAAGCAGGAACTCTTCATGGGTGGCTCTTCTTATTGACTGCAGATTAAGTTCTTCAAATGTTATTCTGACGCGCTGCATGCAATCTTTCATAGTGGTTAATGCGGTGTTGTATACTTTATTTTTGATCGTTCCCCAATTAAAAAAATCAAGTACTATTAGGTCAGGGAGCGAGGTGGCCAAAGCTGTGGCCCATTCTTGGCTATCCATTGATCATAAAACAAGTTTTGCAGATGATTGATAACTAAATGACTATTATGTGGAGACCCCCATCATGTTGATAAAATAAATTTCTATAATCAGCCAGTGACAAGTTATAATAATAATAATAATAATAATAATAATAAGCCTGTCTGGCCGGCAGTGTGCTGCAGCCAGCAGTATACTTGTCGCTACTGTAATGCGTAGACAGTACAGCCAGCAACGCCAGCTATCCGCTGACCTTTAACCATATCCTTTCTTTACCTTTTAAACATCCTTCTGCCCTGACCCACCTACACTCAATTCCTACATAATTCCTTAGGAGCCACTTTCTTTCAGCTTTCCGACTGGACCCGGCAACGAATAGATCCAGGGTTTCCCTCAACCAATCGTAGGAAGCGATTAAATGGGGAGAACTTTTAAATAATGAAATGTCGACTGCAAAACATAATGTACCCCAGGTGGGTAGGACCCATGGTCCACAATCCCACACCGCAGAAGCGGTCTGCTCCACGGATTCTGGGGGGAGCAACATTTCGACATCGCAAACTTCAAGTGGCAGGGTGTTGAGGAGGCGAACCCCTGTCGCACAAGAAGCTACAGCCCAACAACAACATGAGAGCCAAACAACAACGAGAGCTCCACCTTCCGAAGGTGCTGCGCAGGAACCTCAGCCAGCGCTCACTCAGGCGGGACTTCCGAGACAGCGCATGAAATGGACAACATCCATGAACGAAACAGTAATGCGCATTTTTTATAGGGTGACTGAACTAGGACGAGAAACGATCGGCTATAGACAACAGCTTCATGCCGAATTTTGTAGAGAATATCCACACCTACAAGTGTCACAACAGAGAATAGCAGACCAATACAGAGCTATTCTCCGAAACAAACTAATCTCAGAAGCGCGACTTAACATCATCAAAGCGGAAATAGAACGAGAGATAAGAAGCACCGATGATAACAATGAACAAACCGCAGAACCTGCGCCACAGCCAGACCCAGAGACTCCAGAACAACCAAACAACAGTATGAGAGTTGACATAGCTGTGGACAGGCAACAACAACTACATCAACACGAGGATCAGATAACTCCAAGAGCTCTACCCGCCGAAGACGCTGTGCGGGAACCCCAACCAACTCTTACTAAAGCGGGACAACCAAGACAGCGCATGAAATGGACTGTGTCCATGAACGAGACAATAATGCGCATATTTTATAGGGTGACTCAACTAGGACGAGAGATGATCGGCTACAGACAACAACTACATGCCGAATTTTGCAGAGAATACCCACACATGCAAGTGTCCCAGCAGAGAATAGCTGACCAGTATAGAGTTATTCTCCGAAACAGCCTAATTTCTGAAGCTCGGCTTAATAGCATCAAAGAAGAAATTGAACGTGAGATCAGAGGCACTGACAATAACAACAATCCGATTGCTGAACCTGAGCCACAACCGGAACCTGAGGTCCAAGAACAGCAGGAACAGCTGAATGACGAAACTCAACAGGACAACACTGAACTCTTTTATCAAAAACTGTCAACGGAAATGAGTGCTGCGGTGTTGGAGTATGATGGAAGCAATCCGTTGAGAAGACCGGCACTGCCAAAAATTAATTCATCCAAAAAACTGGGTGCCATGTTGGACATCATGAACAATCGGATTTTACCAGCTTATGTTTCGGATGCCTACACTCTGGAGTCCTTACATATGACCATCTACTGTGCCGCGATTGCTATAGCTAAAGCTCTAGAAATTAAAGTTACAACAGAGAGCCGACCAGCAAGAAGAGAACCCAACACACCACCATGGGAAAGACGTCTAAATAAGAAAATTGAAAATCTTCGAATAGATATAGGACAGCTGACGGAGTACATCAGGGGCACAAGGACTTTTCGACTGCAAAGGCGAGTTGAAGAAATCATGAATCGTGTCCGATATCATTCGCAACAAGATCCAGCGAATATTACTGCTCAGCAATGCCTTGATTCGCTGAAACAGAAGCTCTCTGTTATTGCGGGACGGCTAAGGAGGTACAAGACCAGCAATAACCGAAAACGAGACAATGCGCTTTTCCAACGATCAGAAAAGACTTTCTACCGTAAGCTAAACTCTCCACCTAATATAGCAGATAATAGATATCCCAATAGAGAGCAGGTAGAAGAGTTTTGGGGAAACCAACTTTCCACACCAGCCGATTTTAACATCGCAGCTGGCTGGATCAATGAAGAACACCAAATCTGCCAAGATTACAGCCAGATGCAGTTTGAGCCATTTACCACCGAAGAAATTTCAAGAATAATCAAAGAATCCCATAACTGGAAAGCTCCAGGTCTCGATGGGATCCAGAACTACTGGCTTAAAAAGTTATGGTGTATGCACCATCAGCTGGCTAATCTTATTAATGATGTTTTTCTTAACCCAGCAAAAATGCCATTGTTCTTGACCGAAGGTATTACGTACCTCCTACCAAAGGACCAACATAACACACATGACCCAGCTAAGTATAGGCCGATCACCTGCCTACCCACACTGTATAAGGTGATCACCTCCTGCTTGACCCAACGCATCTATGCTCATTGTGAGCAAAATAACATCATTGCAACTCAACAGAAAGGATGCACGAGGGGAGCAATGGGATGCAAGGAACAATTGATTATTGACTCTGTCATATGTAACCAAGCCTGTACCAACCGAAGAAACCTCTTTGCTGCCTACGTGGATTATAAGAAGGCCTTCGACTCGGTGCCACATGAGTGGCTCAAAACTATATTGAGAATGTACAGGGTCGATAATAGTTTTGTTTCCTTTTTAGAACGCATCATGTCAACCTGGAGAACTAGGATCCAATTGCAAGTGCCATCCAGCGACACCATCGAAACTAACACCATTCCGATACGGAGAGGAATTTTTCAGGGCGATTCACTTAGCCCATTGTGGTTCTGCCTTGCAATGAACCCACTATCACGCCGTTTGAACTCCACCAGATACGGCTTTAGTGTTAGAAATAACAACGAAGAGGTAGTCAGAGTGAATCATCTTCTATACATGGATGATCTTAAAATGATGGCTGCTACCAGAAACCAGCTGGAACAAATGCTTAAAATTGTAGAGGAGTTCTCCGGGGATATCGGAATGCAATTTGGACTTGACAAGTGCCGTATTTTAAACATCGTTAAAGGGAAGATACAACCAGGGGCTTTTGAAATGCAGAACGGTGAAACTATAGCTGCAATGGAGGCAGACCAAACATACAAATATCTAGGTATGAAACAGGCTAAAAGAATTGACCATGGCACTATGAAAGCTGAATTGACAACCGAATTTGTCAGGAGGGTAAGGCGGGTATTAAGAACTAATTTAAATAGTAGAAATTTGTTTAAGGCGCTCAACACGTATGCTTGCTCAGCGCTGAGCTACTCCTTTGGAATTGTAAAATGGAGCAGGACGGACATCCAAAACCTGCAAAGAAAAATAAGGACACTCCTAACAAAAGCACAAAAACATCATCCTAGGAGTGCCATTGAACGTACAATGCTTCCAAGACACCAAGGAGGAAGAGGATTGGTGGATATTGGTAAACAGCTCGATCAACAAATAATAAACTTACGTTCATATTTCCACAGGTTAGCGGACTCTTCCACACCACATCGAGCAATATGCGAGGCAGACGACTCAACGCCGCTACAGTTGAGGGAACAAAATATTACTTCTCACCACCAAACAGACCAAGAGAAGTTACAAACCTGGCTGCGGAAGCCACTTCATGGACGGCATCCAAATGAGGTCAATCAGGACAATGTCGACAACTCAGCGTCGAACTACTGGTTGATTTCAGGACAGATGTTTCCGGAAACGGAGGGCTTCTTGTTGGCTATCCAAGACCAGGTTATTCCGACGAAGAACTATCGGAAGTTCATTATTAGAGATCCCTCAATAGAGAATGACCAGTGCAGATATGGCTGTCGAACATCGGAGACAATTCAGCACATAACTGGAGGATGCCAAGCGTTTGCCGCAACCGAGTATAAGGAAAGACACGACTCAGCCGCTAAGATACTCCACCAAGAGTTAGCAGAAAAGTTGAACCTATTACAGGTAGGAAAAGTGCCTTATTACAAATACAATCCAGAGCCTATTCTTGAAAACAACCAGTTCAAGTTATATTGGGATCGAACGGTTCTGACGGATCGAACAGTTGCTCATAATAGACCAGATATTATACTAATAGATAAAATTTCTAGGCGAACTACACTAATCGACATCGCTGTACCTAACAACAACAACCTAAGACCAAAATACAACGAGAAGATCGCCAAATACAGAGATCTGGAGGTGCAAATCCGAAGACAGTGGGCAATGAACAGCGTCCAAACGATTCCCATAATACTCTCAACAACTGGAGTGATTCCAAAGAACCTACTGCAGAACATCAAGGGACTGGGTCTTAGTGAGCATCTGTATAAACCGATGCAGAAAGCAACTCTTCTAGCAACCGCGCGAACCGTCCGAAAGTTCATGGGAAATACAGCAGACCACGTCACCTAGGACCCGATAACATGGAAAGGGTTCACACAGAGCTTCATACTTCTGGTACCTTTGTGTACCTGGTATGAGTCAATATTCCCTGGAGGGAGTGCGAAGCCGTCTGGCTTGTAAATCATGTATAATAATAAATTCCTTTATTGCCAACTAAATCAAATCAAATTTGACAAAGCATCGTCACAAAAGCGAAACAAATCTATGCTAATATATATATATATATATATATATATATATATATATATATATATATATATATATATATATATATATAAATATATATATATATATATATATATATATATATATATATATATATATATATATATATATATATATATATATATATATATAGAAATATACAGTTGCTAAAATAGTAAATAGGTTTCCTAAAATCTAAATTTAAAATCATAAAAACATTTATTCTGACTGATTTGTGGCTTGCTTGAAGCCTAAACTATTTTCAATAGACCTTATTTTTTTATGGTAACAGGCCCTAGGCCGTGACAGCCATGTAATAAGTCCTTTTTTCAAAATATGCCGAACTATAGGCTGGCACCCTTATATCCCCTCTGCCCCTTGTAACAGTTGACATTTCAGTGCTATAGTGATCACTGTTAACAGCAAAGAGATCATGATGCTTTTTGACAAACATCACCAGGGACAGAAAATATAATGATGGTGCAGTCATGATATTCAGAGACTTAAAATGAGGTTTACATGATTTTCCAGGGTGCAACCCCAGCATAACTCGGATAATTCTTTTTTGTGTAATAAAAATTTGTTGAGCAGTCGAAGATGATCCCCAAAATATCACACTATAAGATATCAATGACTGCACCTTTGCAAAATAAAACCGTCGCAGCGATTGCAAAGCCAGTGATCGCCTCAATCGACGTACCAGAGCACAAAACCTATTAAGTCTCGGCTGTAGAGTCGCAACATGTTGCTGCCAACTAAGGGTAGCATCCAAGGTAACACCCAGAAATCCAACACTCTCAGCCACCGGAATCGTCCTTCCCTGCAAGTGCACATACACAGACTCTGAACACTGATGATTTTTTCAGAACGACCAGACCAGTCTTCTCACAATTCAACACCAATCCCATCCCAGCACACCAATCCCGCATTGCCCCCGCCGCACGCGAGCATCCCCAAGACAGATCCGGAAAACCCGCCCCCGCGAGAACAAACGAGGAATCGTCAGCATACTGGCAAAACAGGCCACCAGGCATTCCATCCGAGAGAGTATTCACATACAGCAGAAACAACACAGGACCAAGAATCGAACCCTGCGGAACACCCTGGGTCATATAAACTGGCTTAGAAAAATATTTATTATGGTCCTTTGTGATGCACACTACCTGCCTTCTTCCCTCCAAGTATGACTCCAACAAAGAAGCACATAGTCCTCTTATATCATAGTATGAGAGTTTACGAATCAAGAGTCTATGATTTATTGCGTCAAAGGCCCTTGACAGATCAAAAAAAAAAAGCCCCGCAACCTTCCTGTTAGTATCAACATTATCTATGATATAGGAAATTGTTCTAAATACGGCAAGTTGAGTAGATCTATTAGGTCTGAAGCCATACTGGTGGTCTGCTAGAATGTTAAAACTATGCAAGTGATAACACGAGTATATATTACTCTCTCAAAGACTTTTGATAAGGAGGATAGAAGAGACACAGGTCTGCAATTTGTCATGTTTGTATCTAGAAGTCTTTAAAAATGGCAAACTTACCATTCAGATTATTTTGGTAGAATTCTAGGGTAACAATGTCATTTTTTATAGCACAATATACATTAAATTGTCAAGACTTGAAAATTTAATTCTCTAAATGGATGTACGCTTGAGTCGCTCCAATGGTGGAAATTGTGTTGATTAAACAATCCAATTTTGGTGAATTTGGCTTCGTCCGATCAAATTATATTATCCAAAAAAAAACAGCATTTCCTTGTGACCAAAGTAAAATAAACCGACAGAAGTCTACTCTTTGTGAAAAATCAGTGCCTTTTATATGTTGTACTATGGAATATACATTGGGATGAAAATTGTGTTTCTAAAAAATCCTTAAAACTGATGTCTGAGATAATCCAGACTCTACTGCTACTTGCTTGTAGATATTGTCGGATATGCGGCGAAATATCCTAAAATTTTAGTTTCAATATTTTCATTATTAACAACTGGTTTATATATATTTCTTTTTGCTTTTATGGATCCAAAGTTCTTCAAGTTTTCTATAATCCTTTTAACAGTTGGTGGTATTAGTTTCTATTTCTGCAGATATCGGATCGCGAATGTATCGCATATTCTTGAAATAACTCTATCACATTCTCCATAAATAATAAATAAGTTTAAATAATCTTCGTGTGTGTAATTTAATCGCCCCGGCATGATTATTATTAATGAATGTCAAATGTTAAGAAATAGTGACAATTCTGTAAGGTTCGATTGTTTTATTTTCGCCACGCCTCGCCGTCATGGCCAACTAATAACAAAACTTAAAAGTCGTATAGCATTTTTACAATAGAAAAATGTTGAATTGCTAATATTTTGAAAATTAAAATTTTTTTGAATAGACAGCCATATACAAAGTTACCCTTATTTTTAATGCTTAATATGATAATATTATAGAAATAGGAGTTTTTATTTGAAAAAATTGATTTTGACGATTTTTTAAATATAATTTTTATTTTTCATTTTTGATCACTTTGTACTAATAATTTTCAAAATATCATAAAAACACTTTTAAAGTCGATCTTCGTCGATAAGAAAACTAACCCAAATTAAATAATAAAGACTTCCTTATAGGACAAATTTATAGTTAAGTTTGGTTTGCAAACATCATTTTTGACATAAAAATTGAAATATGTTCAAAACGGTGAGACTTAAGTATAAAATATTATACATGAAATATATTTAGAATTTTACGTAGAAATCAAAAATGCAATAATATATAGGGTGTTCCACTTAAAATAAGCAAGTTAACATCTATCTCCGGTATAACCGGAAGTGCCGCCATCTTGAAAAGATCTTAGCCGGCTGTTCCCATGCATGTTAGTACGCTGTCAAATTTTCAGATTTTTTTCTAATTATAGTTTCCCTGTATAGTGAGCGCAAGAAATCTTGCACCAAATTGGAAAAAAAAACATTCATTTATATTTACCTTCAAGAAAATTCTCTGGCACCTCCGTCGACGCCTCTTCTTCATCCTCTTCGTCATCTGCAATTGCCTCGGCCTCGAGCTCATCGGCGTTCGGCTCGGTCTCGAGCTCTTCAGCATGTCCTTCCATCTCTTTTTCTTCCAAGTCTTTTAAAAGTCGAGACGCCGTTTTCGCTTCTTCGTGCTCGTCCGCGAACATTTGATCTGCATCTTCTTCTTCTTCAAGGAATTCTTCTGAAAATACAATGATTTGATAAATAAAAACATATTTAGTGAATTAATACTAACTTACCAATTTCTATACAAACTCGACCTCTACCCCTGCCCCTCCCTCGCCCCCGAGGCATTTTACCCCTTAAATTTCTCAATTTCGTTAGATCAGCCAATATTCTTCTTCTCGCATTGATGAACCAATTTTCCACTTGTAACAACGAAAGATTCGTCTCTTTCATTAGCTGCTGTTTTTCGACATCTGTCGGGTATGGATGCTACAAAAAACACATTGGTAGGTTTTATACGATAATTCAGTGCATGGTGGGAAGATCCAACAACTCCTAGAATACAAAGACAAAGCGGATGACGCCATAACCTGGCGGCCATCAAATCAACACCTTATTATTTACTTTTTGTTGGATTTGTGTTTTGTAACGTTTAAATTCACGTATGAATTTTGCTAAGCAGCAAGCAAACTCAGAGTAACAAGCCAAGATGCGTTTTAACAGCCATCTTGATGGTTAGTAATTTGTGGATATCTCGAAAACGACGGGCAACTGAGGACTGTCGTAAATCTGATTATATTTAATTATATTAAAAGATTATAGGCTTTTATAAATTTACTGCAATAATAAAATTTATGATAGTTCAATTTAATTTGTCAGTGAGCACCTTACAGTGTATCCTTAGTGATTTATCTTGTTTGCGCTTGTTTTTATATATTATTTGAGATTAGTGAGATACCCAAAAGATATGGCTTCCACATCAATATTTATTCCAAAATCGTTAAACCAGGGCATTTTTTCCTCAACGAAAAACTTATTACGATTAATGTGCCTTAAGATATCAATATCTATATAATAATGTTAAAAGCTCTGTTGAGATGTGTTCCAACATCACAGGAGTTGGAAAATCTACTATGTACCGAATAATAAAGGAGAAAAAAAGAGTGGAATTGTTAGTACTCCCAAGCCACATTCGATCACAGGCAAGCGAAAAACCTCATTGGTAGAAAAGATGAAAACTGCAATAAAAGGAGTTGTACATACATTTTATTATGAGGAGCAGACCCCAACCATCGAAAAATTCTAACTAAAATCAATGAAGATCCCGATTTATCTTAAATTAAAATAACTGAACTCTAGAAATTGCTCAGAGAACTTAATTTTTGCTGGGAAAACCCAGATAGAAAATCTGTTCTTACAGATTGTCCGGAAACTGTCCATTGGAGAAGGAAATATCTCTCTCAAATAAAAGGTAGAGTTACTAAAAATAACACAACTTACAAAATTAGTAATTTAACTAAAATTTTGACAGATTTTTTTGAATAAAGTTACTGCAGAAAATTGGGAAAAATCCATATAATAAAAGAATAAAACAAAATGTGGAAACTCAATCTCATTATCAGTGAGATAGAGGAAACAATTATAATTAATTTGAGTGAAGATAGCTTCACTGACTTTGATTAGGAATTAGATACGTAATGTTTACCAGTATAAACACAATTTATTATTTAAATTTTTGTTTTTTTTTTTTGTATTTTATTGTTTAATGTTTTTTATATATTTTTTACTTTTTTATATCTTTTTATTTAGTGTGTCCCACTCTTTAATTTTATATATATTTAATTTCTATTAGCTGTAAGTTTTTTATTATTTTATTATTGTATTTGTGTTTTTTTCTTAAACATGTAGAATTAACATGTTCATTTTATTTTTTTGGGGCTCTCGGATTTCCATATAATAAAGTAAATTAAATTAAGATATCAGTACAATAGAAATAAAAATAAGTAGGTTTAATTTTAACTGTAACATATAAAAACTAATTACATTTGAATCCTTTGTTAGTGTTTAACTGTAATTCTGCAGATGGTTTAAGAAATAAACTGAAACGTCAAATGTCCTAAAAATGTTTTTAATTAATAATAAAATGACCGATAGCTCCAAAAATATTTTAATATTATATGGACGAATTTATTTTTTTATATATGTTTAATTTTTTGTACTTTTGACAATGGGTATTTTGTAAGTACTTAAATTATAACTTAGAATTTTTTCAGAGAATAAGGCTAAGTTTTAGTCTGAATGTGCCTAAAACGGTTTCTATGACAAAATTAAAAATAATAAAAATACAGTTGTGATTTGTGTTAAATATGACAAAATTATCTACATTTTGTTATGTATGTGAATTATTAAGAAATCATAAGAAATAAAATAATATTACAAAAACTTTTTACTTTAAGTTTATTACCGAAATAAAATTCTAGGCCATAAATACATAAAGTGATAAAATAAACCTCCACCCGACGCCTATGACAAGGATTAAAATCCTTTTTAATACTTCACACTTTCAAATATCTGTTGTTATCCAACCCAAATAGTCCATTATTATAGACCGGTATTTTTGATTATAAAATTTCTAACCCATTCCTATGAAAAATATATGTGCCTAATAGATTTTGCCAAAGACACCGGACTAAAGAACACAAGTAATTTGCGAAGAAAAAAAAAGATTAAAAACGATTTATTACTCTCTCTAGTTCTTGAATAATTGAAAATTGAAAAAAGGCAAAATCGGGTCTATTTTCGTGAACTCAAAACTCTTGGGGGAGGAGGGATCGCTCCCACCCCTGCATCCGCGCCTGTCGTTGGTAATAGTTATTTTTAATCTTCTAAACATTAAATTCTCTACAAACTTCATATGAAACTTGTGTAAAATTAATGCAAAATCATGTAAATAGTTCTAAAACTTAAATTTTCATAGGAGTTTCTTGATTACTTACATCAGTATGATTAAATAGCCACCTTTTAAGATGATTTTTCGCTTTTGTCGGTAGATGGGGTCTTTTGGTTAAAACTGAATTTGAAGCTGCCGCCGGAGGATTCCTATCTAAAAAAAAATGCAATTATAAAAATTATTTATTTAAAATTGCCTTAAGGAGGTCAAATCGCTACCCATGCTAAAAAACTGTAGATCAAAATGAAATTAATTTTTTTTATAATAGTTTGTCATATTCTTTATGCGAGCAGAATTTCGATTAAATTAGCCTATAAAAACATCGAAATTTGCCCACCCTGTACATTACTAAATGAACAATTAACACTAAAAAGTTTGGATTAGTTTCATATTTAATTATAATACAGGAGGTAGCTAATCTCTTTGCTACACAATTTAGTTCCGTATATCAGAGTTTTAATAGTCAGGCTGCCAACATAAATGTGCAGGAACATGAGATCATTAGCGGTCCACATTTTAATGTAAGCCATGTTGAGATTGGATTTGAGTGTTTGCTGGATTGCCTGTTGCCTTTGAATGTTAAGAAGGGTGCTGGTCCTGATTTGTTGCCGAATAGGATGTTTAGAGAGTGTGCTGAGTCTTTATGTGAGCCTCTTTCTCCTTATCTAGTGGTGTCTTTCCCAGCAGATGGAAGCACTCATACATCTCCCCTATATTTAAATCAGGTGGCAGCTCTGATATTAAGAATTACAGACCTGTCTGTATACAGTCTGCTATCCCTAAAGTTATGGAAAAAATGGTTCTGCTTTCGTTAGGTATATTCAACGTATTATAGTGGAGGAGCAGCATGGTTTTCAGGGACGCCGTTCTATGGAGACTAATCTCTTTTTGTATACAAACTACATTAGCGCAGCCATGGATCGGGGTTGTGACGTTCATGCAGTGTACACGGACTTTAGTAAAGCTTTTGACTTGATTGATCAGAGTGTATTGCTTCACAGTCTCGAGTCCCTTGGTATGGATGATCCATTCTATTCTTGGATGTCATCCTACCTGCAGGGTAGAAGATTGTAGGTTAGACTGGCACATAAGTTTGATGTGGTCTCAGATGTGCCCCAAGGGACGCACTTGGGCCCTAGACTATTTCAGTTGCTTATAAATAATATAGGTCAGTGTTTTAGTTCTAAGTATCTCCTGTTTGCGGATGATTCGAAACTTAATTGTGAATTGCTTCAGAGGGACTTAAATATTTTAGAGACATGGTGCTTGAAAACTAACCTCAAGCTGAATGTTGCTAAGTGCTCATATATTATATTAAGTCGCAACAAGAGCGTGAACGAAGTTGAGTACAGAATTGGAGTGAGTAAATTGCAGAGGGTGATTGTAGTTAAAGATTTGGGATTATTTCTAGATAGTAGACTTCGTTATGTTGATCATTATGATGCAATCATTAATAGGGGCTACCGTATGTTGGGTATGGTGGTAAGAATGTCCAAGGATTTTAATAATCTATGTGGTGTCTCTTCATTGTTTGTGTGTTATGTAAGGTCAATAATGGAATACTGTTTGATTTGGAGCCCATACTTTGATATACATAAAAAACGTTTGGAGGCTGTTCAGGTAAAATTTTTAAAATATCTTGGGTATAAATTGGCACAGAGAGGGCTGCAGCTTGGCATTGATGAGATAAAGGAGTGTTATGGTTTGACCAAACTGGAGGACCACAGACGATATTTTGAATATCTTTTTTTCTATAAGGTAATAAATAATTTAATAATGTCCCCTAATATATTGGCTGGTTTTAATTTTAATATTCCACCTAGGAATCTCAGGAGGTGTCCACTGCTGTCCTCCAGGTTCTATAACACCCTACATGGTCAGAATATGCCAATCAGTAGAGTGGTTGCTGCTGTTAACAGTTTCCCTGATCTTGATTATTTTATCACGTCATTTAATGTGTTTAGAAATGAGCTAAGAAGTCTGATTTTGTGATAGTACTATTAAGCCATCTAATGTTTAATATTAAATAATTTATTTGATTGTATATGTACAAATGGTGGAACCATTGAAATAATAAATAAATAAATTTGAGCATATCTATTCAAATATCCCTATTATTAGTATTACGTTTATTTTTGAAAGTATAGTTCAGAAAAGAGTTTGTTTTAAGAAAAAACTTACTTTTTTGACACAGCTGGTTGTGCTTCCTCAAATTCTGCAAAGTTTTAAAAGGTACATTACAAAAATTGCACAAATAATCTTCCTCGTGAACTCTCGTCTTGTGACTGTGAAGGGATGGTATGTTTGGAAATTTTTTGTCACAGTGGTTACATGTATACAGACCGTGTTCATCTTTTTCAATGGGAGAATAAGTCACTTCTGTAGAGGAACCCTCCCTTGAAATTTTTTGAGCACTCCTACCTAAAAGTATAAATCTTAGAGGGTTTTCTAGTTAGTTAAGTAAACACAAAAAATTACATAGATAAGTAATTCATTTTAAAACTTATTCAAGTTTTAGGCTTTTATTTTTTATATTAGGAAAATAATAAGGGAAAGAGAGATACGTTTTTGGATAGATCAATAATAAAAGTTCTTCACATGTAGGAGATTATATATATATATATATATATATATATATATATATATATATATATATATATATATATATATATATATATATATTGTAAGAATAATTTTTATGTTACTAACTTACCTTTTGAAGGAGAATGAGTAAAACTCACATTGCTAATTTCTATTTCAGATGAGTTTGGCAAAATTACCTCCTCTTTAACTGTTAACAAATTGGACAATATTGAAGTAGGTTGTGAGACTTGCTGGACCTCCACTTTTGGTAATATCGGAACCAATTTGGGGGGTTCTCTAATTAAACACCTTTATATTAATATTATGATGAAAGAATATTTACATATCTGTTTTTGTATGTTTGAGACACTATTGTGTGTTTCTTGATCTTAATGATAATAAATAGAATTGTTGTTAAATAAAAATAAAAAAAAATTTAAAATAATTTTAATTTGGAAAATATTTCTCTAGCCCTTTAAAAAATATACTAAAATTTCCATCTTTGACTCTGGTGATTTTGACTAGTAAAAACATTCATAATTCAAATTTCTCTTCATTCTTAAATTTTAAATGCATATTATATGCCTAAGGCATTTTTTTCATACTGAGTTTAGTGTTGTTGAATTTAAAATTATTGTTATCCCTAAGGAATCTGAGAGATACATACAAATTTTATGACTAGTAATAATGCAGCATTCCCCCTTCTTACTCAAATACCACTGAGGTTTACCACTCTCTCGCTCTCTATCTAAATGTTTGTAATTACTAAACCCTAAAGGAAAATTAGATTTAAAGGCAGTATAACAGTGAAACTTCTTACATTTTATGACACAATAAGTAATAATAATTTTTTTAATTGAAAAATGATGCAGATACTATAAGACCTAGTTTTAAAGTTTTCTAAAAGATAAAAATAATTACAAATCTAGTATTGTCTTACTTAGCTATCACTTCCGCTTCAAATCTGGCAGGTTTCGGCAGGTTTGATGTATCAATTTCTGTCAAATTATAAACTGTGGTATCAGAAGGCTGACTGGCAACATAATGTCTGATTTTTTTCTCTACTAATAAACAGCGAGATTTGAAGTCATATGATGATTTTAAGGCTGTCCGACAGTTATTGCATATGACAGGGTTTGGTATTAAATCGAGGGCCTAAAAAATGAAGTTACTGTAAAACAACTCACATGTTTCAAAATTAAATATCAAGTAAATGTCAAAAAATTGTCAAAAATAATATACTAAAAAGTGA
Source organism: Diaprepes abbreviatus (assembly GCA_034092305.1). Taxonomy (NCBI): domain Eukaryota; kingdom Metazoa; phylum Arthropoda; class Insecta; order Coleoptera; family Curculionidae; genus Diaprepes; species Diaprepes abbreviatus. The sequence continues at coordinate 451,583 of JASJET010000194.1, read as the reverse complement.
CCAACAAAGTTTATATATTTTCAAGAATTTTAGCTTGAAATTATTTATGCAATAACAAAGTTTTTAAGTTTCATGCCAAAAATTTGTCATATCTTCAAATTAAACTTCATTTCCAAAATTATTAGGCTCTTTAAATCTGCATACTTGACCTATTTCCATTTTGTAACTTTACTTTATGCAAAATACCATAAAACTGCCAAAAACCTGTCAAAATATGACACGAACACTTACCATTTCAGGGATACAAGTCGTCAATTGGTCCCTGTAGGGCATAAATCCCGTAAAACTTTCTACAGCGTTTATATTAAAATATTTTGACCCCCTTTGAAGCTTCGCTAGACACAAACGACAAACTTTTGTCATTTTGACGGTCTTTAGGTTGTAAAACGGCAGTATAAATGAATTCTTAAAAAAATTATGCACAAAAATGTTACATAATCAATAAAAACGCCACACAATAAGTTTTCTCCCGAAAATTTGACATTTTGATTAAATGTCAAAGTGATATATCGACATAAATGTCAAATGGCAGTGACACCGTCGATTTCCCTCATTTTCTTGTCATTTTTTTAAAGGTCAACAAAGGATAGGGGTACACATATTTTGTTGGTTAGACGGAAATAGACTGCTTGTGACGTGATCTTCTAAAATTTTCAAGCGAAATAGAGAAAAAAATCTAGTAACTTTTAATTTTTTGGTTGTTGGTAACAATGTAGTTTTATATAAAATTTCTGCACGTAAGCGAAGTGAAGATAGTAATACTTTCTTAAGAAGATAACTCCGAGTTTCAAAAAGTTTCATTGGCGTGTTAAATTAATTAAATTTATTTTTTAATAAAATATAATCAATATTTACTATAAAACGTTTATTAATGAAAATTATATTAGCAGTTTAACTAATGAATGTTGTATAAATAAAATAAAGTTAAACTTTTAGTATATTTTAAAAATTTATGAACTCTGTTAGTAATATCCTAATATTAATATTAAAAAATTTTTAACGTCGAAAAAATATATTTATGATCAAAGCTTCTTTCCTTTGTTATTACCGCTAACTTATGATGATTTAGTTGTTTGTCAAAAAATTGTCAATAGTTTTTGAAAAGTCGTTTGAATTTCGAAAACAACAATTATTATGACTGTTTTAAATGGTGTATTAGTGATTTATCTAAAGTTTTAGATGCTTATTTTCTATATAGGTAATAATTGTACATTTATTTACATAGAAAAGTTCGTTTATGGTTCTTTTTTGTTCAATTTAACAAGAATAACACAATAGGAAGTTGCTGGATGATGCGTTAGTTTGATCGCCTACTAAAATTCAACTATTTAAAAATCATTTGTTGCCCTGAGGGCTTTTGCGAGGAATTTTAACCATTTTATAAACAATTCTACCTGCCTTTTATTGACGAGAAAAGAGCTAAACTAGTAGTTTAGTACCAATAATCGCCGCTTAACAAAGCTAACGGTTTATTACTTATCAACAAGTGGTTAAAAAATGTTTATGTGGGTATTTTGTGCGGTAAAATAAGATAAAATTTATTTAGTTCGATCATTTCGAGTGTTTTCTGGTGAAAGTGTATGCAGTTTAATTGATTATATATCAGTTTTGTGAAGAAAGTTTCATGAGATCCTTGTAGAACTCGTGTAGGTTATGTTGTATTTTTTTTTTGGTGAAAAAAACCCAATTCTAGAAAGGAATTGTTACTCTTTTGTATAAAAAGTGTTGTATTCATCTTGTATTTGTTCAATAGTGTGAATAAATAGTTATATTGTATGGTTATAATCATATTATAGTCATAAATATACCCGTTTCTGTTGTTTACCAACTTCTCAAAATTTTGTCAGGACTTCATCACTTTTTCGCTGGTGCTGTTCCTTTTTACTATTATTAATTGATTTGCCAATAAGAACTGAGGACGTATTTACCTTTAAAAAGTAGCAAATAGATATTTTACAATGTTATAAATTTTTGGGGAAATTCTTAAACGTTTCTCATTTGTTGGTAAACTCTTTTAAAATTGTATATAATGAATCAGTAGCAATTTTTTATTCTAGTTTAAGTTACCATGAGCAAGAATATACAGCACAATAATATATATTTATCAAAAAATATAATCGAAACTTTTTTAATTTATTATTTTTCTTATAGAGCATTTGATTGTATATAATGTAGTTTTTTTTTTGTAGGGTGACTTTATTGCATTGCAGCAAAGCGTATAAATGACAAAACTGACAAGATGTCATCAAGACACGAAAAAGCTAAATCAGGAAGTTTTGTAAGTACAAACTTGATTCTTTTCATTTTATTCTTTTTGTTTATTTATATGAATTTTATAATGTGAATTAATTAAAGCAGGGGTGATTGTAGTTAATGTCAATGGAAAAATTAGAGTTATTATTTTGATTAAGTGAAATCTAGGAAAAGGATATTTTTTTTTAGAAATTTCTTTTACCTACCCTGTATTTTGATGTCGTGAAATACGACTTTAGCCTTGTTATTCCACAATTTTTTCATGAAACATAAAAAGTACGGTTCACTACAAAGGTCAGCTTTATTTTTTGAAAAACACTGAATTTTTATAATTATTGTTGGTAATACTAGTTGATATACATTGTATGTTGTATATTTCAACAATTCTTGCATACATTTTAACTTACAAATTAAGAAAAACTAATATTTTTGAGGAAAAAACAAAAATGAGTTTTTTAATCAATTCCAATTTAATGTGTTATGGAGATAACAGTACTTTTTTGTGGTCAAGTTAGCTTGACCTAGAATATATTGATCCCTTGGAAGCTTTTCTTTTACTCGGTAATTGCTCTGTTGTTCTACTGTCCCAAAGACAAAGAAAACAGCAACACTTTGTAAATCCACCCTGACGCCGTTAGTAATAGTCTTATGACTTTTAGGTCACCACATATTTGCCACTTATACATATCATAGCTATTGCAGTTAGAATAAGTGACATACTTTCGTATGTTTCCTTCATGTCAACTGCATGTGCAAAAGGAATAGAGGGTCTTTTGTTACTATTATGGAGCAGAACTGCTTTGAAACTTATTTTAGAAGAATCTAGAAATAACCGCCATTCGTCCAGGTTATGTGCAAATCGTAATTCCTCCATCACAATATTTCACTTAAAACAAACACACATTTAACCTGGTTATGGTTCCTAAATATTGTAATTTTGGTTCCAGTGGCTAGTAAAGTAAACTTCACAGTTGTAATCTAGACCTTAATACTTCAGCATGCTCTTTGAACAAGTTGAGGTCCCGAACTAGATCATTTAATTGAGGTTGTTCAATTAAATGAGCTACTTTTCCTTCACTTTCAGGATAATAAAAATCAACCTTTTCTAATATATTATCGGGTTCTGCCTTATCGTCATACATTCCTAAATCTCCTTCCCATTTTGCTGGGGGCACTGGAACTGGTAATCCCACTCCAAGAAGAACCAGTTTTATTGCTGAGGGAATATCCAGATATTCAATATTATATTTGCTCTTTCTTGAAAAACCAGACATTTTTGTCATGTAAAAGTAACAGTTGTTGAAATGATTTGTTGGTTCTCTCCAAATCATTGGAACTGCAAAAGGAATAGAAGAGAGTTTGCCATTTAACAAGTTACTTAGATTTGTTGCACAGGTTTAGCAACATATGTGAGGAGCCTGTCTCGATCCAAAATACTTATGATAAACTATTTTGGTCATTTCGTTAATTGTTCTTTTCTGCGATTTAGGGGTAAATTCACCACATATGTAGCAAAAACTATTCGCAGGGTAAACATAGCCGCCTTTCTGTGCTTTAGACTTTTTTGTGACGTCAGTTTGTGACGAGGAAAATTGTAGACAGTTGTGTTATAGGAATGATTTAAGATATGGGTAGAACATTCTATCAATATTTAAGGTTTCGGAGTTTGAATGTTGAGCTAATATTTGCAACAACGCGTATCAAGCAGAACACAATTTATTGTGCAATTGTTGGGCGTCGGAATATTATGCCAGTTGCAGGACAGTAAGCCATTTCAGTGGGACAGGCCAGTAATATTGCCAACCTTACCGTTTTAACAGTAGATCTACCTTTTTCAATTAGAGCTACCTTTCTATTCTTTTCCATAAATGATTTACCGTTTTTTTACTTACCGTTTGGATTATAATTTATTACATATTTATTTAAAGTAATTATAGAAACTATTATTATTGGGTAATATTATCTTTATATTAATTATAAAACAAGTACGCTACTGAATCTAAACAATTGCATGCTTAAAAGTCCATGAATTTTCTTCATTTCACTAGGTGGTGCTACGTTGTACACGTAAGCCCGTTGTTATTCTATCCTTATTTACCAGTGCAATAAAAAAGAATGTTCTGTCTTGAAAAGTTAGACTGACATTCTATCTAATGTCCTGTCTCAATTACTGGCAATGCTATATGTAAACCTAAACTATATGCAATAGTCACTTATAGAGATTTTGTATTTTTCAATCGCAATCGTTTTTGGTATCTCACTTTTGTTTCTATTTGTGAAGTAAACCCCCTCATTATTTTTTTTTTTATTTTTAAAAATAACGCACAATCTAAATATACTCCAAGTTAGAATAACAAAGCACAGCAAGATGTCATAATGAAATTTTACTCAAATCGATTTTATTATCGGATTTTTTCCCTTTAATTATACCTTTTTTGGTCTACCGATAGATAAATTTATAGCTTGTTTATATTTATCTATTTATATATTTTGTAAGTGGATTAGATGACGACACTTTATGAAATTTAAGAAAAAATTAATTAAAGATTAATATTATCTTTGTAATTTTATCATATTTGTTATAATATCTATGTGATATTATGTACGAATCGACATATATCAAGAATTTTCGAAAAAATGCGAATATTTAGAATAATAGATCCATAATGTTGTAACTGAAATTTGCATCGATGTAGTCACGCTTGCCTCTACGATCATCGACGTAGAAACCAGTAGACATCAATTATGTAAAATATTTTCTAACTGATTAAACTTCTCTTTTTATTTCAAAATATAAAAGATAATAGAAAAAATGTAGGTTCATTTCCACCATCCAAAACACCACTGTATTGATCCGAAAATATGTTATTGATTAACTAAGTAGAAGCTGGTTTTGGGGATTAATTAACAAATATTTCAAACATATTTTATTTTGAATTATAAAAGATAAGTAATGTCGTTTTTTGAAAAAAATCGATACTTACCCCTTATTTCGAGGTCGTAGAATACGATTTTGGCTTTGATTTTTCACTATCTATCCTTAATTTCCCGGAAAAGTCAAAAAAACCCCAAGCGTCACCAAGCACTTTTAATTCTAAAGAGAAAACACCTACATACTTTTCAATGGTGCTAGTTAGAATATCTTATATGTAATATATTTCAATTATTTTTGAACAAATTTTAGTGAATAAATTTAGAAAAGCTTGTATTTTCAATGAAAAACCAAAAATACGTTCCGGAAAGGCCATCGACCATCCGACTCGTGAAAACGACTAATATTCGTTTGACACGTTGCCAGATGTAAAATACTTTTGTGGTATAAAGTATAAAATTTGTTCGTCTCAGTCAATAAGATAGTTTAATTTTTGTAATGTTTTTTGCAGTGTCGGGGAAAAATTAATCTTAACCACACAAAATTTTTGTTTAGTTCAGGTTTATCTTGATTTTGGTTAATTTGTAAAACTGAAGCTAATCTGAACTAACCTAAATTGACCTAGACTTATACTGTCGTAATATAAACTATAAAATTTATCCATTATAGTTAACAACATAGTTTAATTTTTGTAATGCTTTATACATTACGTAAAATTAATCTTAGCCACCCAAAATTTTTGATCAGAAATCACGTGAAGCCAGGATAATCAGTGAAAGAAAAGAATATATGCGAATTTCACAGAAATCGTGTTTGCAATCTGGCAACAGCGCTAATTTTTCAGGTTGTAGGTACGAGTGATACCAATATTTAATGGGGAAAGCCATTTTGTTTTGACTTGATTTTTGATAATTGTCTTGATATTTCCGATAAAACTGTGCAAATTTATAAATTTTTATATAATATAGAGACTTCTATCAGTGTGGAATTTGTGGTTGTAACAAAATTTTAACGATTTAGTACAAAAAAAATGAACCTAAAGTTTAATACGAAATAAAGGTACTTTTTTTTTATTTAGGAATACAGAGGGTAATAGAAAAAGAAGCCATTAAAAAAATTTGGTTCATATCTAAAGTTAGAAACACGATTATATTGGCCCGCGAAAACGAAAACGCAAGGTGAAGTTCCCAGAAGTGGTAAATTTAGGTATAAATCTTTATTATTTTCCACAAGAACAGACCTTCATAACCCGAGTGGAGCCAAAAGTGATATGAATACATAGCATATTTTTAACATATTGAAGACCTAAAATATTAACAACTGTTTAGGGTGATTTTTAACAATATTTTTTTCAGTCATTCTTGCGCTTTGTACATCTGGTGTTTGGTATTTGTAGTCTTTGCCATCAGAGCGTTTCCAAACTCTTTTTAATAGACCATCGTGCATAATCAAGGAATCCCATAAGGCCCAGTACCCTTTTACATTTTGAGATTTTGATGAGATTTCTTGAAAAATGGGTCGATTTGACTTATAATTCTTTAATTTGATTTTGATAAGATTTGGATCTTCTTGTTTTTTAGAGATGATTTTGGAGTCCCAATCTAAAGAGCATTGTAACTGTGTCTAAATCGTCAGGATTCTATGCGGCTGAAGTTTGGAATGTTCACGAGACGAATTATGCACTCAAAAAAAAATATTACCGAAAAATGAGAAACAAAATTTTATTTACAAAAGTATTCCATCCTATATTGTTGTAAAAAAACAAATTTTACTGGTTAGGACTATCTTGAAAAATCTTATAGTAATTTAGGACACCTGACTGACACTATATAACAAAAAAAAAAGATTTTAGACACACCCTTAAATTTATTTCATAAAATCGTCTATGGCGTTTCACAAGTTAAATTCCGCACATATTTTATATTGACGGACTAGGTATATTCATATTAAAGCTCTGTATAAACAGATATTTCTAAAAATGCTTGCGGACGGGACACTACCACCCTTAAATTCATTTTTTAAAAAATCGTCTATGGCGTTTCACATCCGCACATACCTGGTGTCAACGAATCTATTAGACAAGTCATAATTTCTAGAGTATTATGTGTATCAAAATGAGAATTGGTACAGGTAAATGGTATGTGAAGGGGAGAGTTTTCGCATATTTTCCACTTTCCGGCCACTTCCGGTTTCACCGGAAATGGCCCCGGTTTTGAATTTTTAAATGGAACACCCTGTATATTTTAACGTTTTTGGATTTCTGAGACAATTCTAGATCAGAATGTGACATTTTAAAACTTTTTACGTCTACTTCATTTTTTTAGAGCCACTTTTAAAATTGCATCTAGGTGGCCACGATCGGACGTAAACTAATCCAAGGGCCTTAGGTGATGTCAAAAAAATACAATCGCAAAGTTTTAGTTACTAGTATGAAAAACAGGAATAAGACAAGTTGACAAAATTACATTTTCATTTATAACTATTAATTTTCAAATGGCGACCCCTTTTTGACAACTACTTTTCGAAAAAATCATTCTTTGACGAATCTAACGGTACTAATTTATTTGCGATTGGGTTAGACATAAGAACAGAAATTAAATATTATTAAGCAAAATACTGGATAATTTATTTACTTACAAGTGCGCCATGGACAGCCATGATGCATAATAATTTGCAACTGTTTTTATCAAGTCTTCTTTGGAAAACAAAGCACTCACTTAAGTAGATAATGACAGTGACATACGATCTAAGAACAGACTTAAAAGTTTCTTAATTTTCGTTAAGTTTAGTTTAAATTTTCGTTAAAATAATGTATACTCAAAGTGAAAAAGTGGATATGTTATTAATATTTGGAGAGTGTCATAGAAATTCAAGGAATGCTGCCGAGTTGTATGCTCATAGATATCCGAATCGGCAACATCCAGCCCATCAGTATTTTCCGTATGTCGAGACTCGTTTTAGGCAAATAGGAAATCAAGAGGCGGAATAGAGGTTCATCATAAATGAAGAGACTGAGATTAACGTACTTGCTATGGTTGAGGTTGATAAAACAGTTTCGTTAAGAAAAATTAGTCAAGAACTGCAGATAAGTTATGAATCAGCAAGAAAAATACTGAAAAAGCATGGATATCGAGCATTTAAATATCAGTTACATCAACATTTGTATACTGAGGATGGCGATAGACGGGTAGTGTTTTGTGATTGGCTGCTTCAAAATCATAGAGTTAACCCAAATTTTATCGATTTTATTCTATTTTCCGACGAATCCCGATTTACAAATAATGGTATGTTCAATAAGCAAAATACTCGGTACTGGGCCCAACAAAATCAACATGAAATGAGAGAGGGAATTTTCAAGAAAGATTTGGCGTCAATGTCGGCTGGTATCGTTGGGCCAATATTGTTTCAAGGTCAGTTAACAGGGGTTAGATACTTAGGTTTTCTTCAAAATGAAATCGAAAATCATCTCAATGATATACCTTTAGCAGTTTTACGGCGAATTTACTTTCAACAAGATGGAACACCGCCTCACAGTACTAGAGAAGTTCTTAATTATTTAATAGAGCATTTTAATAATCGAATTATTGCAACCAATGGTCCGGTACGGTGGTCAGCCCGCTCACCGGATCTTACTGTGCTCGATTTCTTTGTCTGGGGATATGTTAAAGAAAGGGTTTCCTATGGAGCAGCCCCAGCTACTCTTGAAATATTAGAAGAAAGAATTTTACGGGCATTTAGAAGTATAACGCCCCAAATGCTACAAAACGTATTGAGAGAAACAATTGAACGAGCTGAAATGTGTCGTGAAAAAGAAGGAATGCACTTTGAACATTTACTACACTAAACTTTTTAACAAATTCAGCTACTGTACTTTCAAATATTTTAAGTGCGTCGTCTAAGTTATTAGTTTATTTTGTTAGTTTTTTGTTGATTTTGTTAAATTTTTAATACAATTCCTGTCTTTCATACTAGTCACTAAAACTTTGCGATTGTATTTTTTTGACATCACCTAAGGCCGTTAGATTAGTTTGCGTCCGATCATGGTCACCTAGATGCAATTTTAAAAGTGGCTCTAAAAAATGAAGTAGACGTAAAAAGTTTTTAAAATGTCACATTCTGACCTAGAATTGTCTCAAAAATCCAAAGATGTTAAAATATACAGGGTGTTCTATTTAAGAATTCAAAACCGGGGCCATTTCCAGTGAAACCGGAAGTGACCGGAAAGTGGAAAATATGCGAAAACTCTCCTTTTCACATAACATTTACCCGTACCAATTCTCATTTTGATACACATAATACTCTAGAAATTATGACTTGTCTAATAGATTCGTTGACACCCGGTATTTTAAATTGACGGGCTAGATATATTCATATTAAAGCCTTGTATAAGCGGATATTTCTAAAAATGCTTGCGGACGGGATACTACCAACCTTAAATTCATTTTTAAAAAAATCGTCTATGACGTTTCACAAGTTTAAATCCGCACATATTTTATATTAACGGGCTGGACATATTCATATTAAAAACCTATCACCTCAATATAAAAGTTGTAGACGGCTTTAATATAAAATACTTAGCTCGTCAATACAAAATTTTTAAACACTTTCACTTGTGAATACACATAAACGATTTTATTATATATTTTTAGTCCCGTCCGCAATTATTTTAAATTTTTTTTATTAGGGGCTCTAGGTAATACATACTTCGCCCATCAATATACAATTTAAATGCAGTTTTGCATGTGAACTCCCATAGAAATTTTTTTCGCTATATAACGTCGGTTATTTGTATCTCAAGCTAAGTCGGTTTTTAATTTTTTTTTTTCACAAGATGTTGTAATATCAACCGGTCCAGCCAGTCAATAACAAATTTGCTTACATTTTTATTTGTCAACTCTCATAGACGATATTTTTAAAATTATTTTATTAAATTGTAACTTTCAAGTGAAACCAAATATAATGCCCAAGTTTTATAAACATGTCGGGTAGAAAAAAAAGAATAATTCATTTTTTAAAATATTTTACATTGCTTTCTTCTTTTAATATGAATTTTTAACAATTTCCTGTAATTTTTGAAATTATTTTTTACTGTGTACAAAATTCATTCGTGTGAACGTTCCAAACTTCAGCTGCATAGGATTCTCTCGTTCTGTTACAGTGATTGCATTCTTCAGGACATGGTCTTCTTGACAAAGCGTCTGCATTTTTGTTGTTCAAACCTTTTCTATGCTTGTCTTGTTGTAAAATTCATGAATTTCCAAAATCCACACGTTTTCCTGTCAGTAATAAATTTCCGGTAAATTATATAAAATTTTCTGTTACTTATACGAAGGGGGAATATTATCATATCTTAATCTCTATGGATCACATTATTTTTCTATATGTGAAAGTATGATGTATATTTTTAGCCATATAAGACTTTATTAAATACAAACATAATATTAATACAAATAAATATCAATAGAAAATTAATATCGATGTTTATTTGGATTAGTCATCAGATAAGACCAGAGAGACTCGAGTGTAGGCTCTCGAATTACGAAAGATATAATAATAACTATTATAGTTTGGTATTAAAATGCAAGCGTAAAGTAAGCCACAGAAGCTCCGCTTTGTCTCTGATTTCTCCTGATTAGTTGTAAGTAGTATAAGGAAAAATGGAACGTTAATGGGAACCAAACGATATACGTCAAATTTTGTTAACTTTGAAATTTTGTCTGCCTTAAACCCTCGATATTTATATGACTGTAAGTAAAATGAGAGGCAAAAAGGAATGTTCATGGTCGTCTTAACGCGCTTATTAACTGTTTGGTGAATTGGAAACAATACATGTTTAGAAGTAATTCAGGTTTTTTACATATGGTAAAATAGACCGTGGTGGTCTATTTTAGGATATGTGAAAAACGCAATTATGGAATGTTATTAAAAAATACCAGTGTGTTGTTACTTGGAAAGTAGGTCCGCTTTTTTGTAGTACATTTTTCGTGCTTTTTTTTGCTGACAATATGAATTTTAAATTGTAGCAAAATACAACCATTCTAAGACTTCGAACAAGGCTGTGTTCTATCGTCTTTATCTTAATCTATGAGGATGGTTCGATAAGTTCTCGGCCCGAAACAGAGAGGGCGCTAGTAAGATCAAATAACTATAATATTTTGTAAGCATTAACTTTGAGATGACGCCCTGCAAAGTTTCAGAAGTTTGCGTTCAGTTGCTTGTTTGTGGCGATCGAGTGAACACATAAGGTTCGATATTTTGTGACAGATGGATAAAATTGAAGTTCGAGCGGTTGTAAAGTACTTTGTTTTAAAGGGCTTAACTCCTACGGACATTAAAAATGAGTTAGATTCTACTTAAAAGGATTCTTCTCCTTCGTTTTCGGCAGTAAAGAAATGTGCTGCTGAATTTAATCGTGGTCGTACATCAATTCAAGATGATCAGTGCTCGGGATGCCCAAAAACCGCTACAACTGACAAAATTGTCACAAAAATTCACAATGTCATACTTCATGACCGCCGACTGAAAGTAGGAGAGCTTGCTGGTATAGCAAACATCTCGATAGATCGTGTCCACTACATTTTACATGATGTTCTTGGCATGACAAAGCTTTCTGCCCGATGGGTGTCGCGTTTGTTAACAGTCGACCAAAAACGCCTTCGAATGAACACTTCGTAAGAGTGTTTTGACTTATTCAGACTCAATCCTGCTGAGTTTCTTCGACGTTTTATAACTGTAGGTAAAACATGGATTCACCGTTACACGCCAGAGACAAAGCAGCAGTCTCAGCAATGGGTGGGGGCAGGTGAAAGTGCGCCAAAAAAGCAAAAACGGTTCTGTCTGCAGGAAAAGTCATGGCAACAGTTTTTTGGGATTCACCTGGCATGGTGCTTATATACTATTTAAAACAAGGCAATACCATCACCGCGGAGTATTACGCTTCACTACTGGACCCTTTGCAGCATGTGATTAAGGCTAAACGTCCACATCTTGCCAAAAAAAAAGGGCTCTTTCATCAGGAGAACGCGCCTGCACACAAATCTATGGTTGTTGCTGCAAAACTCCATGACCTACGTTTGGAAGTGCTTCCACATGCGCCATATTCGCCGGATCTGGCTCCCAGCGATTACTTTCTCTTCACAAACTCGAAAAAATGGCTTACTGGACTTCCCTTCAAATAACGAGGTCAGAGCAGCGACAACCGCTTATTTTGCAGAGTTGAACAAATCGTATTATACTACGGATATTAAAATGTTAGAACTTCGTTGATCTAAATGTATTGAAGTAGAAGGGAACTATGTTGAAAAGTAAATAAAACCATTTTCAAAAATCTTTTGTTTTCTTTATCAGGCCGAGAACTTATCGAACCATCCTCGGACTGTTTTGTAAAGACTCAATGACGTTGTTTATAGAATCCAACGAAATTCTAAGACCAATATGAAAGTAGTACATCGACACAGGTTGAAGCCATACCACCGAGATATCGAAGCCGATCGAGACGATCAGATTTTAGAGAGGGGTAGTGTTACGAACAACTAGGAGAAATTTATTGGTACGCCCTCATATGCAGATATTCCGATGCGATAAGTCATATTTATTATAATGTACCAAAAGGAATATTCTATCGATAAGTCATATTTCTAGATATATCTCAACTTTTATGTTAGTAAATTATAGATTTGTATAGCAAATTCTATAGGTATAAAAATAGAGATAGGATAAGGGTTCTTGGGAGTTGTATAGTTGTATTTGAGTAGCGAAGATATTAAGAAGTAGTAATAAATAGTTAATACAAGTATTGGAAGTATTAGTGAGAGGTGTTGCGTTTTATTCTGTTAACCCAGTGAGCGATTTTTAAAGAGACAAAATCGTAACAATACAATAACATAATGATCCATTCACACTTCCAAAAATTATCAACTACCACTAAGAATTTCCACTATCAACTTTCACTTGCAAGTTAAATGATGCACTTTACTTTCATCTGTTCATGGTCTTGACTAAAAATTAACAGCTATCAATTATTAACTAAGATGTTGGTCATTTTTTAACTTTAAAAAGTCGGCATAATTCGTGCCCGCTTTCGGATGTTATCGGCTTTGACAAGTACATAAAAATTTAAAAGATAACATTATAACCGAATAAAACTTAGGAAAAATGTGTTATAAAATAGTCGAAACACTTGAGAATAAAATTAGTGAGAAAAAAAATTAGAAAAACAAAAAATTTTCATTTTGGTTTTAGGTTATAATATTTATGGATGATTTTGATGAGTCATCCTTAATTTTTACTAATTGGGATGTTGACTGTTTTTGGGAGTGTTTAAAACCGTGAACAAGTACCTAATGTAGCTGAAAATATTTCAAATTTTATTAATACAACTAGTACTTTAAAAATCATAAATTTTAAATTTGGTTTCAAATTTCCCGCCAATACTTGTCACTTGACCATTGTGACGTCACACTGGTAAACTGACAAGCAGGTATAGTTTTTTCGTAATTTTTGTAGTAAAAGATGCGTTCTAAGTTATTTTAAGTGTTGTGCGTTGCCTCAGTGTACAAGTACTACAATTAAAACACCTGAAAAGTTATTTTTTCAGGTTCCATCTTCGGAAAATAATAGGAATATGTGGCTTTAGCTAGCCCGGCACTACTCGTTTTATTTTAGTTTTGAGCTTATACAGTGTACGACAAAACAAATGCACGAACTTCTACTCGCTAATATATGGCTAAATAATATAGTCTGCACTTAAATTTAAATTCTTTTTACTTATTTATGATCGCGATGGGCTCTTCTGCTAAAAAAAAAGACACAAACTAAACAATTTTTTTTTGTATCAGAAAAAGATTAGTTTTGTTTACAACATCACTTTTTGTTTATGACAAAACATATGCACGAAATAACAGGAATTTACATTCTTTATGAATTATAAAAAATTATCAACAAGTATCGTAAAATAACTAATAACTCTCTTTTGAACATTGTAAGAATGTTTATAGAAAACTTCCACGTGTTTATAGTCGTTCCTGGTCTTTCAAAGTCATCGTTCATATGGTACAAGTTTTTAATGAAAAAAATGGCTAATAATAAGTACTCAGTGCAAGTAAAGGCAAAAATAATTAAATATTATAATAGTGGTGAATCAGTGATATCAATTGCAAAGAAATTTGGAATTCATCATAGCGTAATTTCGCGAATTATAAGCCGCTTTCGTTCTTCCGGCTCGTTGAGCACTATCCACAAAGGAGGTCGTCTACGGAAAACCAGTAAACAGGACGACCAGACAATAATTAGATTAATAAAAAGAGATCCGTTCATATCAGCAAGGTCAATTGCAAATCGATTACCACTATATATTTCTGAAAGATCCATCCAAAGACGAGCTGTTGAAGGTTGATTGAAATCATACCGAAGTGCCAAAAAACCATTTATTTCCGCCAAAAATAGACTAGTTAGAATTCAATTTGCAAAGGAATACTTAAATTGGAGTACAACCCAATGGAAGACCGTACTCTTTTCTGACCAGTCGAAGTTCAACTAGAAAAATTCGGATGGATTTCGGCTAGTACGTAGACCTAAAGGGCAACGTCTTAACCCTCGCTATACGCAAGGCACAGTAAAGCACGGAGGAGGAAATGTTTTGGTCTGGGGACGCTTTTCCGGACATGAAATCGGACCAATTCACAAAATTAATGGTATAATGGATCGTTTTGTATATAAGGATATCCTAAATAATGTTATGTTGCCACACGCAGAGGAAGAAATGCCACTTAAGTGGAAGTATCAATATGATAACGACCCAAAACACACTGCTATATGTGTGAAAGAGTGGTTCGTAAACAACAAGATTACCTTTTTGAAATGGCCAGCGCAATCGCCTGATCTCAATCCCATAGAAAATCTATGGGATATTGTAGATCGCACAATAAATCGCGATAATTGCAAAAATACGGATGACCTTTTCCGACAAGCGAAAATGGCAAGGAATGGAATTTCCGATGAAATTTTATCTAACCTTATAGAGTCCATGCCACGCAGATGCGAGGAGGTTTTAAAAAATAAGGGCTACGCAACTAAATATTAGTTAAATTTTTATTTAAATGGAATAACCTAAAAATGTGCTATTGTTTTGTCGCATAAATAAAGTATTATTAATTATGAAGGATGGTTTTTGTTGGTTTTCATAACAAATGTTAGAAATTTTTGTTTTGTTTTAGTAAATTTAGTTTGTTAATTTTGTAAATAAATAAAACAATTTGAAAAGCAATATGTTTTGTCTTGTTATTAAGGCATATTTTAATATCCACAAGTTCGTGCATATGTTTTGTCGCACACTGTATATATATATATATATATATATATATATATATATATATATATATATATATATATATATATATATATATATATATATATATATATATATATATATATATATATATATATATATATATATATATATATATATATATATATATATATATATATATGATTACTATTATGTATTTATTATCGGTTGCGGAAATTACTTACATGGAAGTCTTCACATTTCTAAATCCAGCAGAGCAGAGCGAAAAAATTGGCCACTATGAAACAAATAATTCTCTGCAAATTCGAACTATTTGCCTTAATAAATCCACTTTCCCTCATGGAGAAATTTTTTAGAATCGTTTTCAAAGAGAACAGTAAGCAAATTTCGAAGAAATTACATACAAATGACTATAAAATATTAACCAGGCAAAATAGCTGTTGACAGCGATCACGAATGTGACCTAAAACCAAAAAATTTATATGTCAAGTTCGTGATAGCAGTGACGTTGGCTGTATTCCTTAGATTAATTATCAAATGTTCAAAGTGAAAAAAGTGAGACAGATAACTGCATGTTTTTTAAATATACATATACTTGTTATTAGATCGAAGTGATCATGATTACTTCAAGTGATAGAATTGAAAGTAATAATGATTCAAAAGAATAACCGTATCAGGGTGGAGTGCCAGCGATGACATTAGTATGGATCATTCACTTTGATTGGTGTTCGTTGTCACGTGACTCGAAAGAGATTTAATTACATTTTGATTATTAAATAAAAATTAAATTCCTTAAAAATAAAGAAAAGTATTGTGTGTTTTACGATATCTATTATTGAAATACCGTTTCGCGGCAGTATAGTCAACAACCCAATTGTTAAATTTTGAAGTATGAACCACACATGTTTATTTCATTGTGTAAGTCTTAGTTTAGTGATAATTTTTAGAAGTATGAATCAACCATAATAATTTTGATACTTTCCTAAGGATCAATTATAAAATTGGTCATTAGTGGTTATATTAATGGCAGTAAATACCACTAGACTATACCTTTATAAAAGATGAATCCTTATGATCTTCCTCTCTTTCTTCGCTCAATTTAAAAGACAGAGACGATCCATGGGCATTTTAAGAATAAAGACAATACAAATCGAAAGGTGCACGTCTTATCTTTTGTTCCAAGGTGTTGATTCTATTTATCTCGAATATTTTATCTTTTATTTGTTCACTCATTTAGTACCCAAGTAAATTTCGTTAAAATTACATGCGTGATCTTTAAGGCGTGTTTTTTTTGGTGAAAAATGTCGTGTCTGAACATTTTGTGGTACTTTTTTCTTTATTAGAAAAAATACGTATTACTTTCTAGTTTGTAAGATGTTGTATGAAGTATGAAAGTAACTTTTATTTTGACGGAAATAGTGGTAATAAAATTTGGTGAATTGGAAACTTTATTTTAAATAAGTGTTTAATTAGAATCACATTTGAAAGGCCTTTAAGGACCAAGGATTTTCTTTAAGTATTGTTGATTTACTTGAAAGTTGCGAAGAGATCAATTTGTACAAATATGGAAGGTGACGGAAGTGGCGGCGCCAAGAAGAAACGTAACCTCGGAATATCTTTTAGGAAGAAGAGGTACCAGACTCAAGCTGGTGTAAGTTTCGTCCTTTTTATTGAGATATTCATTACTTATTAGCGTTGTAATTTTTTTCCCTAGGAAATTATTTAAACCAAAAAAGTATTTAGAATTATCAGTAGTTTTTTTTGCAAAAAAAAATAAAATAAATTATCAGGGTGGTTCTCCGGGAATTTTATCGATCGATTGTGGGAAAATTATAATTAGGAAGAATCTGAAAATTTGACAGTGTACTAATGTGGAAGGTCTTGCGTGGATGCAGTATTTATTCTACGACAGATAGTCGAAAAATCTCTAGAATACAATAAACCAACATTTTTATGCTTTATAGATCTAACAAAAGCATTCGATCGCATAAAGCTAGATGACGTAATCCACCTGTTATATAAGAGAAATATTCCTATCAATATAATTCAGACCATCGAAAACATATACGCAAACAATTAAGTTCAGATTCGCACTAACGGTAAATTATCAACACCCATACCAGTCAACAGCGGTATTAGACAGGGAGACTCGCTTAGTCCTTTGTTGTTTAACATGATAATAGACGAAACAATAAAGGAGGTGCGACTTGGTAGAGGATATAAAATGGGTGATACAGAAATAAAAATTCTCTGTTACGCTGATGACGCTGTGATATGTGCCGAAAATGAAGACGACCTCCAGAGATTGTTAAATACCTTTAATCTTACGGGAAGAAAATATAATATGATTATCTCAGCAGAAAAAACTAAATGTATGACAACCTCAAAAGAACCCCTCCGATGCAAACTAGAACTAGACGGTCAAATAATACAACAAGAAATGAGTTTCAAATATCTAGGAATCGACATAACTAGTTATGGCAACATTGAAGATGAAATAAGAGGGCAGGTGGCCAAAGCAAATAAAGTGGCGGGTTGTCTCAACGACGTGATCTGGCGAAACAAACACTTACAACAAGAAACAAATGTTCGGATCTACAAAACCACAATAAGACCTATTATGACATACACCTCAGAAACACGGCCAGAGACGACAAAAACGAAACAACTATTGGAGACTACAGAAATGAGAATACTTCAACGAATAACAGGAAAAACGCTACTAGACAGAGAAAGAAGTGATAACATCAGGCAATCATGCAACACAGACTGCATTAATGAGTGGGTCCTACAACGTAAGACACAATGGACCAAACACATAAGCCGAATGACAGAGGATAGACTGGTAAGGATCGCACGAGATAAATCGCCTAGTGGTACACGCAGTAGAGGTCGACCACGGAAATGGTGGAGCGATAATTTAGGTCCAGAATGAGGAAAATCGAAGAAGGAACAGGTCAGGGACCTATTATAGAAGGTAGAAGAAGAAGAAGTACTAATGTGCATAGGGGACAGTCGGTTAAAATATTTTCAAGATGGCGGCACTTCCGATTATACGGAAGTAGATGCCAACTTGCTTATTTTAAATGGAACACCCTATATATTATTACATTTTTGATTTATACGTAAAATTCTAGACATATTTTATATATAATGTTCTATACTTAAGTCTCTCCGTTTTGGACATATTTAAATTTTTATGCCAAAAATGACGTTTGCGGACTAAAACTTAACTATAAATTTTTCCTATAAAAAAGTCTTTATTCTTTAATTTTGATTAGTTTTCTTGTAGACGAAGATCGACTTTAGTAGTCTTTTTAATATATTTTGAAAATTATTAGTACAGAGTGGTCAAAAAAGAAGAATAAAAATATATATTATTAAGAAATCGTGAAAAGTTAATTTTTTTAAATAGAAAGCTCCCATTTTTATAATTTTAGCATATTAAGCATGCAGTTGACGGTTAATCCTCATTCTGCGTATTTTTTAAATAATTTCCTCGTCATAAAATCGAGGTCTTCTTTATCTTGGGTCACTACCACTTGGTCATCTGCAAAATGAAGCGTATCATTATTTAATTCTATTCCCATTCTACTGTATGATCTTCTCCAGTTCTTTAAAGCTTCATTGAAGTAGATTTTAAAGAGAGTTGGTGATAGACAACATCCCTGGCGAAGACCTTTGGTCACATGAAAGCTTTCTGATAAGTTATTGCCGATCTTAATTCTGGAGAATGCTTGGTCGTATAGCTGTTTGATGGCTTGGATCGCTGTATTGATAATTGGAGACTTCTCCATCACGTGCCATAATTTTTGGATTGGCACCGTATCAGATGCTTTTATGAGGTCAACAAAAAACAGATGAACCTCTCTATTTCTTGCCACCTTCTTTTCATTAATTGGGTTAAACTAAATATATGATCTACACACGATCGGCCAGCTCTAAAACCTGCTTGTTCTTCAATTTCTTGGGGGCCATATTCTGTTTCTACGATGTTTCTAACCAGTTTTCCGTATACTCTACTCATTGTGCTGGTTACAGTTATACATCTATAGTTTGAGCATTCGTCGCGTCTTCCTTTTTTGTGTATTGGTGTTATCCAGCCTTCTTTCCATATAGTTGGGATAGAATCATCATTATTTAGGAGTCTGTTAAATAGTTCTTGAAGAAAGGACGTTAGTTTTTCAGTACCGTTCTTTAACAGTTCAGCAGGTATTTCTTCCGATCCAGCTGCTCTCCTATTTTTCAATGAATTCACAGCCCTACATACCATCTCCTTTGTTACCTCTATATAGTGGCCTTGTACGTTGTACCGTCTTGGGGAGTTAACGAGGTACTCTTGTCGGTCTTCGGTAAGCTGCGTTTGATAATGGGTTATCCACTTTTTGATTGGGATTGGTTGTAAGTTAATCTTGTTTGTGGTGTCTGATCTTAGTGTCTATTAATTTCCATGCTTCTGATGATCTTGTACCTCCTACATGTGTATTTAGTTCAGTGCATTTCCTGTCCCATGTGTCGTTTTTGTTTTTGTTAATCATGTTTTTAAATTTAGATTGTTCATTTTTTTATATGTTTTTATCTTGTGGATCTTTTGAATTTAGTCATTTGTTGAAAGCTTTTTGTTTTATCGGTTTTTGTTCTTCCAGTGTCTTGTCCTATGTAACATGTAACATGTAACATGTAACATATCTTATCCTATTCAGGGTTATAATAACCTGGACTTATTGAATATATTTAACAGACTTTCATTGGAAAACAGACGTATAAAAATATGTTTGGTATATATATATTCAAGATCTTAAAAAATAAATTAAATAGTCCAGACCTATTGCTGCAACTTCCATTTGTGGTAAATAAGGGTGGAACAAGACAAAGACCAACATTTTATCTAGAATTTCCTAGAACAAACACTTACAAAAATTCGCCCCTATACAAAATGTGTCATTATTTTAATACATACGTTAGTGATGTAGATTTAAGTAGTATTACTTTACGTAGATATAAGGATATTCTTGACCATAAATTGCTGGATTCTCAGGCTCAGATGTAATATTGACAATAATTTTAACTAGTAATGTTAGTTTAATGTTTTTAACTTTAAGAAAGGTATCTGTAACTGGCTTAACCGCTGTGGATGCTGTATTCAATAAATAAATAAATAAATAAACATTGTTGTTTCGTCTGTTCATGTCTTTCGTCTTAATTCCTAGAGCCTCTTGTGCTGCGGAGTGTAAAGAGGATACGATGTGTTCATACAGGTCATCAGTGCGCCCTGACAGCAATTCAGTTTGAAGTTTGTTATCTAATCGAGTCTTAAATAGATATTTTGTACTAGGTTCATGAAAGCAAAACTAAATATATGTGTATCGGTGGAGAAGAAACAGATTTGGAAGTGGATGACAATATCATAGTAAAATATTGTTCGGATTATACCTACCTTGGAACAAAGATCAAAGAGGACGAACTGAAGAAGAAATATTGGAGCGAGTAACTAAAGGGAAAAAAGCTATCGGATGCCTAAACTCACTATTATGGTCAACAAACATCTCCAAGGAAAGAAAACATTTTCTACACAGTGCAATATTTAAAAGCGTTGTATTGTATAGATGTGAAATATGGCAGATAAATAAAACTTTAGAACATAAACTGCTGGCTCTTGAAATGGACTTTTGGCGAAGATCTGCCGGGAAGTCAAGGATCAAACGGATAACCAACGAGAGAATTAGAGAGATTATGGGCGTAAAGAAAACTATTCTCGATGAAATCGAACAACGTCAGCTGGTATGGTATGGACATGTGGAGAGAATGACGGACGAACGTCTACCAAAGCAAATCCTAAAATGGACACCAAATGAAAAAATAAAAAAAGGAAGACCAAAAGTTACCTGGATTAAGGGCATTAACCGAGCCATGTCCGAAAGAATCTTACTTCCAGGGAATTGGGAAGACCAAAAACAATGGAGACTGGGAACCGGAAGGCGTAGAACGCTATGAAACGGATATATATATATATATATATATATATATATATATATATATATATATATATATATATATATATATATATATATATATAATAAATAACTACTAATATATACAAATTATTGTGAGAAAGTTCACATTTTATCAGATATTAGTTCAATTTTTTAATAAATTTTGAAACGGTAATGTAGTAAATACAGTTGTCACGTCCAACTTAGGTACTAGAGCTACGAGGATTTTCCTGTAATAACAATATGTTTAATATTTTCTCCTCGGCATACGAGGACTACCATTTTTAACACTATCTTACTCAGAGATGAGTGCGATAGAGAGAGGTGTTGTTTGAATTTCTTCCATGGAGAGTGACATAAATAATTTAGTGATTAATGTACAAATTTAATTTTTATTGACTGAACCTCAGTTACATATTACGATAATAAAAAAATTGCTGTACTTTATTCCATTTTACACCTTGTTATTGACACAATCGTAATTTTATTGAGTTAATAATACATTTTATACCGTTAGAATTTATTTAATAATACAGCTAGTTTTAATTATAATAGTACATGTTTAGATTATCTTTACAATGGTTGAACAATTGTTTATTATTATTATTTTGACCTATGAAGCAAATAACAATCATCGATTCGTTTACTTTACACACTGTAATCAAAACCTAAATAGACTAAATTGTTTACTTACCTCATATTATTTTGTGACAATTAACAATAAGGACTGGTTCACAGAAATACCAACAATCAGCACTTCCCCTCATGATTAACGTTCTTAATTGAATAAGTAGACGATTCATTATTTTATTTGTAATATTGTTGGTATTAATCGAAAGAATCTTTTAAATACTTAGAAGAGCTAATAGGCTAGATGGGATGAGGGGAAACAAAAATGAGACAGAGAATTATATATGAGGCATCCCCCCCCCAGTCTAAACGTAGAGAGATTTGTGTAGGCTCATTTGAAGCTATACTTATGTCGCTTTTTTAAAACCGTGTTTAAGAGGATATTCAATTTTTGATGTTTATTAACAGGATCGAATACTTAATATTTTTGTTTAAATTAGGCTTGTGTAAATGTGGCCCAAATTTCCTATATCCGTTCTGTCGTTAACAGTATTTTTATTATTTTTTTATTTCTATCATTCCCTTTATCTGCAATTTTTGATAATTCATATCTTTGTTCTTAATTAAGGTACTGTTATAATCTAAGGTATGTTTTTCGTCCTGTGTGTGTTTGTTTAACGCTGTTGAGGCGTTTTTCGTATATTTATGGCCATTCAATCTGTTCTTTAGCAATTGGCTTGTCATGCTTATATATTTTTTGGGACAATTTGAGCAAAGGATCGAGTATACTACATTTGATTTATTCGTGAGAGGAGTTTTACTTTTTAAATTAGTAAATAGTGTATTTAATTAATTATGAGACCTGTGGCATACGATAATATCTTGCTTTTTTAAAATGTGTTTTATTTTTTCTGACAGCTTTTAGTGTGAGTGTAATATATATATATATATATATATATATATATATATATATATATATATATATATATGTAATTGAAGGTTTTCGAGCAGAAGAAGTTGTTTTTTGCTTGACAGCGTTCATATGTTCGTCTCTTCTGGCGCTAATTTTACGATTGGGTTGGCCTACGTAAGATGAGCTGCATTCTCCGCATGGAATTTCGTACACTCCCTGGTTTTCTAGAGGGATTCTTTTTTTAGGTGTTGGCAAGAGATCTTTTACTTTACGGTCTGTGGTGAAAATGGTTTCAATGTTGTGTCTCCTGAGAAGTCTTGCGATCTTGTCTGTGGTCCCTCTTACATAAGGAACAAAAGCTTTGGAGCTATTCTCTTGGTTTTCGCGATTTTTTGGGGCCAATTGTTTTTAGAGCCTTGTCTATATGTTGTTTTTTATAGCCGTTCTTGGTTAGGGCGTCTTGCAGTATATTCATCTCTTTGTGATAATTTTCTGAATCTGTAAGAGACTGTGATCGAAACGCAAGTGATTTCACTACTGCAAATAATTGGGCGGGGTGGTGATGTGAATCGGCGTTGAGGTACCTGTTGGTGTGAGTGGGCTTTCTGTAGACAGTGTGCGAAAGGATATCCAGAAACGATAGTTCTCTTTCCTGTTCTGTCTCCATGGTGAATTTAATTTTGGGATGTATACTGTTTATGTATTCCAGGAAACTTTTGAGATTGCAGAGAGAATGCAGCTCATCTTACGTAGGCCAAACCAACAACTTCTTCTGCTCTGGCCCAATACTGGTTAAACACAGGACATAAGATAAATTTCTCGGGAACAAAAATGCTATCGAGATGTGAAAACCTGTCCACAAGAGTTATAAGGGAAGCCATTGAAATTGTAAAGAGGCCCAATAACTTAAATAGCAGAGATGATAGCCAACGTGTGCCTAATACTTGGAAAAATCTGCTTACAAAACATCAACCAGTACCACTTAGTAACGAAACAGATTACAACTCGGCAACGCAACCCCAAACACTGACAACAGGGCCGATGACGCGCAGTAGGTCTTGCAACCTGATGGGCCGGAACCATTCGGAAAACGAACGCGTCCGACGCGCACACGGTACCGACAGCACCGGAGTCGCAGTCGTCAGTTCGCTCGTAGACGCCATACAGTGAGCTTTGAAAATGGTGAATGAGATTTCACCGAAGCGACAGCTGCCTTACAGTCCTGAGAGGGACTCAGCACATACACGGGATGCCCGTATATATATATATATATATATATATATATATATATATATATATATATATATATAGCTTCCACATACAGACATCCTCAATTTTTGACAAGTAGATACGTTATCTGTCTAAATATAAATTGATTTACACGATGTATGGTTTAGAGTTTTATCAAGTA
This sequence comes from Diaprepes abbreviatus, assembly GCA_034092305.1. Classification (NCBI taxonomy): domain Eukaryota; kingdom Metazoa; phylum Arthropoda; class Insecta; order Coleoptera; family Curculionidae; genus Diaprepes; species Diaprepes abbreviatus. Next base: position 427,265 of record JASJET010000194.1, on the reverse strand, counting down.
ATTTCCAGTGTTGCATAACATGTTGACTTTCAGCTCATAATAATGTTGTTACACATAATTAAATAACTATTGGGACTTGATACATAAAAGTAATGCGTTTTTAATTGGAGTGATAATATATAGATATAGCACCTCCAAACAACGAACATAACGAAGGCTACTGGATATTTTTTTATTATTTTTTTTTATAAATTGTGAAAAATACGTACTATAAAGTGTAATAACCAAAGATATACATTGTGACCAGAAAAGTCCGCATCATATGGGATTTTTTTTAATAATAGCTTTATTCGAAATTTGATTTTGACCTCAATTTTTGCTGTGATCGAGATGAAAATTAACTAAAAAAATAGTAGTGATTAGCAGTATCTGTCAAATTTTATTTTTTTTCCAAAAAAAAAATTCAAAAAGGGGGTTATATCTCAAAATATCAAAAAAGTTGTTAGAAAAAATTTTTCTAAATGCAATTTTTAGCCCATATGCCCCTTTTTGTAAATTGCACCACTGTTGCAAAATAAGGCTCAACGCAACCTACATAAAACTTCTTAGTTTTGACAATGCTTCATCCCAGACATATTTTGTTTAAAGTACCGCCATATATGTGTCTTTTTCTACAAAATCTAAATAGGGTTATTAAAATTTGGTCACATGTGATACAAAGTTTATTTTTTTTGACCCTGTATAAGGTAACTCCATAAAATAACTATTTTTGAAAACGTAGTACAAAAAGTAATACACATTATAATTAAGACAAACAAGTACACAGTGTCATCAGTAAAGTCTGCATTAAGTGGAAAATAAATTTTTATGTAACTTTACTTAAATTTTATCTAGTTTCAACGAGTCTTTTCAATTGAACTATTTTCTTAATATTAATGTGCATTACTGTTAGACAATACCGAATCATTCGCTAACGATAGTACAAAAGTATTGTATCAGCAGAGACTCTCGGAGAAAATAAAAGCTAATACAATCCTAGAAAATGATGGAGTGGAGAAAGCCTGGGAAAAACTGAAAAGAAATATACAAGAGAGCGCGGGGGAGGCGATCGGAACACGAACAGTTAGCAAAACCATGGTTCACAGAAGAGGTGAAAATACTAGCAAAAGAAAAACGACAAGAATTTACAAAATACCGACAGCACAAAACAACAAACCATTTCGAAGAGTACAAAACGGTGAGAAACAGAATCAATCAATCAAATAGCTCAACTGAAGAAAGAATACTGGGAAAAGTATTCAAAAGACATGGAACACGACCTATATGGCGGACAAAAGAAAATATGGAACATGTTGAGGAACAGAAAAAAAACCAATCAATGAATACGTTCAACTAAGTCCAATCGACAGCCAACAATGGGTCAGCCATTTTAAGGACTTACTCCAGGCACCAGCTACAGAAAACAACGTAGATGAAAACCAACAAGACAGCGCAGAACTAACAGATGTTAACATCAGTGAAGCAGAGATGCACCTGACAATTAAGAAATTAAAAAAACAGAAAATCACCTGGTACCGATCAAATTACGAATGAGCTGCTAAAGTACGGAGGCACCAGCCTTGTCACAGAGCTCACTGTTCTATTTCAAAAAAATACTCCGCACAACGTCAGTACCCAACGAATGGCGGAAAAGCAACACAATTCCGATCCACAAAAGAGGATCAAAGAAACAACCCGAAAACTACAGGGGAATCAGCCTACTGAACAGTTCAGCCAAATTGTTAACCAAAATACTGTCACAACGGATCGTAAACAAGTTAGGGGCGTGCGAAGAACAGCAGGGCTTCCGGAATAACCGCTCTACTATCGATGGTATATTTATTATCAGACAGCTAGTTGAAAAATCTATCGAATACGATAAACCGCTGTTCATTTGTTTTGTGGACTTTACACAAGCGTTCGCCGAGTCAAATTGGAACACATAACAGAACTACTGCGAAGAAAACAAGTAGACGAAGCAATCATACGCACAATATACGAATTAAACTCCAAAAACACCATGGTAATTAAAACAAATAACACTCTAACAGAGGAAATCCCACTATCCATAGGAATAAGACAGGGTGATAGCCTAAGTCCAACACTTTTCAATGTAATCATGGACGAAATCATTGATGAGGTAAAAAACATAAATATTGGGTACCCAATGGGACACAACACCGTTCAGATTATATGCTTTGCAGACGATGTTGCCTTGACAGCAGATAGCGAGGACAACTTACAAAGAATGCTTTTCCATCTCAATTGAACAGCCAAACAGTATAATATGAAAATATCTGTGGAGAAAACTAAAGCAATGGTAATAGCAAAAGAACCGGTAAGATGCAAACTAATGGTTGATGACAAACGTATCGAACAGGTTGGGAAGTTTAAATACCTGGGAGCACATATAACAAGTAACAGGGCAGTAACGGAAGAAGTACGCACAGAAGCCAACAAAGCGGCCATGATATCAGGCCAGAAACAAGAAATGAAACAACAAAGACAAAACAAATTATGAGAACCACAGAAATTAAAACGCTGAGAATGATTACGGGAACAAGTTTAAGAGATAGAATAAGAAACGCAAAAATACGCGAGGACAGCGGAGTGGGGGATGTTGTGAAGTGGGTTCGAAACCGTCGTAGGCAGTGGAGAGATCACGTGGAACGAATGAACGATGACAGACTAGCAAAAACCGTGATGAGAGAGAAACCAAACACCAAACGGCCGCCTGAATGGCCCTCCAAAAGATGGAGAGACAGCTGGATTTCGAAGAAGAAGATTACTGTTAGACACAAAGTACCCTACCTCCCTTATTTTTCAAAAATTTGAAAAAATGTTTTAATAAAAATTGTATAATATGAAAATTTCTACAATTCAAAAAGATTTTCAAATATACATTACGTTTTATGACAGCGTGACGCTAAAAAAGAAACAGTTTTTTTAATGGAATACCGTGTATATTTTTGCATATTTGGATTCCCTAAAAACTATCCATATAATAGCATATTTGGTCTTCAATTTTATGCCAATTTTTTCAAAAAATTCACCAGATTTTGAGAAAACATGATTTTTTATAATCTACTATACCTTTCAATATACAGGGTGATTCAAAAATCGATCACGAAACTTAAGGGGGTGATTCTACTTGACAAAATAAGGGTAGAGCTTCATATAATTTTTTTTCAAAATGTCATTCGTTTTCGAGTTACAAGCCGTCCAAGTTCAAGTTTTTATTTTTTGTTTTTTGAATTACTCGCTTACAGGAAAACCGATTTGACTAATATTTGAAAGATAGGCTAAGTCTTCTGCGCTTCATCATTTTAGTAACAATTCACATTGATTGTTTGCCGCTAGAGGGCACTTTACCTACATTGAAAATTGTTTTTTTGTCATAATTTTTTAGTGTTGACAGCTACAGTAGTTTTTGGTATAATTTCTGAAAGACTGATGCCAGGCCTTTAAAAAAGGTGCTCTTTATTTACATCGCTAAACCCAACGGTTTAGACGTAAATCACCCTTAAAAATTAAGTGGTAAATTTACTTTTCTCATTTCATTACCACCAGCTACCAGGTAAATAGCTATCAAAGTATGCTAGAGCTGTCAGTTTAACATCAAATAAATTCGCTTTTTAAACTATTTAATTTATAATCTTAAAATAACTAATAATGGCTAATCACCAATATTCAAATATCGAATATTGTGATATCCATTTTTGTTATGGAAAAGCAAATGGTAATGCAGAGTTGGCAAGAAGATATTATATGGAGAGTTATCCGGAAAGAAATATCCCTCATGCTCAAACATTTTCCAGTGTGCACAGGAGGCTTGCGGAATGTGGTTCCTTTAAAAGTTATAATGGAAATAGGGGAAGACCTAGAACTGCTAGAAACGTGCAACAAGAAGAAAGAGTGCTTGAAATTATTGAAGATAATCCAGGTATTAGTACTAGAAAAATTGGGAATGAAGTGCGGCTCTGTCAGGCTAGTTCATGGAGGATACTAAGAGAAGAACAACTCTACCCGTTTCATTCAAAAAAGGTGCAGGCTCTTTATGACGATGATCGGCCGAGACGGTTGGAAATGTGCAATCAGATCCTAGCTAAGTATGAACACGATAATCGATTAATTGGCGTCATATTATTCACTGACGAAGCTGGTTTCACTCGTGATGGCATAACAAATCTACACAACATCCACAATTATGCTTACGAGAACCCAAACAATGTGGTAGAAACGAAACATTAGCGTAGATTTTTACTAAATGTGTGGGCAGGGATAATAGGAGATTACCTTATTGGTCCTCATTTCTTTGATGGCCCATTAACTGGTGACGTATACTTAGATTTTATCCAAAATCGTCTCCCATTGTATCTGGAAGATGTGCCATTGGAAGTAAGGGCCAACATGTGGATCCTCCAAGACGGAGCTCCGCCCCACTTTAGTATACGTGTCCGACAGTATTTGAATGCAACGTATCCTGAGCGATGGATAGGACGAAGTGGACCATTGGCATGGGCAGCGAGGTCACCAGACCTTAATCCTATGGATTTTTTCTTTTGGGGTCATTTGAAACAATTGGTGTACGATATTCCAGTAATCAACGTCGAGGATCTTCGCTTCAGGATAATCGAAAAGTGCCAAATTATTAAAGAAACACCAGGAATTTTTCATCGAGTTAGGCGACATTTTTTGAAGAGTGTTAGGAAATGTATGGAAGAAAATGGGGGACATTTTGAGAATCTTTTTTAGTTTGTTTAGTACTGTTTCATTAATTTTTATCAATTAAATGTATATCGCAATAATCCATAATATGAATATTTACTGATTAGCCATTATTAGTTATTTTAAGATTATAAATTAAATAGTTTAAAAAGCGAATTTATTTGATGTTAAACTGACAGCTCTAGCATACTTTGATAGCTATTTACCTGGTAGCTGGTGGTAATGAAATGAGAAAAGTAAATTTACCACTTAATTTTTAAGGGTGATTTACGTCTAAACCGTTGGGTTTAGCGATGTAAATAAAGAGCACCTTTTTTAAAGGCCTGGCATCAGTCTTTCAGAAATTATGCCAAAAACTACTGTAGCTGTCAACACTAAAAAATTATGACAAAAAAACAATTTTCAATGTAGGTAAAGTGCCCTCTAGCGGCAAACAATCAATGTGAATTGTTACTAAAATGATGAAGCGCAGAAGACTTAGCCTATCTTTCAAATATTAGTCAAATCGGTTTTCCTGTAAGCGAGTAATTCAAAAAACAAAAAATAAAAACTTGAACTTGGACGGCTTGTAACTCGAAAACGAATGACATTTTGAAAAAAAATTATATGAAGCTCTACCCTTATTTTGTCAAGTAGAATCACCCCCTTAAGTTTCGTGATCGATTTTTGAATCACCCTGTATAGCAATTTATAGTTCACAAAATTGACATTGAGAAAGATAAATGTAAAATCTAATATAGCGCTTAAGCAATTATCTCATACAGGGTGTTTATTAAAATGTTGCCCATTTAATGAAATGTAAATTATTTTTCTTTGATTTTTTAAGTGGAGCACTCTATATATAACTATTTTATCATGTAGAGTTATTGTTTATTTATCACTTTCCTTAAAGTTTTCCTATACCTATCAGTGCGCTAGTTTTTCCGGTATATTCATTTATATTAATTGTATGCAGAAATACTTTAAACCAAGTATATTTAGACTTTTTGCAAAATCGTTTACCTGAGCTATTGGCTCAAGTGCCAAATGAAACCCGAGAAGAAATGTGTTTTCTTCATGATGGTGTCCTAATGTAACAAACTAAATCACATTATTTAAAAATATATAGGGTGTCCCATTTAAAAAAAAAACACATTTGATTTATTACTCCGAAACAGTTGAATTTTTTAGAAACTGACTGCGCCACTGAACTCTACACGAGAGACCCAAATACTATTATTTTTAACTTTGCGTTAAGTTGCAAAATAACCTAGATACGAGGGGTGCTCGAAAATGCATAATTTTCAAAATCGTTCTATATCTCCAAAACGAACAGGTTTATGAAAATTATGTTACTGGCATGGTTCGTTTCATAAAAAGTAGTACAGTGTCACGAAAACCTTATCTTTCTATTTTTACTAATAACGGAAATAACCCGTAAAACCATTGAAAAATGAACACCCTGTACAGCGAATCTTTAACTTAAATATGTCACAAATAAATTAATTTTCTTCTAAAATCTATGAGATATCTTAGACAAAACATAAAATCTGTCGTTTTATAAAAATTATATATCCTTTTTTTAGATGATTATGTTCATTGTAGTTTCATAAATTTATGTTTTTTTTTTTAGAAATTAACTAGTTCTAAAATTTATAAAATTTAAGCATTTCCACAGAATATTCCATTACTAATTGATAGTCCTTTTATTAACCGACTTCTAAAAGGAGGAGGTTCTCAATTCGTCGACTATGTATGTTTTTATGGATGTACACCGATTACTCCGGAACGGCTGCATCGATTTGAATGAAATTTTTTACGTTATATTCAGGAAGTTGCTGCGGTGGTCCCATATTTTTTTAGATGAAATTGGTGCAGTAAAATCCAAGATGGCGCTTACAATATGGCGGCCGAAAAAATTAATTTTGTTCGATTTTCTCCAAATTTGGTATGGAGGAATTCTCGGGGTTGTACCCAACGTATCTGAAATTATTTTTAAAAAATTCAAAATGGCGAATCCAATATGGCGGACAAAAAAAATCTATTTTGTCCGATTTTCTCCAAAATTGGTACGGGAGAGTTTTCGGGGTCGCACATGACGAATCTAAAATAATTTTTAAAAAATTTAATGTGGCGGATCCAAAAAAATCAATTTTGTCCGATTTTCACCAAAATTGGTACGGAAGAGTTTTCGGGGTCACACATGACGAATCTAAAATTATTTTAAAAAAAAAATCGATATGGCGTATTCAATATGGCGGATAAAAAATTAATTTTGTTCGATTTTTTTCAAAATTGATATTACACACATTACGAATTTGATATTATTTTTAAAAATAAATATGGAGGATTAAATATTCTACATCTCTCGATTTTGTCTAAAGTCAGTATTGAGGGATTTTTGTTAGTGTTAATTACGAAATTAAAATATTTTTTGGAAAACTCAATCTGGCGGATTCAATATAATGTCCTACAAATTTTACATTTTTCGACTTTCTCCAAAACTGATATAGAGGGTTCTTGAGGGTGTAAATTATGAATTTAATAGTAATTTTTCTGGATTCAATATAGCGAACGCAATAGAGCTGACTGATTTTGTTCAAATATGGAACTGAATCGTTTTTGAGGATGTAAATAGCGAATATAAAATTATTTTAAGAAAATCTAATATGTCAGATACAATATGACCGTTTAGAAATTTTAAATTTCTGGATTTCATCTAAAATTGGTACTAGGGGGCTTTGAAGGGTTTAGATTTAGATTAGATTAAGACGTTAAAATTATTTTTTTGAAATTCAATATGGCGGATCCAATATGCTGGGTTGAAAATTTTACCTTATTCGCATTTTTTCAGATTTGGTATTAGTGGGTTGGGGGTGGTGTATTACGAATATGAAGTTAATTTTTTACAACTATTAGGTTGATAAGATACAATATGAGGGACTAAAATTTTAACATTTTCCGGTTTTATCTAAAATTGATATTGCGGGGTTCTTGGGGCGTACACAAACTCAATATGCAATATAAAATATATTTGGCTAAGAAATTTACGTTTCATATTCTTTAAATATGGATATTGGAAGATTTTGGGGCCTATATTACCAGTCTAAAATTAATTTGAAATTTAAGATAGTGGATTTACTATGACAGGCGTAAATATTTGTTTGACACAATTTCATTGGTATTTGGAGAACTCTAAGAATCAAAGAATTTTTAGTGATTCATTTTAGGGTGATTTACAATTATGGATAAAATGGGTACTTTTTTGCCACCTTGGAGTCATTGCGAGGTACACTAATCTCGATTAGCACTTAGTTCAAATAATTTATGAATATCATAATTAATTCAAAACTAAAAATCGAGAAATAAAATTTTTATAAAAAAAAATTGAACCGATTTCTAAAAGTGCGCTAAAAAGTGAAAAATAACTAGACATTTTTATATGAAAATGAAATTTTTGAAGTCGGCGCCAAATTATTTCTAAATGAAATAAATAACTGCTAATATATACAAATTATGGTAAGAAAGCAATTACAAATAAAGTATTTTTAATATGGTTATGCGAATCACATTTTGTCAGGTATTAGTTTGACCCCTACTTCAAAAATTTCAATTTCATATAAAAATTTCTAGTTATTTTTCACTTTTTAGCGTACTTTTAGGAATCGGTTCAATTTTTTTATAAAAATTTTATTTAATTTTACAATCTGCCAAGGAGTACATCCTTGGAAATCGAACAAATGGGTATCTAAAATTCTTGAACTTCTAGTCAGAATTATACAGGGTGTCTCCCAAACATTTTATACAGAATTCACTAAATAATAAATAATAAATAATAATGAGAAACAGCAATAAATAAATTAAAATAATTACAAAAAATTAATCTTTATTTAAATATTCAATATTGCACTTAAACAATTTCTAATGTTAGATATAACAGCTTCTGTAGCACCATTTGCTATTTTAGCTGCATCGACTTGATCGAAGGTTCTTCTTATTCGAGCTTTTGCTTTATTGTTTCCCAAAGATAGAAATCTAATGGTGTTAGGTCTAGGGACCTTGGTAGCCAATTCCACGATCCTAGATGCCTAATCCATCTATCCTCAAACATATCATACAATTTCTGGCTTATCACATTTCCGCAATATCACGGATTACCGTTCAGTTGACACTAACAATCTCATTCAGCGGCAGATTATCAACAAAATCTGTCATAATTGTTTGTAAAATGGTCAGGTATCTTTCGGTATTCAACTCTCTTTCATAAATATTATAGGGTACTTAATCGTGTGTAATTAGAGCAAATAAATTTACGCTAAATCTATTTTAAAAATTTCTCTCCTGAATAACAGGATTTTTAGTGATCCAGAAGTGGGATTTATATCTATTAAAAATACCTAAATTTTCATGGAAATAAATGGAACCAATATAATAATTATGAAGCCTAATATTCTAAATATACATGTTTAATATTGTATCAGTAAGTTGTTTCTAAATGTAATATGAAATATATCACTATAATAATAAATTTATCTCATGGAAATGAGGTATATATAAACAAGGTATTAAACTGATAAACACTTTTCCCTTATTTTTTTGGCAAAATAATTGGAAAATATCTATTGACTGTTACACATTTTTGGTGTTTTCTTTTAGTAAACCAACCATGATCATTTACTTTTACGTTCATGATAACAAATTTTAAAAGGGTATCTAATAATGTGTCGTAAATCATCCTTATTTTAAACTTATAACCGGACAAGATCACTTAACAATCCTTGGAAGGTGGGTTGGAAGATTCGTATTGCAACGAAACGACATTTACTTTTAGATTAATGATGATATGCATCCTTTAAAAATAAATATTTCAATACGAAAACAAATATTTGCAGCAGAAAGAAAGGACACAGTCCATTGAAAACACCGTAAATTTGCATAAAATGATGTCAGCTCGACCGAAACCAGATTTTAAATGATTATTTCATACGTGGTGACTCAAAAATCAGCTGGAAAAATGTCGTTAATTTGTAAATTTAATGCAGGGGCGTACGACGAGACATTTAATGAAAACACCTGCCAGCTATGCTAATTAATATCCAATCCTTGTTATTAATAATAAATGATTAGACTCTACACTTTCTTGATGGTTATTTTAAGCGGAAGTATCTTCATATTTAAATGCAAATTAAAGTTAAAAAAAATAAGCGTGGGTAATCAACAACTCCTAAATACAAGAATGGCCCGACGTCCTTAGATCTTGTAATAACTTCGATAATACGGTCTTGGAACAATTCCCATGATATATCTGAGTTAGGGTTGTCAATAAAAATATCGAATTTTCGATCTATCGGTAGTTTTAAATATGTCAATATGGGAATTTGATATATCAAAGAAGTATCCAGGGTGATTCTCCGGGAATTTTATCGATCGATTGTGGGAAAACTATAATTAGGAAGAACCTGAAAATTTGACAGTGTATTAACGTGCATAGGGGGCAGCCGGCTAAAATATTTTCAAGATGGCGGCACTTCCAGTTATACAGGAAGTAAGTGTCAACTTGCTTATTTTAAATGGAACACCCTATATATTATTGAATTTTTGGTTTCTACGTAAAATTCTAGACATATTTCATGTATAATGTTCTATACTTAAGTATCACCGTTTTGGACATATTTAAATTTTTATGTCAAAAATGATGTTTGCGGACCAAAACTTAACTATAAATTTTTCCTTTATTATTTAATTTGGGTTAGTTTTCTTGTAGACGAAGAAGGACTTTAGTAGTCTTTTTATGATATTTTAAAAATTATTAGTACAGAGTGGTCAAAAAAGAAGAATAAAAATTGTATTTAAAAAATCGTCAAAAATCTATTTTTATAATTTTATCATATTAAGCGTTAAAAATAAGGATAATTTTGTATAAGGTTGTCTATTCCAAAAATTTGTAGTTTTCAAAATATTGGCAATTCAACATTTTTCTATTGTAAGAATGCTATACGCATACGGTTTAGTTATTAGTTGGCCATGACGGCGAGGCGTGGCGAAAATAAAACAATCGAACCCTACAGAATTGTCACTATTTCTTGCCATTTGACATTCATTAATAATAATCATGCCGGGGCGATCAAATTACTCGCACGAAGATTATTTAAACGTATTTATTATTTATGGAGAATGTGATAGAGTTATTTCAAGAACATGCGATACATTCGCGATCCGATATCCGAACAAACAGAAACCAACATTACCAACTGTCGATATGTCGTCCTAAAAAATATTACTCATAAATATCTATATTTTCAAAAACTAATATCGATATTTCTATGTATCGATATTTTATCAACAATGCTTTTGGTTTGTGTCACGCTGGCATTGGGTTGGTCTATCGCGGTTTGAAATAATATCCAATTTTTGGATCTAGAAGTTGTTGGCAATACGCTTAAAATTGAAAAAATTAAATAAAAATGATGATACAATTGAATTAAAAATATTGATAGAAGAGCACAGATGTCCAGAAACAATTAAAAATAAACTTAAGAACATTTTTTTACTTTTACGAAACCAAAGTAAAGGTCATCAATATTTGGAAGTGACTGGTGTCCCGATGTGAGACCAGCAACTGTGTAACTACTGAATAATTATTAATTAAATAGTGTCATGGTTATGATAGTTCAACCACATTTTATAATATGATATATATATATATATATATATATATATATATATATATATATATATATATATATATATACATATACATATACCGTTCGAATTTCTTTTCATATTTTTCATTTCTAAAAACTCAAGTATCACCCGTTGAATCTAAAAAAGTAGACAATATATTGTACTGTTTCATATCCATAAAAAATCATCAGTGTAAATATAAAATGATCATTTGATTCATGGCAATATTTGCTTTGTAGAATTTAAATGAATATAAACGGAGGCAATTAAAAACTTGTACCCATATTTTAGATTAACTATCCAACACGGCAATACTACCATCTTCTCATTTCTTGCTTTTTTACTACTATTTACTATAACTAAATTTATTGAATGAGTTGGATTTAATGTTCGGAAATTTCTCATCTTGCGCTCTCGCCAAAGTGGTAAAAGTCTAGGGTGATTAAGTCAATGGCGTAATTAAAGCTGATCCTTTCCCAAATCTGTAACAATAAGAGCTTATGGACAACAGTATCAATGGCTTTAGCTAGGTCAATATTGCGTCCTATGTAGATCGACCCTTCCTAAAACTATTTATCCGATAATATAGTATATTTTTTAGCATAGTCAGAACTTCGAGTTTTTGGTGCTCTTTCAGTAATTTTAGCACAAATTGGGTTCAAGAAAATGCTCGATAATTGCTAACTTCAAGATGGCCACTACCTTTAAACAGTGATTTTTAAATGTTAAAATCCCATGTAGTCAGTGTTTTAAAATTAATATGGTGGGTGAGGGGCCATCTTTATGGTAGATTAATAAAAACCCTGGAGTGACGTCACTTGAGACTAAGTATTGGTCCCAGTTTCGGGACTCTAACCACTGCCTCAAAAATTTATTAAATTTATCGCGTTCTATACACCTAGTAAATAAACCAATAAATCAGTTTTAACAAGTGTTGCCAACGTTTTTAACTTCTAGAAATTGCTTTAAAACACGCTATAAAATTAGATAATATTCGTAAAATTGTTGAATTTTCATTAAAATTTTCGATCATCTTTATAAATAGTTCGATTAGTACATTTATTACACATACACATGTGTACCCGCATCGCAGGGTTTTATGAAAATGCACTCTTTACACTCGGAACTATTACAATTGTTTATTTTTGAATTTTTTCTGTTTCGTAATTTTTATCGTTGAATTTTTGAAGTAATTCATATTTTTTTCAAGCTTTTCTTATTTCGTGGTTCTAAAAAAAAATATATCCAAATCATACCTGGCTAGGGTACGTATCCGAGGTGTCGGCTTGTTTTCTCCTAAATCGTGCTGATCAAAACTAATAATACTTTTTAAAGTCGAGTCTGCACCTACGCTGGTTGTGGAACCGATCATTCAGTTTTGGGTAAAGTGTAGTTGGATCGGGACAAATTGCACGGATGTTTTTAAAACTCAAAAAGTAATTGAAAGGAAGTTTTCCGACCTCGCCTATTGGTATGTTCGGCTTATTTTGTTGATTGCATTTTGATCTGGCTTGCACCAGGAAGATTTTGGTATTAAATAAAAGGACATAAATAATCCTTGATTTATAAGTAAAATATACTCTAGTAAAAATTAGTTATTTTCTTGTTGTGTATAGGTTTCAAATGACTTGAAAACTCTATAATAGAATATATTTTTGAAATAAGTCTTTACAAATATGTGTAACAAAATTTAATTAGGTAACTCCTATATTTTTTGTCGATCATGTAGACAAATATTTCTACACTAACACGGGAACTTTTTCAGAAGTTTACTTCCTATTTGTCTCATTCTGTTAGAGTATACAAAGAATATCCAACAGGTATTTTTTTACGTGCTGAATTGCATGTTTAGAGGGTGAAAATTGCCCCTAATATTCATCGCCGGGATTGGGTTTACTGATAAAATGGCATGTATGCAACCCTTTTTATAAACATAATAATATACAAATGATATTACTCGAAATAATCAGCCTTTACTTTAAATAAAAAAAAAAGTTTTTAGGGATGAACTTGAGGGTCCCCAAAAAATGCTATTAGTAAACTGAAAAATGTATACCTGCGATTTTATTGCTGAAATATCTTGGGGAAGCTAATAAAAAAGGCTTCTCATCTCGTGAGTAACGAAAAAGTGATGTGTCATGCAGAATTTCAAGAAAAATGTTGTAGATACGGTTTGTGCGTATTGATAATACCTACAAAATGAGCTTTTGTTTGCTGAAATCGCTCCATAAATAACAAAGTTACAGCAAATAATTTCCGAAATGAGCCTTTCTAATAATTGTTAATAACTTTCGAAATACTTATTAAAATTGTTCACAACTTCATAAAGTTGAGAGTTTTTATGTACTAAAAAAGTGTGAGAAAAGTGGCCGCGATATTTATCTCGAGTTCGTTAAAAATTATCATTTTTAATTGGCTATATAATTGACTGGGCACCATATTCTTCTTATGCTCTTCGCCTTGTGAAAGTATCATATACTAAAAAAATGGGAATTTTTTGAAATTTGTTAAAGAAAAATTGCATCAAGGAAAATGGTACTTTTTGTAGAATATCTGCTTTGTTTTTCACTCAATTAATTAACAACATAGTATTGGAAAGCTTGTTGAAAAAATCACATAGCAGTTGTTTATAAATATTAAGAATTCAAATTTGAACAGTTTCGTTAATGAAGTATTAAACCAGTAAATAACCCGAGACTTTTACCACTTATGGACGTCGTGGCAACTATTTTTGTTGTTTTTGGCGACAGCACAAGATGAGAAATTTCAAAGTATTAAATCCAAATCATTCAATAAGTTTGGTTTTAGTAAATAGTAGTAGTGATGTTTTTATGGATATGAAACAGTACTATATATTATCTATTTTTTTAGATTCAACGGGTGATATACTTGAGTTTTTAGAAATGTAATACATATATATATATATATATATATATATATATATATATATATATATATATATATATATATATATATATATATGAAGTAAAATGCGAACAATGAATGCAAACTTCGCTCCATCATATCTTTTCCATATTAGAGGTTGCATAGTTTGAATAAATTGCTAAAAAACAATTCATCCTGTTCCGACACCATCGCGATGGTGGCCTACCTGTACCACCACACCGAGAAGAAAGTTAAAAAACTTACCCCCTCCCTTACGGTGATACGACAGAGGCACATGTTTCGTCTCTCACTAGACTCATCAGGGTACCGACATGCACCTGTCTGTGCAAAGGACCGAACGGAAGGAAGCATGCATCACTGAACGCGGCTTCGCCGACCTTCCGCCGGATGGCGTATATATGTTCATGCGACTTTCACGGATTCCTCGGTGTGAGATGCAATAGCAGTGGTTATATCCACATTATGCTGTTGTAGTGCTGAAATCACATTCGGCAAACGTACAACTATATGCAACTCCGTGTGCGAATGAAGTAAAATGCGAACAGTGAATGCAAACTTCTCTCCATCATATCCTTTCCATGAGGTTACACAGTTTGAATAAATTGCTAAAAAACAATCCATATATATATATATATATATATATATATATATATATATATATATATATATATATATATATATATATATATATATATATATATATATATAAGGAAGTTTCTGCCAGTAGTCCCATTTCATTTTGGTCAAAATTGGTTCAGTAAAATCCAAGATGGCGCACAAAAAATTTAATTTTGTCCAATTTTCTCCAGAACTGATATGGAGGAGTTTTCGGACTCGCACATACCAAATAATTTATTTTTAAATTCAAAATGACGGACTAAATATTTTATATTTCTTAATTTTGTCCAAAATTCGTACTGGGTGGTTTGGGCAGGATTTTTTTTTTGAAAAAATAAGCTTTTTAAATTATACATTACATAAAAATACAATTCATGACGTAAAAAATACGAATTGGATATTTTTTGTATACTCCAACATATTGCATAATGAAAGAAATCGAAGACGGACCCAAATGACGTATGAGAAAACTTTTCCTGTAAGTAAATTTAAAAATATTTTTTAAAAATAAATATTATTAAAACTTACCTATAAATAAAGCGCCCTAAAAGGGCAAAATTAATTTACTACACAAAAAACGACTTTATTGTTTATAATAAAAACTTTCTTCGTAATTTAATCTTGCAGTCTGCACCACTGAACTCAAAAAACAAACGAAATAAATCCTACTAGATAATCGAATTGAATCTAAATGGGGCAAAAATTACTACAACCGAGTTTGCAAAAGCGAGAGCTGACATTACCTTATAGCAGTAGTCTCAAGTCATAGGTTAAATTAGGCAACCAAAATACATTGAAGAGGTGTCGTTTTTGCCGAAGGGCCGTGCAGTGTTGTCATATTTCGAAGAAACATTCAAAAACCAAGATTTTATCATTTCATAAATGTACCACTGTGGGCATTATTTTAACAATAGGCCTATATTATACCACTGTTACAGAGGTTTTCTTTTCTCAAAGAACAAATATATTTAGGTCACCTTCTAGTTTGTAGTTTTGTACTTGTTTTTCTATAAAAACATGTAGCATTTTATTAGTGATATTTGAGAACGTTGTGATTTCAGTAAAAGTGGCAACCGTGCATTTTAGATCGGTAACAAGGAGGAGTTTATCCTCTTTAGTCGTTAAGAAGAGATATGCAACATTGCTACGTTTTGAACCGAAATCCAACAATTTAAATTCGTTTTTTACTTGTTACAAATGCATGTATGTATGTAACATTTTATTACTGATGTCCAATCATTCGCAACATTGTAATGATGAGTGAGTTGTGTCCAAACGTTGTGTCTATTTTATAAGCGTCAAAATTATACCATTGGAGTAATAATAATCTAGGATTATTTAGTCAAGTTAAACTATATTATACAATGTAGTTGAGTTCAATTGAATCAAAATTGCCACTTTATGAGCAATTTCCTCAATTACTTTATCAATGACTTCCATATTGCTGCAGGTATATCCCTATAATTTAAACAAATTGCTATCTCCGGTTTTATTGGTCGTAGGTCGTTCTATATTTTTTGGAATGTATGTTTTTCAATAAGCTTTCGAATGGTATGCTTTGTTAATTAATCGAGTGAAAGACAATGCATATATTCTATTTGTTGATAACATAAAAAGTACCAATTTCTCTTCAGCGATCTTTCAATACTACATTTCAAAAAATTTCCATTTTTTACTATATGAGACTTTAAGTTTTTACAAAGAGAATGAGCCTAAGAAGAGCGTTGTATACATTGCTAAGCCAATTAAAAATGATAATAAAAATAAATACAATTTTGCAGAAACTACCAAACTAATCGCGCCCATTTTTCTCACACTTTTTTAGTAAATTAAAAAATTAAAATTGTAGGTATTTTCAATACGTACAAACCATCTGTATATCATTTTTCTCTATATCCTGCAGTTTTTCCAGGATATGGAAGAAACCGGAAAAATCCAGTTTTCCAGCTTAATTGTTTGAAAAAAACAATGACTTTATTCGTTCCTCTCTATTAGCTTCCTCGAGACATATCAGTAATAAAATAGTCGGTATTAATTTTCCTTTTAAGGTCTTTTTTCAACTCCGTTTTTTGACTTAAAGTATTATTTTGATTTGCTTCGTGCAATTTGTCCCATTCCCAGAGTAATTAAACAGCATCAATATACAAAACCATTTAATTTAGTAGCGCTATCAAGTTGAAAGGAACGAGTTTGCTCGCTCCCTCTGTATTTTATAATCGTTCGAAACCACATGGTTGATGACATCATTTTAAAACCTCCCGCTATTGTATCAAACAATATGTCGAGCTGAGAAAGTCGGATTTATGGAGAATACAATGCGTTAATAGGGTCATTTGAAGGTTCAATATGATATTTAGACTTAGGGGAATCGGTGGTTTGTATTACAGCGTTTGATTCAGTATTTTCGACATTCATTATGGGAATTTATATTGTTCCGGACGGCCGATCTTGAAACAAACTACACACACTGTATTATTTTAATAACTTTTTATTGTCAACCTTACTTTTGACACTTGTCAAATAAATTCAACTTGCGTCGACAATCTCTCAAAATATACTGACTAAGAAAGCCGATCTGGACCCTTTATTACCCTTTTGGTCGATACCGGAAGATCGTTTAGCCGAGTCACTACGTTGTACGAACCTTCCCATGACTTTTGAGCTTTCGTGAATGCCCTTTGGTTCTTTTCGGATTGTACAATCAAACTCTTTCACCAACCATGAATGCACCAGTATTGGCCTTGAGGTCATAGCGGGTCTTCATTCTGTCGCTTTCTATTTGTAACTTTTGACGGACATAGGTAAGCCAAGGTACTTTGCCGTCGAAGGTATGTGGCTTCATTACACTAGTTGAAGGAATACCATCTACCTTTATATATCTGTACTGGCTACCTTCTCCATTTGCACATGTAATTGTTTCTTCGGTTTCTGGATTTCCGTCACCTCATGTTGTACCTCACCATGTACATCTTTTCTTATTTGCAGATGTAATTGTTGCATCTGCTTCTGGATTTCCGTCACTTCATATTGTACATCTTGTTCTATGCGCTTCATATCTTCTTGATTTTTTTTAATTTCTACTTTCAGTTCTTGTTTCATATCTTCTTGACTTGTCATAAATTCCTGTCTCATATCCTCCAGGCTTGTTTTTAGTTCGTTACATTAGAAAATATACCTAAAACCCTACAAACTACGGACACAAACTAATACTAAGAAATATAAAACGCTACAAAGTTCGTAACAATATTTTTAATTTGTCTTTTGAGAGAAACTTTTTTTACTAAAAGTTTTTATGCTCTAGTTTAATGACGTAAAATATTGACCAAAGTAAAAAATTGAATATGAAATATAATTTAATTTTTGCTGGTTTTCCTGGGAAAATGAATGTTTTATTACGCTTCAAATAACGCGGAAACATCTAATATTACGCACCTATTATTGCGAAATTCAACCATGTCTATTTGAGGTTAAGATTCTTCGAACTTTGAATACATGACTATTTAGGTAATTTCATAATATAAATAATTAATGAGGTAAATAAACATTATTATCATTATCAATTAGCAATTTGCACCAGTGCAGGCAGCTACCTACATGCGAGGCTATGAAAACATTGGCAGGGTTTATTTACTTCGCAGTATTATATGCTCATATTCTTATTGAGAGTTTGTTCTTAATATTGCGCATCTAATTTCGATTAAAATAGTTATCCAACAATTTATATGATGAAAATATGATTTTAAATAACGATAGGGTGGCATTATTATAGAACAAATCAAAATATTCACATAAAATCCGCTATAATACCATCGCTTACTCTACATCGGACCAGATTACCAATCTTCCAAAATTGTCTTTGGCTCGGCATCATCGGGAGGTAAATTTTGCACAATATGAAATTCATAGAGCTGGTACATTCTTTTAATATTGATTGTACACTACTTTTGATGACTTTAATTTCCATTGCTACATGAAGTTGAAGACGTTGTTTCTATACAAGCCAGATCATTCACGTCGTCTCTTTCTCTCTATTTTCTTTGTATATATGAAGTATATCCATTAAAGGCATGGAACAAAAAAACTGTCATAAAGCTTTAAAGATTGGTATAATAGCTTGCAGAAACTGAAGTAAAGCTTGAATAAATTATTTCAACGCTTTAAATGCTGGACAAAGCTTGAAATTACTTAAAAAATGTTGGCTTCTGGAAGAGAAATATCGGAGTCAGTTTATGAGGTTATACCAGGCGTAAAATGGAAATAATTTACTTTATTTAATTACACATAGTTATCTGGTTTTGGTGTAAATTGATCAAATCAAATAACTAAGCATACAAATGATCACTGATTTTACTTTTTAACAATTCTACACTACTTCTCACAAGACTAGTTATAAAGGAAATGATATAATTCGCTAAAATGTCAATACTAGACTTGTCAAAATGTCCATTTCAAGAGATTTTTAAAACCATGTCCTAATAATTCAATTTATTCACTCAAAACGGTAATTCTCGGATGCGAAAATCGACAGAGGATACAGATACAGAAATCTGGCGAAACTGCAACTCCAGTTAAAATCGATGCGCTCCAATGGCGATGTCTTGCGAAATATATATATTACAAATTATAACAATATCATAAGCAAAACAAAACTGGCTGACCAGAACATCTAAATTCTATTGCGGCTAGATATGGTCTAAAACCTATCCCCCTAATTCACTAATATGGTCTAACTTTAAAACCTGTCTACTTTGATAGTAGAGGGTTTAAACTGATAAGTGCAACAATAAGTCAAGCATTTTTTTAACCCCAAAAAGACAAGCACAAAAAAATCATCTTCTTTTATTACTGAACCTTCAGAAATGGAAATTTTTATTTATTGTCGAGACACAACTATTTTTCTTACATATTTCAAGGCTTTATCGCTAGGTTCTTATCCTTAATATCCCTATACAGGTGTTTATTCGTTGGCATATACTACTGCTCAAAAGTATTGGGCAACCTGCATTTTTCCTTATATTACAAACAATACATCTATTAAAACTATTTTACTAGACTTCATTGTTTGTGTCTCACCGCAAAATGCATATCTACAATAAAACGGTATACAGCTTATTGTTACTTGCCAACTACTGGACATAAAACCATAATAGTGTTGTCATTGGAATTTCTTTGAATTAAACTTTCTAGTGGCACTTTTGTTTTGATGAACTTATTGAGTAAGAAATATAAATAAAATTTAGAATAACTACAAAAAATATTTTGCTAAATGCTTTTGAGCAGTAGTGTATGTAGTATAAATTATGACAATAGCATAAGCAAATTCCATGGCAACTTGATCGGGTTTAAGTCTTACACCCTCTTAGTGAATCTGACTGTAAATCTTTCTAGTGAATCTAGCTCTTAATGACTTTATTTTATTTTTGATCTCTAAATTTCCCACCTCGTTTCCGGTTTGTTATTCTTTTAAACGAATTCAACGTAAAATTGATTGTTTAACTTTAGTTTTGTCATACTTTCGTCGAGATATGCCTTGAAAATCTTGTTTATTGTTTTTTGCGGTCTGTTTCGCGAACAGTTTTATGCAGTTTTGACAGTTAAATGCCATCGTTTGGCGCGAATTAAACCCCTGTGTTTATTTTCGAAAATTTGAAGTGTTAAATAGATTTTTTTTGGTATAACTTTTAATTTCACTAAAAATACACATTTATTTATTTACTTTTCTATATTAATAATAGTATGCTGTGGCGGCATTTTTTTTTCTAAATTTGTTTAATAATAATTATTTTCAGCTGTTTTATCAAAGCCATCTTTTCAGTAAATCAGCAGTATTTTTATGCATGAAATAATTTTTTTTGTGTTGATTGGTTGATTTCTCAGGTAAAAAATAAAAAGTTCTTTTTTAAATATATCCATAAATTCCAAGAATTTTTAAAAATAGATAATTCGACAGCATTTTAGTACAGTTCATTGATATTTTAAGATCTTGTTATTTTGAATATAAAGTGACAAAGTAAGTGTCGCCGGGATTTTTGTTTTGGTGCCAAAATCAACCTGTCTGAGGTCGGATGTGAATCTTTTGTTTTTGTTTTATTTGTTTTATAAAAAAAATATTTTGTTAATAAATAAAGAATCATCATATTTTTCCAAATCGTGATTTTTTAGTGAAATTATAAGTTTTTAATGTTTAATCTCGGTGAAGTAAGTAAGAGGATTTGTGTTGTGATTTGTTTTAGTTGTTGAATTATAAGGATTTTTTTGCTTGATCTGACAGCACCTCCATGATGTATGGTTATGTACGTTATTATTATTTTTCTTTTATTAAACCTTATTTATATATTTTGCTTTTAAGTTCTTTAGCTGCTGATCTGCTTTTGCCCAATGGCACTTTTAGGGGGTATTGGAGTTATTATTAGAGATTTAGTATTGTGGTTTTCACTTTAGTTCTACTTTTTAATGAAATGAAAGATTCCAGGTTCATTTAATTTTTAAACTACAGGGTGATTTTGAAAATTTTCGTTTTTTAGGCACTTCTCGTATTTCCGTTATGCGTTAATTTATCAAAAAGATAGCAACTGATTTTTATAGAGTTTTTTACGTAGAGTTCAATGGCGTAGTCAGTTTTTTTCTAAAAAGTTTAGTTTTTGAAATATTAACCAAACTTATGATTTTGTAAATAGGACACCTTGTATATTATTTTAGATATTGATTAAGTATAATTTAAGCTTTTCAAAAATATATAATGTGTTTATTTTATTTTGGACAACAAGAACAAAATTCGAAATTTTCAATAATTTACTTTATTTGTAACAGTTAGTAAGTAGGCCATGGCCAATTTATAAGAAACAATTGAAAAATTTTGACAATAATAATTATACCAAAGACTAGACACTTGAAAAGTTAATTTTAATGTTTTTCTATATTTTCAATTGTAAACACTTAATTATTTATTATTATATTTTTTACTTGGGACGCGGCTGAATAAACTAGATTTCTTTTTAAACGTGCAAATAAGTTTGGAAAGGGTTGCCTTCTTTCTGGATACATGAACAAAAACGATCGCCAGATATGAGAAGTTATCCTAATGATCCGCAACAATCTATCTTTGATAATAACTCCAAAAGTGTCGAAAATAGGACATCCAGTATAACCTTATTATACTTTTTTTTACATGCTATTCAAATTTTCTGTATCAGCTGGTATGCTGCATATTTTGCTTGATGGTAATTATAATATTTGAAAAATATATGTTATTGTATTATTAAAAATAGGAACGCGCACTGAACTTGAGCCTTTGAAGCGTCCAAAATGCCCATTTGAAGTCCATTTTTCGCATATTTTCAAAAGCTCGCCAAATCTAGAGTTTTGACTCGTCTTCGCCTTGAAAAGACCTTTCTAAGCCTTTAGTTTACTATATACTTTTAATTCGAATAAGCTTTATTACAGCATCAATCGTGTGGTGCTATTTCTGCTAATTTTTATGGAGTTTTATTTCTGTCTTGACTGATAAGATCCTATTTTATCATCTTAAAAAGCTTTCAGTTTCCATTGAGAAAAAAAAACCAGAGATATCGGCCTTTAAATACAGGCCTGTTTTCGAAAATTTGAAAAATAAAACTCATTGTCAAAAGGCTAATGCAAAAAAAAACACTTTTATTTTTCATTTTAGAGGCCTTAACTCTAATACATAAAAAACATTGACAAAAAATGGAACCCCCGTATCTGGATATTTATTTATTCGACTTGAAAATATAGATTTTTTGCCTTTTTTAACTTTTTTTTTTAATTTCACAGATTAAGTTTACAACTTTAAATGCTCGCCAAATCAAGAGTTTTGGCTAGATTTGAATTATGAAAAAAGCATTTTCTGTATCTTTTAAATACCGTTTGAATTATATCATATTAGTGATGGAAAGTTTAATTACTTTTAAGGACTTGTAACTACTCGTTACTTTCGTCTCTAGGACTCGTTACTTTGGAATCGTTACTTTTATTTGAATAAGTAATACTGCAAGTAATATACGATATATACTTTAGACCTTTAATTGAATAATTTATATTCCATGGTAAATATGAAATTGAATACTGAATATTAAGTATGTATTGGTTTTAATTATTAGTGTCAAAAGGCGTTTAAATTATAAGCGTTAAAAAGTAATATATGGAAATATGGATACACATATACAAATTAAAGAATATACCATTCAAGAATAACCAGATTTATTTAAACGGATAAAAATAAAACAAATATTTTTTAGAAAAAACTCTTAAATACGTAACAAAAACAAAAAATATATACATTTTGAAATACAGACAAAAATGTTATAAATGTTTATTTTGGTATAAAAACAATATTTTTTCGACGTGTTTTGTCTTTAAACGATTTCTTCGTTCGGTTATGACTTAATCAGCTTTTAAAAAAAACTGTTTCGCAGTGTACGGATGTGGCAACTATACATAAATATATCCTTGCCAGTTGAGATAGCCAAGGGTGTACTTTTTCTCTGCCTTGCCACCAAACTAGAGAGTCTTTTTTATACAAAATAGCCTCTTCTGTGTACATGCGTATTTCTGCAATTGCTGAAGGGGTTGAACTGCTTACAGGTTCGAAAGATATAGAATTATCAAAATCTTGCTAAATAATATCATGACTTTCTTCGCATATTGTCTTTTCTTCAGATATTTCTATTTCATTTCTCTAGCCTACAGCAACTTGTCCATGTTTCTTTTTTATTATAGTAACTAATTCCATCTGAAGTTCATCTTTTACTCGTTCGAAACAATCTTTTTTAACAAAACCCCTTGTTTTGAAACGAGGATCAAGAAAAGTCGCTTTACTCATTGTTGTATTATTTTCTGGGTCACAACGAGAAGCAAGTGAATCCAAAAAAATTATCAAATCTTCTCTCACTTGACTTGTAATTTTAAGTTTAATTCCCTCCAACGTTGACATGAGCCCTTTAACTACGAGAATAACTTCTGAAAGAGTGATTTGTTTTTCAGCGTTCACTTAATGACATTGTTGGGTGTTTTGATTTAAAATGGTTTCTTAAGTTTGAAATATTGCCGTTTTTATAGGAATATATAAATTTGCAAATATTATACTTCACTTTTGCATCAGATAATAATGTAAAATGAATCCAAACAGAACATCCCTTCTGCGTTTCCATTTCTTAACTCTAAAAATTTTTTTGTTATATCTGCTCAATATATTTTATCATACGTTAAGCATATTTGGCATTACTATTTTTAGTAATTTCAGAATATATTTATTATTTACTACCTACCTAATTGGAAATATTTCAATATATTACTACCTACTTATGTAGGCCATACTTGAAATAACTAGCAAGTAAATAACAAACGTAAAGGGGCAGACGTAAAACGTTCCTAATTCAAAACTGAACTATCAAATATGATAATGGTTATAACGTCAACAAAGAATAAGATTCATCCCTTCTATTAGAAATACTATTTCTTATCTTATTTGGGCGAAATTCTTTTAATCTGTCGAGTCCTGCATCTAAGCTTAAAAAACGCTTCTGTCCTGTGGATTGCCGTTCGGAAAATAACTATAATTTCGAAATCACCGACACCCAAATGCCTAATAAACAGGTAAAATAATCCAGTGCCTAGCGGAGCCGTCCTCGAATTTGCTCGTCTACTCCTAGTTAGCGGTTTCGTAACTATACAGAAGACCGCCATGCCGGCCTGACCTTACGACAATAAAGGCTGTATTCTTTTGAGTAAATTATCACTGATCAAAGTGAAACTGATAACTTCATGTTCTTTTGAATTTGCATTTACTTGTCATTGGGTCGAAGTGATCATGATTACTTCAAGTGAGAAAACTGAAAGTGATAATTACTCAAAAGAATATACCTAAAATCAGGCGCGGATTCAAAGGGGGGCGGTGGGGCGATCGCCCCCCCCCCCCCCCCAAGAGCTTTGAGTTCAGGAAAATAGACCCGATTTTGTCTCTTATACTATAGTTTATGCAAGAACTAGAGAGAGTAATAAATAATTTTTTATCTTTTTTTTTTTGTTCGCAAACTATCTGTGTTCTTTAGTCCGGTGTCTTTGGCAAAATCTGTTGGACAGATATATTTTTCATAGGAATGGGTTAGAAATTTTATAATCAGAAATACCGGTCTATAATAATGGACTATTTGGGTTGGATCACAATAGATATTTGGATGTGTGAAGTGTTAAAAAGGATTTTAATCCTTGTCATAGGCGTCGGAAGGAGGTTTATTATCACTAAGTATTTATGGCATAGAATATTATTTCGGTAATAAACTTAAAATAAAAAGTTTTTATAATATTATTTTGTTTCTTATTATTTCTTAATAATTCACATACATTAGAATATATAGATAATTTTGACATATTTAACACAAATCACAACAGTATTTTTATTATTTTTAATTTTGGCATAGAAACTGTTTTGGCATATTCAGACTAATAGTAGTCTTTCTCTCAAAAAATTCGAAGGTTTAATTTAAATACTTACAAAATACCCATTGTCAAAAATACAAGAAGTTAAACATATATAAAAAAATTAATTTGTCCATATAATATTAAATTTTTTTTGGGGCTATCGGTCATTTTATTATTAATTAAAAACATTTTTAGGACATTTGACGTTTCAGCTTGTTTATTTCTTAAACCGTTTGCAGAATTACAACTAAACACTAAAAGGGGCTTCAAATGTAATTAATTTTTATATAGTACAGAAAATTTAAAAAATAAATTGTGTTTACGCTGGTAAACATTAGTATCTAATTCATAATCAAAGTTAGTGAAGCTATCTACGCTCAAATTAATTATAATTGGTTCCTGATCTCACCGATCATGAGATCGAGTTTCCACATTTTCTTTTATACTTTTATTATATGGATTTTTCCCAATTTTCTGCAGTAACTTTATTCAAAAAAATCTTTCAAAAGTTCAGTTAAATTACTAATTTTGTAAGTTGTGTTATTTCTAGCAACTCTACCATTTACTTGAGAGAGATATTTTCTTCTCCAACGGACATTTTTCGGAGATCTATAAGAACAAATTTCCGATCTGATTTTTTCCAGAAAAAAGTAAGTTCTCTGAGCAATTTCCAGAGCTCAGTTCTTTTAGTTTCAGGTAAATCCCGATCTTCATTGAGTTTAGTTAGAATCTTGTCGACGGTTAGGATCTGCTTCTCATAATAAAATGTATGTACAACTTCTTTTAATGCAGTTTACATCTCTTCTTCCAACGAAGTTTTTCGTCTGCCTGTGATCGAATGTGGCTTGGAAGTACTAACAATTCCAGTCATTTTTTCTCCTTCAGTATTCGTTTGATAGTAGATTTTCCAACTCCCGTCATGTTGGAACACATCTCAACAGAACTTTTAACATTATTATCTAGATATTGTTATCTTAACGCATCATAAATATCCATAGTAATAAGTTTTTCGTTGAGGAAAAAATGTCCTGGTTTAACGAATTTGGAATAAATATAGATGTGGAAGCCATATCTTTTGGGTATCTCACTAATCTCAAATAATATGTAAAACAAGCACAAACCAGATAAATCACTAAGGACACACTATAAGGTGTACTATGGTCACTGACAGAAATTAAATTGAACTATCAGAAATTTTACTGTTGCGGTAAATTTATAAAAGCTTATAACACTTAAATTTAATTAGATTTACGACAGTCCTCAGTTATCTGCGGCACTGGAGCAGGTACGTTGGAGTTTTTGGTAACAGTTTTATTACTCCTCTAGTTCTTGAATAGAGTATAGAAATGAGTATGCTTGTAATCCCCCTCCCATTTCAAAAAGCTTTGAGTTCAGGAAAATAGAACCGATCCTGAATTTTATATTAGGAATGTGTATGCTGCTGGCATTCCCCCCGTTGACAATTTATTTTTATTGCAATAGCCCCCCCCCCCAAGAGCTTTGAGTTCAGGAAAATAGACCCGATTCTGCCTCTTATACTAGGAATGTGTATGCTGCTCGCATCCTTCCCTCATCGGCAACTTGTTTTTTCTTGTGATCGCCTCCCACCTCTCCAAGAGCTTCAAATTCAGAAAAATTGACCCGAACCTGCCTTTTACACTAGAAACACTTGCTTTCGCTTGCCATACTGTACTTTTATGATATCACCCCCCCCCCCCCAAAGAGAGAGGCTGGATCCGCCCCTGCCTAAAATAGTAGTTATATTTCTTTAGTTATTTCGGTTCTCGTCCCGGACTAAGGGTGTTTCGGTATAGTAACGAATTGCCAAGGTACGAATCTTTTCTAAATAGAGGACTCGTTACTTTTAGTGATTGGTTTGTAACGGTTATTTTGTAACGATTAGTATCGTTACTTTCCATCACTATATCATACACGTATTTTTTACAGTACCATTTATCTAGCGCTGTTTTTGCCAATTTTTTTTTGCATATTTTTTTTACTTACAAGGTCTACTTTTCTTATCTTTAATAAATTTTTCATAGACCTTGAATTGGCTATAAAAAACCGGACACATCAGTCCTTTAAAGGAGGCCTTTTTTCGAAAATTCTAAAAATTATTCTATTTCAGAAGGTTTTACTAGTTGTAAGTCTTTTCAAGATGAAGAAAATGCGTTTTTTCGAATTCACGTCGAGCCCAAACTGTAGATTTGGCAAACATTTATAAAGGGTGTTTTTTTTATAGAGGTATAGAACTTTTAAATGGAATAAAACAAAGATGAAATTTACTTTATTCGAAAGATAACCTTCTGGCATTATAATTTAAATATGACTTGTGGCATATGACCGCCACGACTGGCTTGGACGTAGTCTAATCTGGAGGTCCAATTTTCGATGACTTTTTCCAACATTTGTGGCCGTATATCGGCAATAACGCGGCGAATGTTGTCCTCCAAGTGATCAATCGTTTCGGGCTTATCGGCGTAGACTAGCGACTTCACATATCCCCACAGAAAATAATCTAGCGGCGTTAATCCCACGATGTTGGAGGCCAATTCACGGGTCCGAAACGTGAAACTATGCGGTTACCAAACGTTTCCTTCAATAAATTAATTGTGGCACGAGCTGTGTGAAATGTTGCGCCGTCTTGTTGAAACCACAGCTCCTGCACATCATGGTTGTTCAAATGATGAACGAAAAAGTCAGTAATCATGGCTTTATAGCGGTCACCATTGACTGTAACGTTCTGACCAGCATCGTTTTTAAAGAAGTACGGACCAATGATTCCACCAGCTCATAAAGCACACCAAACAGTCAGTTTTTCTGGATGTAACAGTGTCTCAACATACAGTTGAGGATTATCATCACTCCAAATACGGCAGTTTTGTTTATTGACGTATCCATACAAATAAAAGTGAGCTTCATCGCTAAACAAAATTCGCTTATGAAAATCGGGATCAACGGCAATCTTGTTTTGGGCCCATTCACCGAATCTACGCCTTGCTAGGTGATCGTGTGTCTTTAATTCTTGCACGAGTTGGATTTTGTAAGCACGCAAACCAAGATCTTTCCGCAAAATCTTCCATAAAGTGAATAGACACATATCCAATACCTGTGCACGGTGGCGGATAGACTGATTCGGGTCTTCCTCTACGCTACGCTCTACAGCAGCAATGACTTCTTCTGTACGCACTGTACGACGTCTCTGTGGATGCGTATTATCATTTAGAGTAAACGTGGTGCAAAAACGTTCCATAGTTAATCGAATTAATTGCTCTGATGGACGATTATGTTGACCGTAAAATGGACGTAGTGCGCGATACGTATTTCGAACAGAACCATGATTTTCAAAATAAATTTGCACAATTTGGAAGCGTTGTTCAGGCGTCAGTCTATTCATGTTGAAATGCCAAACCAAACTAAACATAAATCACTTGACAGCTGACAAAATGGCCGCCAGTTAAAAAAGTGTTGCCAACTTAAAGTTCTATACCTCTATAAAAAAAACACCCTTTATAAGATAATTTAGATTTTTTGCCCATTTTTTGTAAATTGCACCACTGTTGCAAAGTAAGACTCAACGCAACCTACATAAAACTTCTTGGTTTTGATTACGCTTCATCCCAGACATATTTTGTTTAAAGTAGCGCCATATTAAATATGTGTTTTTCTACAAAATCCAAATTGGGTTATTAAAATTTGGTCATATGTGATGCACAATTCATTTGTTTTTGACCTTGTATAAGGTAACTTCATAAAATAACTATTTTTGAAAACGTAGTTTGTTTCTAAAAGTAATACACATTATAATAAAGACAAACAAGTACATAGCGTCATCAGTCAAGACTGTATTAGATGGAAAATAAATTGTTATTTAACTTTACGTAAAGTTTTAATAATTTAATTTGAAACAAATTTTTTTATTAGAAAATTTGAGTCTTTTCAATCAAACTCTTTTCTTAATATTAGTGTATATTATTTTTAGAGACAAACTACGTTTTCAAAAATAGTTATTTTATGCAGTTACCTTATACAGGGTCAAAAACAAACTTTGAAGCACATGTGACCAAATTTTAATAGCTCTATTTAGATTTTGTGGGAAAACACCCATTTAATATGGCGCTACTTTAAACAAAATACTTCTGGAATGAAGTATTGTTAAAACTAAGAAGTTTCATGTAGGTTGCGTCGAGTCTTATTTTGCAACAGTGGTGCAATATATAAAAAAAGGGCAAAAAATCTCAATTATCTTCTACAGCTGAAATATTGCATACGGGCTAAAAATTGCCTTAAGAAAAACTTTTTCTAATAACTTTTTTCGATATTATGAGATATAATTCCACTTTTGAATTTTTTTTTAGAAAAAAATAAAAATTTGATTCGGTGATGCTAATCACGTGACTACTATTTTTTTGTAAATTTTTATCTCGATCGAAGCAGAAATTGTTGTCAAAGTCAAATTTCGAATAAAGTTTATTAATAAAAAAATCCCATATGATACGGACTTTCTGGTCACCTTGTACAGGGTGAGTCAACGATTGGATGAAGTAGGTTTGTGCCTTTTCGGTGAAATTAACAAAGAAACTATATTTATTGTTTGATACAGTTTATTTTTACGCAGATTTTAAAAATATTTAGGACTCTACAGGGTGAGCCAAAAAACTAGGACAGCATAAAGTTGTATTTTTTTAAATAGAACACCCTATATACGAATCGTATTTTCGATTTAGCTTATAATTTTAAATCTTTTTTATTAAGGGTTTACTATAACAAAACTTTATAGTTTCTGAGATAATTAAGTTTAAAGAAAAAAAGTCACATTTTCAAGCATCAATTCAATCCTAAATAACGTTTTCAATTTTGTGACAAATATATTCAAATTTGGAATTTAGCAAGGCAAAGGACAAGTTAACATAATTTTTACCTAATATTTGCAATAAAAGCTACAGGGTGTTGAACACATCGGCTCAAATTTGAACAAGTTTAAATGAATAAATAACTTTTTTTTTAATGGTACACCCTGTATATTTTCATGTTATTTAATAGAGTAAAAAAAACCCTAAAAGTTTTGTTCAATATATCCTATACCTATTTATAATAGTTTTTGAGATATTTCAGTCAGGCAATAGTTTAATTAAACATAATGTGAAAAAATTAACACAACAATAACGACAAGGCAAATACATATTTACTTTTATACTAAATTGAAACAAAAAAATTACCTAATAAATACTGAGATTAATTATTTCTTTTTAATAAGTGTTGGAATAAACGACCCTCTTGTGCAATGCACAAATTTAGTCTTTTTTGCAGATTTTCTCGGACCCTGGACAAAATTAGTGGCGTTATTGTTCTACAGGTATCCCTAATCCTGTTTCGCATATCTTCCACTGTTGTTGGTGGATTAACATACACCTTATTTTTAATATAACCCCATAGGAAGAAATCTAATGGGGTGATGTCGCAAGACCTTGGTGGCCACTTAAAGAAACCCCCACGTCCGATCCATTTTTGCGGATATCGTTGGTCCAAAAACGCACGAACTTCACGATGGTAATGCGGAGGCGCACCATCGTGCTGGAACCACATACTGTCGAGCTCATCCCTATCGAGACCTTGAAGCAGTTGGGGTAGTTCTTCTTGTAGAAAGTTCAGGTAACTATGGCCATTTAGTGGTTCATTAAAAAAGTGGGGTCCAATAATTCGATTATGATGAATACCACACCAAACATTTAATGACCAGTGGTTTTGATGTTGCACCTCTCTAACCCAAAATGGGTTTTCTGTGGCATAATAATGCATGTTGCGTCTATTTACGGCACCGTTACTTCTAAAAGTAGCTTCATCACTAAACATTACCTTGCATAATAAATTTGGATTTAATTGAATCTCCGCATTTATTGTACGACAAAAGTTTACACGACTTTCAAAATCCTGTCCATGCAATTCTTGGTGTAATTCCATGTGATATGGATAATACCTATATTTCTTGGTAGTACGATTAGCGGTGGATTGTGATGTTTCACATAATGCTGCTAACTGACGGCTACCAATATAAGGATTTTCCTGAACATTTAACAATACTTGTAGTTCTTTTTCTTCATTAGTTACTGGTTTGATGACCACTTTACGTTTTGGATAATCAACAGTACCAGAAGAATCAAATCTTTGCATTAAGTTTTGAAAAGTATGGGTATTAGGCTGGCGTCGATCAGGATACTTCATTTTGTAAATTCTTTGAGCAAGAAGGCAATTTTTTTGAGCCTCTCCTATTGTATAAATCATATCTATTAACTCATTCTTTGGAAAATTCATTTTACAATATAAGATGAATGCAAAAAAAAAAACCAAACTACACTACATAAAAACCAAAAGAAGCGATTGCGGTTATAAATTTGACACACAGAAAAATGTTCTTTTACATTGTTTTTGCCATGGCTACTATGATAATGAAGACTATTTCTGTAAAAAAGTATGGAAAATAAGAAAAACTGAAATATCTCAAAAACTATTATAAATAGGTATAGGATATATTGAACAAAACTTTTAGGGTTTTTATTACTCTATTAAATAACATGAAAATATACAGGGTGTACCATTTAAAAAAAAAGATATTTATTCATTTCAACTTGTTCAAATTTGAGCCGATGTGTTCAACACCCTGTAGCTTTTATTGCAAATATTAGGTAAAAATTATGTTAACTTGTCCTTGGCCTTGCAAAATTCCAAATTTGAATATATTTGTCACAAAATTGAAAACGTTATTTAAGATTGAATTGATGCTTGAAAATGTGACTTTTTTTCTTTAAACTTAATTATCTCAGAAACTATAAAGTTTTGTTATAGTAAACCCTTAATAAAAAAGATTTAAAATTATAAGCTAAATCGAAAATACGATTCATACATAGGGTGTTCTATTTAAAAAATACAACTTTATGCTGTCCTAGTTTTTTGGCTCACCCTGTAGAGTCCTAAATATTTTTAAAATCTGCCTAAAAATAAACTGTATCAAACAATAAATATAGTTTCTTTGTTAATTTCACCGAAAAGGCACAAACCTACTTCATCCAATCGTTGACTCACCCTGTATTTATACTCTATTATAATTTATCGTCCTCCCAAATTATTAAAACACCGTGTATATAAAATGTCAAAGAGTTGTGATAGGATAATAAGGCATGTCTCTTGACAAAGCGAATTTATTTAGGAGCGTATTAAAAGAAAATAAATAATCTTGTATTAATCAAATTTAAATTGACTTTTATCCTCTTCTAATCAACTCTTTGGTATTTGTGTCAACCCAATAGTATTAATAATATGTTTAGCAGAAAAGTGACATTTAAAAATGTTATTTCGAAGCGATTACATTGAAAGTAGAAACGTAAACAGAAATAATGTATTTGACCTAAACTCGCCTAAATATACGTAAAGTACAGTCATGCCAGATATTTATCATATCATTTTTATTTATGTAGATTCGCGCATTTTGTTATTTGTACGATTCCTATGAACTTTATCCGATAGGTTTCTGAATGGTAAGATTCTTTGTGGCTGATATATCTATCGTTCTTCCTCCAGTGGCGGATCCAAGGTGGGGGGGGGGGGGCGGTGGTGGCGATTCTATTTAATGTCTTTCGAGCAAATTTGCCATGTTTTTCCGAGATATACCGTTTTTCCGAACAAAACTACCGTTTTTCGTATGAGGTAGGTTGGCAATACTGTCCCCCGATGCAAAATGAAAATATAATTGAACACCAGCATTGCTTAGGTCACACTTTTAATGTAAAAGGTTCTAGCATCGTATCTGGTTTCTTTAAACGTAAAATTAGAGAGTCAATTGAAATTTATAAATATCCAAATCATGTTAATAGAGCTGCAGGTTACGTGGAAATCAATTGTAACGCTGGATCACGGTCTCTGAGCACCAGTCCAGTATAAATACCGGGCTGTTGCACCTCGATAGTCATTCAGTGTTCTAATCTCGTGGAGTAAAGATTCCTAAAGATGCCTTGTGTAATCGTAGACGAAACGTCTGAAAATAATTCCAATTTGACACGGTCTGAACCCAAGAAACATTATTTTTATAACTAGGGTTATTCATTTCGATTTTCTGTGTTCCTGTCGGAGTACAGAAAAATAAATTAATTCTAAAATTAAACCAACATTTATATTTTTAACATGTTCTGTTATCTAAAATTTAGTAATTCTACAAAATATCACGTATAAATTTTTATACAAATATGATGGTTAACACGCGTACCTACCTACTCCAGATGCAGTAGGAGTCGTAAAATACTAAAACACTTAATGATTTTCTCTCCTTATTTTTATCCATATTAATGAAAGAGATAAAATTGTCTCACAGGACTGTAATAAAGAAGATACACAAACAACAGCTGTTTTCTTTAAGAATAATTTTCATGCGGTATCTTGAAATGGGGTCAATAAAAGACTCGGAGCCATGAGTTGTGCGTTGTGTTAAATCTTACTTGGGGCACGCATTTTTTTAAATTTCTATATTTATTTTTAAGAAAACTAGGATATTTAATGAAGATGATTAACTAATTATTTATCTCTTTATTCAATATTTTTATAGCTTAACTACTCCGTATATATCAGAAGAACAGCAAGGTTTCCGCAAAAACAGATCTACAGTAGATGCCATATTCATCGTAAGACAGATAGAGAAATCTATTGAATTTACTAAGCCGGCTTTTATGTGCTTTATAGATCTCACTAAAGCCTTTGATAGGGTGAGACTGGGTGATATTCTGCAAATAATGCGAATTAAAGGCATCCCAAACAATTTAATTAACATCGTTGAACAGCTAAACTCCAACACCACAACACAAATCTCAGTAAGCGGCAACCTAACTAAGGATGTACCGATAGCGTCGGGCATACGACAGGGGGACTCTCTGAGTCCATTACTGTTTAACATTGTAATGGACCAAATAATTGAGAACGTCAAACGAGCGGCACCAGGGTACAGAATGAATACCGGGGAAATAACAATAATATGTTACGCTGATGACGCCGTCATAGTCTCGGAAAATGAAGACGATCTCCAAAGACTTCTTATTTGCATTCCACACCATAAGCAAGCAATTCAACATGAAAATATCCATCGATAAAACTAAGTCAATTGTAATAAGCAAAGGGCCCTTAAGATGCAAACTAGTAGTGGATGACAAACCAATAGAACAACTCATGACCTTCAATTACTTAGGAGTTGAGATATCCGCAACCCAAGACAGAACAAGAGAAGTAAGAAACCAAGTAAACAAGGCAAATAGAATCTCAGGAAGCCTGGCGGATATAATATGGCACAACACATACATGAGCAAGGATATAGTAAGATGGGGACGGAAGCGCAGAAGAGCCTGGAATGAGCACGTAGGAAGAATGGCGCAAAATAGGATAGCGAGAATCGCCCGAGATGGAACACCGGAAACTAGAAGACCAATAGGTAGACCACCTAAAAGGTGGAGAGAGTCCTGGATTTCAACATCGAATGAAATGAATGATTGAGTTGGAAAAAACAGGCTGTAAGCCTATAATAAGAGGAAGAAGAAGAAGAACTACTCCGTTTATTGCAATCAGAACTCTTAAAGTTACAGTAGTTGAGTGTAAAACACTTATAATTTCTAGGATATTGTATACTTATCTATTGTTTATCAGAATACTGTTTTTTTGGTTCCGATTCTACTTGAATAGGCAATTTATTTTTAATTTTCAATTAGTCTACCCCAATTTTGATATACCTAACTGTAGTGTTATAATGAAAAAGAACTTTACAAACAAGTTGCGTATAACTTTTTCTCTTACCGAAATAGTTACCAATAATTTGGAATATAAACGATTTACTTTATAAAATAAACATATAAATAAATAAAGCTTGTATTGTCATAAATTTCATAGGTGAAACATTACAGCGTCATAAGTTCAGTTATAAAAGTAAACATACACATCATCACACACACACATACATGCACACAAGCACGTACACTTGTACCTTTAAACATCACCCTATTAATCCTAATATTAAAAAGAGTGTATCTAAAATTATTAGTACATTTAAAGCTCCTACAATTTCAAAATTACTAGCTAAAAGCAACATTAAAAAGGCAATGCTTATTAATGAATGTACTAATACGTAAAATAAATTATTTTTGGCAGTAGCACATCCGTCAGTGTAGTAATATTCTAAAAGAGGAAATGAAACTCAGTCTACTACACTGGGGTGTTAAAAAGCTCTAGTTCACTTCTAACAAAGTACTTTACGTGTTTCGGAAGCACAAATTTGCATCATCAGCAGTAACATATCTAAATTACAGACAGATAAAATAGAGTCACTTAAGTCATAAATAAGAAAAAACGCATGTAAATCGAATTAGTGGTATTCGAACCTTATAAAATGTAGGAATATATTAATTAAATATTTTGTAACTTCTTCAATAGAAATATTATTTTCCCGTTGTTCCTCTTTCTTAACAGGACATGACTAAAGCTTTCGATCATGTAAAACATGAATCTGTTTTAAACACTCTTTTAGAATGGGGTTTCTCAGGAAACCTCCCCACTTTTATATCAAATTTCCTACAGAATCGATCTTATAGGGTAAGAGTTCGCGGCTTCCTTTCGAATCCTTTCCCCCAAAATAATGGTATTCCTCAGGGATCTTCAATTAGCCCCACTCTCTTTCTGATAGCTATAAACAACATCAAAAATCATATTCATCCAACTGTTCACCTTAAACTATTTGCAGATGATATCCTACTATATCACTCCTCGGACAATCAAAACTCCCTACAAACATCCCTCAATTCAATCCTGACATGGTCTCATGCCATTGGATTAACCTTCTCACCAACTAAATCGTCACTCGTCCAATTTTGCAGGAAAAGAAAATGCAACCTTAACCCTAGGCTTACTATGAATTCTAAAGACATACCTCTAAATCTCCAGCACACATTTCTTGGACTAGTATTTGATAAGCGTCTCAATTGTAATGCCCACATACAATACATCAAGACGAAATGTTCCAAAGACTTAAACATCATTAGAATGCTGTCAAATACTAAATGGGGATCAGATAGGACATCCTTATTGAAGATTTACAAATCTTTAATCCAATCCAAGATGGATTATGGATGTATAGTCTATTCTTCAGCCCCTGCCTCCTATATCAGGAAATTAAATCCTATCCATAATAAAGGCATACGCCTTTCCATAGGTGCTTTTCACACCAGTCCAATCAATAGCCTATATTGTGAATCGGAAATCCCATCATTAGAACATAGAAGGTTGCAACTTACTTTTAATTATGTGAGCTCTCTCCACTTCCGTCCTTATATCCCGCATTTTAAATCCTTTTTCAACCCCTCCAACAACAACACTTCCTTGAATAAGTATCCTTCTTTTATTCATACTAGCTTCGCTGAAACCAGGGAACGTCTATCCATTGATATACCCTCAGTAGACGAAATAAACACCTACCTATTCCCACCCTGGAGTCATTTCCCCATCAGTTGTAACTTCGAACTTACACTACTGATAAAAAAGAAGTTAGCCCGACAATAATCCAATCAAGGTACCATCAAATAATTCAATTGAAATACAGCAATCACGAACTTATATTTACAGATGGCTCCAAAAAAGCTAATACAGTCGGAGCATCATTCTATACAAAGAATGCAGAAAAAGTGTTCTCCCTTCATGAATCCTCCTCAATCCTTACTGCTGAGCTATTCGCGATCCTTAAAGCCTTACAACATTGCATAAATACCTCTGAATCAAAGTGGCTGGTAATTTCAGACTCTCTAAACTCCCTCAAACTAATCGAATCATACAATCCCAGTTATTTAATAGCTCATGAGATCAAAACACTAATAAAATATGCCCATATCAGGAACAAAGCCTTCACCTTCCTCTGGGTACCAAGTCATACTGGAATCCCAGGAAATACTAAAGCCGACACCCTCGCTTCCAACCATCAAAACTCTCCTAATAAAGTAAACAAAATATTCCACCCTCAAGACCTTAAAAACTCTTTACATCTTATGTCTCGAAACCTCATTCAACTAGAGTGGGACCTTCAGGACTCAATCAACAAACTCCAATTAGTTAAAAAGAATTTCTTTAGTGGCATCCCCCTCCCTAATCTACCAAGACAAGAGTTAACCATAATGACTAGGCTCCGAATTGGCGACACAAAACTAACTCATGAATATCTCCTAAACAAATCCCCTGCTCCTTATTGCGAAACTTGTCATACCTCCCTATCAATCAAGCATATCATCACTGAATGCAAAAAATATGAACACCACCCATTCCGCCAATTACATGAAAACAAGATTGATATTCTCCTCTCCTATCAAAATTCTAAGAATGCTATCAAATTTATCAAAGACATTGGATTATACAATCTAATGTAGAATAAGCAATATAGATATCAAGAAAATCAAAAATGGACGCTAAAAGACCTAGTAGTCGATGCGTCCCTAATCCATATCTCTCTCTTTCTTAACTGCTAGTAAAAAATGGGCTAGAATCTGGTCAGACAATGAATTAGAAAAATACCATAATTTTTGGTCATATCGGTTTTACTTAATGTTCAATTTGGTTTTTGTTGATTATTTGAATCCCCTATTACAAGCTGTCATTTCATATTTAAAATTTCAGTTAAGATAACGAACCCATTATAAGCATTTAAGCTCCTCATTAAATAACCCTATACAGACGGGATATAAATTTGTCGATATGTCTACACAGAAGGAAGAAGTTTGATTTTAACATTTCTGTGTATAACATTTTTTTCTTTCTTAAGGATATTGAATGAATCAATGAAAAAAGAGTGATGATACTAGATCATCGATGCCTAGGCCTCCATTGAGCCCTTTACATCCCACCATAGTTGCAGGTCATCCGAGGCCGATCGCCTTTGCGAATCCAAGCAGCCTCGTTAGTTCAACTTGCCTAACTACTTCCGGTAACAAAATTGTATCTCCGAAATAGTTCTATCTCAGTCCGTTAAGTACTCTCTGAGGACATGATCAACAATTTCATCCTCCTCCAGACACCATCTGCACGCCGGGTCGTCTTCGACACCTATTCTATGAAGATAGCTTCTGAGGTGACAATGTCCTGTCATCAATACCACCACAATTCGCAGCTCTTTTCTTCCTAAGGAGAGAAGCTCCTTAGTACGCCGTGCACTAGGTCCACTTATATGTTCCTTGGCACACCTCATTTCAGGGGCTCTCGTCCACGATTCAATAAATTTGCTTTCCAGCAACGATTTTAATTCCCTTTTGCCAATAGCATTTGGGACAGGTAGTATTGGTTGGGGTCCATACGGTTCAGTTGCCGAAACCAACTTTGCCAGACAGTCTGCTTCCTCATTCCCGAGTGACCCGAGATCCATACGAATCTGACAGTGCAGCCGTTCCTTGTCATATCATTCAATACGTCCTTGCACTCAGACACCAGCCGCGAAGTTACGACACTGGACTTCAGTGCCAATATCGCAGCCTTACCGTCTGAGCATATATTTATTACCCTATTCCTGTCTATATCCTGCTCACAGAGATGGACACACTGCAGAATAGCATGAATTTCCGCAGTGAAGATTGTCGCACATTGTTCGAGAAGGTAGTACTCTCTGATTTCTGTGCTCCTGCCGAATAATCTGGTTCCAGCTCCTTCATCTTGTCGAGATCCATCAGTATACCAGCTGGATCCACTTTTCGGAAGATTTTGTTCTTCCTCCCAATCCTCTCTACTTGGCAGAAATATCCCCAGGGAGAGGTAGGGTTTTAAAAGCGGCGTCATGTAATCTGTTCACATGAGGAGTGATGGACACCTCTCCATCGCGCTTTCCCAGACACCTGAGTAACCGCCCGTTCTAACTCCAAGATGTCCTAGGCAGATAGGATAGGATGTTTAATTTATGAAATTTGCTTATAAACCATTCGACAAATTTCTTGTTAAATAACTGAAAAAGAAGAAAGTAGAATGGGTCACTCCGATCCTGTAGTTTGAGGGATTTCTCAAATTTTGACGTAATATATATATATATATATATATATATATATATATATATATATATTTGTTTGGACTATAGAATGATACTTCTACTTTCAGAATCTTCTTACAAAAATAAAATCGGGACTTCTATGATACATCCAGACGCACTGAAAGATAGTACACTAAAAATTTCAAATGGGAATTATGCAAAAACTAATAAACTTACAGCTGCTCGTTTTACCATGCATATTTCATGAAGGACCAGCGCTAAAACTTGAAAAATGACGGAGATATATATCAAATTTTGCAACAGCACTGAATTTTTCGGGTTTTCCGTCACTAATGATCCGATTGAGTCGATCCAGGGCTCATTTGTGAAATTTTTATTCTCTAAATTAATTTTGATTTTATAAGCAAAAAAAAACGAAAATAAACCCAATTTTTTTGTTTTAATTATTTGTGAATAAAACAAAATATCACTACGCATTGTTTTTAGTGTGATGGCACATCCTGATAGTATTTTTTTTTCGCGAAATAATTTCTTTTGATTCGCCAAAAAAATATTTATTCTTTTATCATTTGATTTGTACAACAATTAGACAGAATTAAATAGGTAAAACTTAAAATTTCAACACATTGAAATGGGCGGAACGAATTCTATTGCTCTACCAATACACTAATAATAATTAGCTTGTGTTTTTTATTCATTTTTAATTATCTAGTCAATGCACTCGGGTTTATTTTATTAATGTTTATTTGTTTCTGTGACTGTACACGTAACACTTATTCAAACGGTACGCAACTTTATTGAATATGTATCTAATTGATTAAATTGGCATTTGCTGTTATAAGAATTAATGGAATGGTTATATAATAACATATTACTTGTTTATTATTCGGAACACAAAAAATTTGCCTGTGGTCCTTCCCATTTCTATACTAATTGTATTTAAGGTTTTCAAAAATAGTTATTTTATGAAGTTAACTTATACAGGGTAAAAAAAAGCATCACACGTGACCAAATTTTAATAACCTTATTTGGATTTTTAAGAAAATCACACATTTAATATAGCGCTACTTTAAAAAAAATGTCTGGAATGAAGCGTTGTCAAAACTAAGAAGTTTTATGTAGATTACGTCGAGTCTTATTTTGCAACAGTGGTGCAATTACAAAAAAGGGCAAAAAATCTAAATTATCTTATACAGCTGAAGTGGGCTAAAAATTGCACTTAGAAAAACTTTTTCTTATAACTTTTTTCGATATTTTGAGATATAACATCAATTTTGAATTTTTTTTCGGAAAATTTTTTAAAATTTGACAGATAATGTTAATCACGTGACTACTTTTTTTTTTGGTTAACTTTCATCTCGATTGAAACAGAAATTGATGCCAAAGGCAAATTTCGAATAAAAAAAATCCCATATGATGCGAGCTTTACTGGGCAGAATATATATATATATATATATATATATATATATATATATATATATATATAAAATATAAAATAGAATAAAATATTGGCGAAGCGGACGTGAAAATTTGTCAATCTAGATGATTCTCGTATTAAAAAGTGCGGAGCACTCCAAAGTATGGAATAACTCCGGGTCCGACAGATGGCGACAGCGCTGTTTCGTCCTAATATGGGACTCGTCAGGCCACCGCAGTCGGTACAAACCATCATCTCGCCTTTGCATCGTATAAGCCATACTTATAATCAAAATACGGCAAATAAGACGACAAAGGCGACATCTCGATGGTCCACTTGATAATACAAGAACCATACAGATTAACAAAGTTTGTAAGAGAACCGTCATATGGTGGCGCGACGGTGAATTAAAACAGAAATATGTAAAATCGAGTATACGAAACGCGCTGCCCAAAAGATAGGGGTCGCATTTTTCGGTACTGGCAAGCAAGCATACCGTTATTTAAGCAGCCAAAGCCACGTGCCGCACCAAACGATCCCACCATGAGAGCATCGTTTAACGTGTTTCAAAGCCAAACAACACGCTAAACGAAACACGCTAAACGATGCTCTCATGGTGGGATCGTTTGGTGCGGCACGTGGCTTTGGCTGCTTAAATAGCGGTATGCTTGCTTGCCAGTACCGAAAAATGCGACCCCTATCTTTTGGGCAGCGCTTACAAACTTTGTTAATCTGTATGGTTCTTGTATTATCAAGTGGACCATCGAGATGTCGCCTTTGTCGTCTTATTTGCCGTATTTTGATTATAAATATGGCTTATACGATGCAAAGGCGAGATGATGGTTTGTACCGACTGCGGTGGCCTGACGAGTCCCATATTAGGACGAAACAGCGCTGTCGCCATCTGTCGGACCCGGAGTTATTCCATACTTTGGAGTGCTCCGCACTTTTTAATACGAGAATCATGTAGATTGACAAATTTTCACGTCCGCTTCGCCAATATTTTATTCTATTTTATTTTAAATTACACGGACAAAAACTTATCTACATATTTATATATATATATATATATATATATATATATATATATATATATATATATATATATATATATATATATATATTTATTTATTTATTTATTTATTGTACTAAAAATTTTATATACACTTTTTAATATTAGGATGATGCTTGAAAGTACAACTGTGCGTGTTTGTGTGTATGGACGTGTGTGTGAATGATGTTGTGTATGTTTACTTTTATAGCTGAACCTATAATGTTGTAATGTTTTACTTATGAAATTTATGACAATAAAAGCTTTATTTATTTATTTATTTTATAAAGTAAATCGTTTATATTCCATATTATTGGTAACTATTTCAGTAACGGAAAAAATTATACGCAAGTTGTTTGTAAAGTTCTTTTGTGTTATAATACTACAATTAGGTATAACAAAATTGGGGTAGTCTGTTGAAAATTAAAAATAAATTGCCTATTCTAGTAGAATCGGAACTAAAAACCAGTATTCTTAGAAACAATAAAATATCCTAGAAATTACAAGGGTTTTATACTCAACTACTGCAACTTTATGACTTCTAACTGCAATAAATGGAGTAGTTAAGCTATAAAAATATTGAATAAATAGATAAATAATTAGTTAATCATCTTCATTAAATATCCTAGTGATCTGAAAAATGAATACAGAAATTTTAAAAAATGTATGCCTCAACAGGTTAAATCTTAGTTACACAACGCACGACTCATGGCTCTGGGTCTTTTATTGACCTCATTTGAATATTCCGCATGGAAATTCTTCTCAAAAAAAAACAGCTGCTTTTTGTGTTTCTTCTTTGTTACGGCCCTGTGAGTCAATTTCATCTTTTTCATTATTATGGATAAAAATAAGGAGAAAAAATCACCAAGTGTTTTAATATTTTACGACTCCTACTGCATGAGGAGTAGGTAGGTACATGTGTTAACCATCATATTTGTATAAAGATATATACGTGATTTTGTAGAATTACTAAATTTGAGATAACAAAACATGTTAAAAATATAAATGTTGGTTGGTTTAATTTTAGAAATAATTTATTTTTCTGTACTCTGACAGGAATACAGAAAATCGAAATGAATAACCCTAGCTAAAAAATCATGGTTCTTGGGTTTAGACCGTGTCAAATTGGAATTATTATCAGACGTTTCGCCTACGATTGAATGAGGCATCTTCAGGGATCTTTACTCCTTGAGATTAGAACACTGAATGACAATTGAGCAATATCAACTGACTGGTGCTCAGCGAACCGTGATCCAGCGTTACAATTGATTTCCACGTGTGATGTAGACTGTAACCTGCATTTCTATTAATATTATTGGGATATTTACAAATTTCGATTGATTCTCTAATTTTACATTTAAAGAAACCAGATACTGATGCTAGCACCTTAGTTTCTTTTACATTAAAAGTGCGACCTAAGCTACTGCAGCCTATATTTTCATTTGGCATCGGGGAACAGTATTGCCAACCTACCTCATACGAAAAACGGTAATTTTGTTCGGAAAAAAACGGTATATCTCGGAAAAACACGGCAGATTTGCTCGATATACATTAAATAGAATCGCCCCCACCGCCCCCCTCCCCTTGGATCAGCCACTGGAGGAAGGACGATATTACAAAAAAAGGGCAAAAAATCTAAATTATCTTATGCAGCTGAAGTAGACTAAAAATTGCATTTAGAAAAACTTTTTCTTATAACTTTTTTCGATATTTTGAGGTATAACCTGAATTTTGAATTTTTTTTGGAAAAAAATTAAAATTTGACAGATAATGTTAATCACGTGACTACTAT
The DNA here is from genome assembly GCA_034092305.1 of Diaprepes abbreviatus. Lineage (NCBI taxonomy): Eukaryota > Metazoa > Arthropoda > Insecta > Coleoptera > Curculionidae > Diaprepes > Diaprepes abbreviatus. The sequence continues at coordinate 383,638 of JASJET010000194.1, read as the reverse complement.
ATTTTTTTTGACAACTTTCATCTCTATCGAAACAGAAATTGATGCCAAAGGCAAATTTCGAATAAAGCTAATATTTTCTTGGGTTTAGGTTCTTTATTTAACAAAAAATCAAAAATAATTTGACGTTTCGCCCTTTATTTAAAGCATCTTCAAAAATTTGTGGTTTTCCTTTTATTTATTGATTTTCCTTAAAATATTTTTTATATAATTAAAAACATTTATGTATAAACATATTTACAATTTTAAAAAACAAACACTTTAAAAAACTATTCAAATTTCTAAAAAAGTAATTAATTTTACACTATACATACCTTGACATTTTGTTTATTTATTAATAATGAAATGAAATTTTAACATAATCTATTTAGGTACTTAGGATACATGGAATGCGAGTGTGTTTTTTATTTTTTATATTTTAGCAATGGGCCAAAAAACTGAAAGACGATACATTTAATTTTATGTTTAAGAGGGTATTCAATTTTTGATGTTTATTAACAAGATCGAATACTTAATTTTTTTTTTAAATTAAGCTGGTGTAAATGTGACTCAAATTTCCTATATCTGTTCTGTCGTTAACAGTGTTTTTATCTTTTTTAATTTCCATCATTTCCTTTATCTGCAATTTTTGATATTTCATATTTTTGTTCAAGTTTTATTTGAGAATGAAAATATGACAAAAAAATATTTTTCTTTGTTATGCTAATATCACTGTTTCGCGAGAAATACTCGTAGGAAAATTCCGATCAGACAGTTTTTTGAGTTTTTCCGAGAGCTTCAAAATGCCTTTTTAAATTTTGTTCTAGCTACATTTTCGACTAAAATACGGTCTTTTAACGAAAAAAATGACTTTTCAATGTTCAATATATCTGTAATTGCAAGAAATAGAAAAAAATTTCAAATGGAAAAAATGTTTGTTTTTATACATACAATCACTCATTTTGGATTGTTCTGGAATTTTTTCCGCACTTTTGATTTTTTTTTTATTTTTCAAAAACATGATAATATGGTTACGCATGTATCTAAAAACTAACCTAAACTAACCTGAACAACTCAGGGTCATGGTGCGACTTTTTTACAGAGTTATGGTTTTTTTATGCAAAAAAAGCACAGCCTCCGCGATACATATGAGCTATTAAACAAATGCTTTTTTTTCATAAAATAGACCAAAACTCTGTAAAAAAAGTTTCACCACGACCTTCAGTTGTTCCAGTTCTGTTTTTAGATACAAGCATAACCATATTATCGTGTTTTTGAAACATTTTAAAAATCAAAAAATCGTAAAAAATCAAAAGTGTGGAAAAAATTCCCGAAAAATCCAAGATGATTGCACAAGGAAAGACAAACATTTTTCTATTTGAATTTTTTTTCTATTTCTCATAATTACAGATATATCGAGCTTTGAAAAAAAAAGTAATTTTTTCGTTAAAAAGACCGTATTTCAGTCAAAAATGCATTTAGAACAAAATTTAAAAAAGCATTTGAAAACTCGGAAAAACCCAAAAAAACTGTCTGATCGAAATTTCCCTACGGGCATTTCCCGCGAAATTGCATTGATATAGCAAATTAAAAAAAAACCGTTTTTTTTTCATCTCTTTATTCTCAAATAAACCCTTAAAAAATGAAAAATTTAACGCACGCTTTACATGACTTTAAAATACTTAGAAAGAGCTTTAAAATGCTTATTTGAAAATTGTCGTACAATTATTCCTTACTGAAATATAAAACTTTGAAACTCTACTGATTTTCGCGTGGGGTGGGCAAAAGTACGTAGAGGGCACTGTAGTCAGTAAACATAATTCTTTTATTTTTATTACTTGTTAGTATTGTAACCTCTTTGTTCCTTTTTATTTTCCCTCTAAAAAGTTACGTTAAATGAAATTCAACTTTGGATCTGTGAGTAGTGGACCACCGATTCTGCTTCCGCAAATGCGGAAACTCTGCACGATTTTAAACTTCTGTTCCTGGCTCCCGTTCAGTACTTTTTAACGAAACGACCACGCGACATGGGATAAAGATCACCGTTTGACAGATTATACTTTAACGAAATTATCAAGCTAAAGGAACGCGGGTGGAAGCGTTGGCGACTGATATGCTTGCAGAACGCTGGAAACGGGCTACGCTACAACAGCAGTTTGTTTAATTTAATACGTTGATAATTAAGTATTTGTTGTTGCCTAACTAATTTGTTTGCGCTATCATGATTTTTCTGAAATTGTGATTTTGTGCGTTGTTTGGATTTTTTTCTACGTGTTTAGTGAGGCAGTTTTAAATAAATTATGACGAAAAACGAAATAAACTGCATGGAGACACGTATTCTTAATAAACCTATTCAATCCATATATAATGATAAAACGGGTCTTTTAAAAACTTAGGTATAAGGTATCGAGGTGTTGATTATATTATTATAACAAAGAACATTTTGTTAATATTAAAATTCATTAAAAATTAATTTCTCTTCAAAAAGTATGTACGTACATAACGATAACTTTTATCTTAATAGTTGTTTTTCGACACAAAGTCCGTGCCATTACCGTAAGAATTGACACATTTTTTAAAACATTAGGTGGCCTTACTTAATCCTCGTTATCCATTATTTTTTTGCGATAACATTCTTGAGCTGATCGATGGTATTGCCGAGAATTTTTTTGGAATTAGTGTGTACCGGTTCAAGGTCGTCGGTATAACGTGTTATTGAATAACACATCGCATATGATTAGCGCTTAAGCGAGTCGTGCATGCCGCCTCTTATTTTATCTGTACAGTCGTTGATAAAGTCCTTTCGGTGTTTAAGTGGGCCTAGTACGTCATAGTTTAAATGATGAACGTAATTTTTTTTTTGGACGCATACATAAAATGGCGAATTATGCATATTTTATTATATTACGAAAAAAAAATCGCCATCGGAGGACGTTATAATATTGGAGGAAACACACTAACCACAAAACATGAAAAGTTAAGAAGGTTATTTATGTGCTAGTTAGTCGCAACAGCTGTGATGTTAAATTCGATACTGTCGTCCCCAACGGTGGTGCCAATAACTAATGCATATGGCGAATGCGCTAGGAAATGAAAGAAATTGTTATTTATTTTTAGATGAATAGTATTAATATTTTGACGTTTTTATTTTTGTCATATTAAAACAAGTTTATTGTCGCAAACAAAAACACAAAAGCGTTAAAACAGTAATATATCACTTGAAAAAGAAATTCTTTTTAAAAATAAAACGAAAGTAGTCGTGTAAAATCATTTTAAACAAATACATACAAAATAAAAAAGTTAGTAAGCACATTTATATTTAGAATTATTCAGAAATGAGGCGAAGCGAGTATAAATCAATCGAATTTTACAGAATTGTCACTATTTCTTGCCATTTGACATTCATTAATAATAATCATGCCGTGTGAGTGTGATAGAGTTATTCAGTTGTTAATAAAATAAAGTTACAAAAATTATTTGAGTAAATGGTCAAATTGATGCCCCTGAACTTCCAAAAATTTTTCGCACCAAAGCAGGATGGCTCCTCTTATTGACTGAGGATTAAGTTCTTCAAATGCCATTCTGACGCGCTGCATGCGGTGTTGTATATTTTATTTTTGATTGTCCCCCAAATAAAAAAAAATCAAGTACTGTTAAGTCGGGGGAGCGAGGTGGACAAAGATGTGGCCCATTCTTGGCTATCCATTGATCATAAAACAAGTTTTGCAGATGATTGTTATCTAAATGACTATTATGTGGAGGCGCCCCATCATGTTGATAAAATAGATTTCTATGATCAGCCAGTTCACTTGTAATTTCAATATTTTCATCATTAACAAGTGGATTATTGCTATTTATTTTTGCTTTTATGGATCCAAAGTTCTTGAAGTTTTCTATAATCCTTTTAACAGTTGATGGTGTCGGTTTCTGTTTCTGCGGATATCGGATCAAGAATGTATCGCATGTTCTGGAAATAATCCATTCTCCATAAATAATAAGTTTAAATAATCTTCGTGCGTGTAATTTAATCGCCCCGGCATGATTATTATTAATGAATGTCAAATGGCAAGAAATAATGACAATTCTGTAAGGTTTGATTGTTTTATTTTCGCCACGCCTCGCCGTCATGGCCAACTAATAACAAAACTTAAAAATCGTATAGCATCTTTACAATAGAAAAATGTTGAATTGCCCATATTTAGAAAACTACAAATTTTTGGAATAGGCAACCTTATAGAAAGTTACCCTTATTTTTAATGCTTAATATGATAAAATTATAAAAATAGGTAAAAAAAAATTAACTTTTGACAATTATTTAAATATAATTTTTATTTTTCTTTTTTGACCACTCTGTACTAATAATTTTCAAAATATAATAAAATACTACTAAAGTCGATCTTCGTCTACAAGAAAACTAACCCAAATTAAATAATAAAGACTTTCTTATAGGAAAAATTTATAGTTAAGTTTTGGTCCGCAAACGTCATTTTTGACTTAAAAATTTAAATATGTCCAAAACGGCGAGACTTAAATATAGAACATTATACATGAAATATGTCAAGAATTTTACGTAGAAATCAAAAATGCAATAATATATAGGTGTTCCATTTAAAATAAGCTAGCTGACATCTACTTCCGGTATAACCGGAAGCGTCGCCATCTAGAAAATATTTTAGCCGACTGTCCCCCATGCACGTTAGTACACTGTCAAAATTTCAAGTTCTTCCTAATTATAGTTTTCCCGCAATCGATCTATAAAGTTCCCGGAGATTCATCCTGTATAGATCAAATTGGTTCCTCGTGAGATACTCTGTATAACTTGATATGATGTTTACATTTTTTGTGATGTAGGTAAAAAATATATAAATCCTATTTTACTAAGTACAAAACTACTGGCTGGACTACATATAAAAGTTTTTCTAGTTAATCTCACTGAGAGGTGTCAATAAAATCCACCAATACTCATCTAAAAAAATCTTATGCGACTCTTTTGGGAATCTACATTCGTTTGTAAGTTGTTCGTAATTAAGGTCACTTTCTATAAAAATGTACGATTTAAAAACGGTATCATAAATTCATTATTATCAAGGTTAAATGAGACAGATTTAAGCCTGAGGATTTTTCTTATTTATATGTGAGGTTAATTTTACAATAATTCGTTGGCTTTTCGATTACATATTGACTACATAAAACACTCGTAAAATCGAAATTACCTATAACCACTATACATTCCAGAATTTGTTTATTACACTTGTGACAGAATTTGATCATAGACTCATTCAAATGATATATTGTGGTAGTGTTAACCCTTTCATCTATAATCAGTTTCTGCCCCATACTAATTAGTAACTATTTTAATAACCTATAATTGAGTTTCATAGTAAAAAAGACACTCTGGAAGTCTGGTCGTTCAACTTCTCTCTTGCAGCTTTAGTACCAAACACTACGGTTATTAAAGCTTACCACAACCATGACTCAGATCTTCAGGACTCAGGAAAGGCTGCTAATTAGTTGGTCAGTAGACATCTCTTGTTCTGTAGGTCTCGCAACAGCGCGCCCGCAAGTTAATTCGCGTGAAGGTATGAATGAAATTGAATAAGACAAGTTTCTCAAAACACTTATATCTATTTAACAAAAATAAATAGAAAAACGAACTATTTACAGTGAGAAACTTAAAACTAATAACAATTACGAAAAACTAACCTAATTGCTCTTCTCGGCCGTTGTTTAACCAAAAACTTAAAACCCAATTTTGAAGAAACACGTATAAATAGCTTAAAAAAATATTAAACAAGAAAGAAATAAAACGCGAAAAAACAGCTATTTATATTACTTAATCAAACCGTATGAAAATCGCGAAATCCCCCCACTAAAATAACACACGATAATCCCTTAATTTCCCAAATTAAATCAAAAATAAATCAAACCTTCTTTCCCGACGATTATACCCGTGACGTAATTATTCTACGGCACTGGTACTACGGTACCGTTTTAACCGACATTCAAATTGGAACTCAAATTTGCTATTCCTTAAAAGAGTGTCTCCGAATCTTACACCCCCTCTCCTTTTGTTTCCCGTTTGTATCCAAATTAGGCGATGGAACCCGGTAAACGACAATTTCTTTCCCTTAAAGTTCGAAGGTTTCGATCGTTACATGCTGAGGACGTTAGCTATTCTATACCGGATGCTTGATTCACGAATTGACCTGTGAGCATCTTAAGCTTAATTTTTATATAAACACAATTGATAAAACTATTCTATTTCTCCCTATAACTAAAGGAATAAGATAATATAACGTCTGTGAAAAAACCTGAATGCCCTTTTATTCATAATGCTGGTATTTAAATCATTCTTTCTCACGTTTTTTCAAACGTTATATTACAGTATAATGAGTTTATTTGATTATTCTTTTGTTTCCTAATAATGGAAAAATCGTTCAATATTTTAATACATTTTAACGGTATTTCACATACCACATGTTAAAAACTACCCTTAATACGTCTGGTTTTACTTACATAATCGAGCAGGATTATTTTGACAGATTTATAGCCAAATCTTAGAAAGAGTCCTATAGTTTTATGACTTCGTAAATTTACTGAGTTTATATATTTTTAAGAAAACATTTGAACGACAAAGATAATAAAAGTTAAGCTCGATAACTGATTTATCCTTCCTTTAGACTTTCGTGGATAGTGATAAAAAAATATAACTACCCTATTCCCACGGAATTTCTATTCACAGAGTGATTATTTAATTATTTATTTTAACAGAATATAGTTGACAAATGAAAATAATTAACATTTTAACAATGAAAAATAATTAACATTTGTTCCATTACACACTGATAATATTAGGTAAACTTTACACGCGGATGTCGTTTTTTTAGTATTAACGTCTTACTTTTGTGGATATGATTGCGCAAACCAACTAATGTACAAGTTGGAGAGTATGCGGCCAGCTTTACTCACTTCATCCGCAATTAGCACTGTTGTAACACTCCGTTTACGTTTAAGATTATCTAAAAGCAGGCGAGCGTGCCGAAGATATTATTATAAAAAAATTATTATATCTTCGTAAAAAGATCTGTTTTATACAAGGTATCCGGAAACAACATCGTAAAAACTTGAGAAGTATTATCATATCAAAAAATAAAGGTAGTTAAGTCATTTAAAACGTGACTATATTTCGCAATGGTCTTCCGATTACTTATTTTGTTTTTAATTCACATTTAAAGTTACTTCTAGATGCATCAAGCTGATATTTGGCACAAAAATTAAATCTAATGAACAATCTCTTCATTCATAGGTAATACTGTTTTCTTAACTTGTCATCAGAGGACATTTTGTAAAAAAATCAAAATATTTTATGTACGGTGTATCCCATTTTCAACACTTTTAGGGGGCATTGGAATTATTATCAAAGATAGAGTGTTGCGGTTTTCATTTTGGCGTCCCACTTTTTAACGAAGCGAAAGATCGCGGTATCTAAAATAATATACAGGACACCCTGTATATTATTTTAGATATTGATTAAGTATAATTTAGGTTTTTCAAAAATATGTAATTTAAAAAGTTGATGCTGGTAGCCGTTACTATGTGGTAGTTAATCATCTTCGGGAAATGTTTAAAAGGATCTACTATGTTTTATACCACTAAATTTATTAAGAAAACAGTGACTGCAGTTTCAACTCACAGACTCATTTTCAAACTGAGTCTACCTTTGTAATTTGATAAATTAACGCATAACGGAAATGTGAGATATATTCCTAAAAAGATTTTCAAAATCATCCTGTAGATTAAAAACTAAGATTGCCATGACAAATTTGACACCGGAATCTTTTGTTTCGTTAAAAAGTAAGACACTAAAGTGAAAACCGCAACACTATATCTTTGATAACAACTCCAATACTCCCTAAAACTGTCGAAAATGGAACACTCCGTACAAAAAAATAACAGATTTATCGCTGTCAAATAGACGGATATTATTTGATGCTTTTTCCCGTTAAAGCATACAAATTGATTCCTGTCTTTCTCGAGGTAATTCTGAAACCGACTCGTGCCCCGTAATTCCAACAGTGACTTTTTTAAAGCAAGATCTCAAAATGACACTATCAAAAGCCTTCGGAAAATCAAGCGAAACAGGTTTACCATATAAGTTTCAATCTCATCTGAGAGGTATACCGCTGGGGTGAATTTTGGGATTAATGCTAGACTACGTTCTTAGACCTTTTTGTTAAAGCAAAGCAAAAGAACATAACCCAGAAGAGGGACCGCAGTGTCCACTTATTTTTGTGTGTCATTACTGTTTGGAATATTCTAAATAACATTTACTTTGTTATCGATAAAAACAAATTTTTTAGAACCGTGAGAAAAGGAAGAAGGAAGTTTAATAATGTCATTTCAACTTCCTTTCACTAATTTCAACATATATATATATATATATATATATATATATATATATATATATATATATATATATAATCTTCTTCATGTACCTTCTCCATTTCGGAGGTTGGCTATCATCATTGCTATTCTGACCTTGGAAGCTGCGGCCTTGAATAGATCAGATGACTTGACGTTGAACCATTCTCGCAAATTCCTAAGCCAGGATATTCTTCTTCTTCCAACAGATCTTTTTCCCACAATCTTTCTCTGGATTATGAGTCGCAGAATCTCATACCTTGGACCTCTCATGATGTGGCCGAGATATTGCAATTTTCTCTTTTTTACTTCATATAGGATCTCTACGTCCTTCTTCATTCTTCTCAGAACCTCCAAGTTGGTCACATGTTCTGTCCATGATATTCGCAGCATCCTACGGTAGGTCCACATCTCGAAGGCTTCTAGTTTCTGCTCGCAATGTAAGTTGAGGGTCCAAGCTTCTACACCATACAATAGGACTGGTAATACATAACATTTAAGCATCCGAATTCTTAGGTCCAGGCTCAGATCGCGACTACAGAGCAGCTTCTTGATCTTCACAAAGGATGCACGGGCCTTCTCAATGCGAATCTTTATATCTGAACAATAGTCCACGGAACAGTTGACACTTGTACCCAAATAGTCATATCTCTCGACTCTTTCCAACCTTTCGCCTTCGACATACAGATGTTCATTGGGTACTTCAGTTTTGGTGACAATCATGTATTTGGTCTTCTTAACATTAAGTGTCAGACCATATTCTAGACTAGTTGTGGTGACATTATTCAACATATTCTGAAGGTCTTGCATGTTTTCGGCGAGAAGTACTGTGTCGTCTGCGTAGCGCAAATTGTTCAGTGGAATGCCGTTAACTCGTATTCCACCGGTGTCATTTTCGAGGGCTTTGGCGAAGATTTCCTCTGAGTAGAGGTTAAAAAGGAGTGATGAGAGAACACATCCTTGTCTCAACCCTCGCTTGATCTCCACTACATTCGTTAGTTCAGATTGGACGCGGACAGACGCACTTTGATTTATATATATATATATATATATATATATATATATATATATATATATATATATATATATATTTATTTATTTATTTATTTATTTATTTATTTGTTTATTATTTATTTTTGATTTTTTCTTGGGATTAGGTTCATATTTAAAATACAGTTTTCATTGCTCTGACGTTTCATTCTTTTCATTCATATTTATTAGCAATAACATTTAAAACAATATCAGAAATTAAAATGATGATTATTTAAAGGATTATTTTTAGTAAATTTTACGTACCTTGAAATTTCGTCGAAACTATCGCTAACACCAACAAACCACCAAGGACTTGTATTTTATATTCGGGAACATGATAAATAAAAAATTAAAGGAATTTGTTTTTGCTTTTAAGGTGATATAGACATTTTTGATGTTATTCAGGGAATATCTGTGTCTAAAGTATATTGTTGTAAATTTGACTTAGATTGTTTATGTCAGTTCGGTCATTTACTGTATGTGTTTCCTTTTTGATGGCTATCATTTCTTTTATTATTAATTTATGGTAATTTTTGTCCCTATCGACTATTTTGGTATTTTCAAAGTTAAAAGAGTGTTTTTCATTCTTTTCATGTTTTGTCAATGCTGTAGTAGCATTTTTGTTATATTTATGTCCATTTAGTCGATTTTTAGTAATTGGCTTGTCATCCTATATATTGTTTTGGGCAGTTTGCACACGGAACTGAATATACAATATTGGAAGTTTTTATAGTTGGTGTTTTGCTTTTCAATTTTGTAAAGATTGAGATTAGTTGGTTGTAATTATTGTGGGATGCTACAAAATTGTGTTTTTTTTAAATGTATTTTAATTTTTCTGAAAGGTCTGTTGTATAAGGTAATGCTATGTATTTTTTTTTTTGTATTTCCTGTTCTTTTTTTAATAATTTCGTCAATATCTTTAATATTAAAATTGCTCTGTATAAATGTGTCTTTAACTTTTCTTAGAATCGAGGGTCTGAATGTAGGGGACGTTAATAAAATGGCTCTGTCAACCAAGTTTACGATTACACTCCTTTTTTGGTTTTTTTGAATGGTTTGAAAAGTTGTTCAAATATCTTCCGGACCAGGTTGGTTTTGTATACCACTGCGTTTGAATTTTATCATTCTGGCGTATTAGAGTCATATCCAGGAAATTTATTTTTCCGTTTACTTCAGATTCTGATGTAAATTTTAATTTGTTATGGAAATTATTAAATTGTTGTACAACGTAACCCACTTTGTCCTGAGAAATTGCCATTAAACAATAGTTAATGAAACGTTTAAAGAAAATTAAGTCTAAATTTAGATTTTGAATGACTCTTTCCTCCAAATATTCCATGACCAGCTGGGCGATCGAAGATGAAATAGGTGAACCCATTGCACAACCATCAACTTGTCTGTAAAATCTATTGTCATGCTGAATGTAGTTTGTTGATAAAGCGAAAGTTACAACTTCCATAAAATTATTCTTGGACAAAGTTGTATAGTTTTTTCGTTCTTCCCATTTTTCAGATAATATAATTTGAACTAAATCGTTTGGAATATTTATGTTTAGTGATACTACGTCCAGGGAGACAAGTTTGTAATTTTGAGGGATACTTACGATATCTATGAATTTTTTGAAACAAAAGGAATCTTTAATATAAAAGTTATTTTTTCCTGTAATATTTGAGATACTGCCGGAGAGATATTTTGACAATTTATAAATCATATATATATATATATATATATATATATATATATATATATATATATATATATGTATATATAAGGGAATCACTTTTTTCGTGAGAATCACTCAATAATGTTACAATCAAGTAAGTTGTCCTTGTATTTTTTCTTGCCAAATTTCAGAAAGAATAACCTAGATTTTTACGTTAGTCACTGTCTATAAGTATCGTTTCGTAACGGTTGTTTTATTATCGTTTCAAAGTCACAGTTATTAAAACAAAAACAATACCAAAAAGAAGTAATGCATCAAGTTATGTTACGCGGCAATTAAATATACCCAGTGTTACTTTTTATGGTGCGAATTTCGTCATTTTTATGGGCTTCCAATTTATATGAGTGATTCTCGCGAAAAGTAACTATTTGACTGTCATTCTAGCTACCATCGTTTTCCTTCGCTAAACCGTCGTCTCATTTCAGTTGCCTTGACTCTAATAGTGTCGAATGCCCTCCACTCCCGGTCCTAGGATTATTAGTTTTTTGTATTTATACAGGGACGCTTTAGAATACATTTCTAGACCGTCTATCATCCATTTTCCGCATTAAATGACCAAACCTTTTGAGTAATTTTCCTTCTATAGAGTGTATTACTGCAGTATCAGCTTCTTTATTTATTCCTAACTAGCAATCCCCTGTCGCACTATTTTTGTGTTTGCCCTATGTTTCTCAAAAATATCTTTAAAGAATTTCTACTAGCGAAAATCATTGGCCGATAGACAACCAACTCAACCGCGGAAGCGGCTTGCCAGATAAAACATTTGAAAAGTCCCCAAGTTGAATTTTACTTTTCCCCAACGTGTGATACTATGTTCGTAAATTTTTATTATAAATATTGTATAAGCAAATTTAAGTTCGAAACAGACTATTGGAAATGACCAACATGACTGAAGAATGTTTTGTCTGGAGCTTGAATCTCTACGAGGTGTATTCAGAAAATAACGGGAATATTTTATGAGCTCGGCGATTATCGTTTGTTAAAAGAAATGGATCAAAGAATTTGTATCAAATTTTGCGTAAAGAATGAAACAAAGTGTAATAACGTATGTGAAATGTCAACAAAGGCCTATGGTGAATCTGCTATGAGTAAAACAAGAGTTTACGAGTGTCGCCAAGACCGAAATAGGCTCGACAATTGCGGTCAAACGTGAAGGTTATGCTCATTGTGTTCTTCGATTTTCATGGCATAGTGTATCATGAATTCTTGCCACGAGGTCAGACGGTCAATAAGGAGTACTACCTACAAGTTCAACGCCATTTGCGTGAAGCCATCCGAAAAAAACGCCTGGATTTGTGTAAAAACAATTCATGGCTTTTGCATCACGATAATGCACCTGCTGACACTTCATTTCGTGGATTTTTGGCCAAAAACAATACTGTAACGATGCCCCCCGCCTCCATATTCGCCAGACATGGCTCCGTATGACTTTCCTATTTCCAAAAATAAAGAGAACCTTAAAGGGCCGTCGTTTTACAAGCATAGATGCATTAAAAGCGCATCGCTGAAAGAACTAAAGGCCATACCAAAGATCGAGTTTGAAAAGTGTTTCGAGGATTGGAAGAAGCGCTGGTACAAGTGCATAAAATCTAATGGGGACTATTTTGAAGGCGACAACAGTAATGTCTTCTTTTTCTTCTTCCTCTTGTTATAGGCTTACGGCCTGTTTTTTCCAACTCAATCATTCATCTCATTTGATGTTGAAATCCAGGACTCTCTCCATCTTTTAGGTGATCTACCTATTGGTTTTCTGATTTCCGGTGTTCCATCTCGGGCGATTCTCGCTATCCTATTTCGCGCCATTTTTCCTACGTGCTCATTCCAGGCTCTTCTGCGCTTCCGTCCCCATCTTACTATATCCTGCATTCCATGTTCCTCGCGTATGTAGAGGGATGAATAAATATTTTTTTCAAAAAAAACGAAAATTCCCGTTATTTTCTGAACACACCTCGTATATTGCACAGTTAAACATTATATCTTACAAACTCATTTATTCTATTCAATAAAATGTTACAAATAACACATGATGAAAGTATCATCGTACCAACATAACGAAGCAAAATAGCGGTAGACGGGATTCATTTGCTTATTTACTCGATAGATGGAACTGTTGGTTCTTTCTCTCAGAAAATGCTCATAATCATATTTTTCCCCAACTTATTTTAATTTTTCAAAAAAAAAAAACGCAAAAATTTATTTCCCCAAAACCTGCGTAAAAATCCATCAATCTGGCAGCGTATACCACGTTTTGAAGCATTTTTAACGGAAGTTAATGTTTTTCCTGAAATATAGTTTTAAACTTTCTCAGTAATGTCAAGAAACTTGGGTTTAAAATTTGGAAGTTTGCAGACGTTTCGCAAAAATCTCATTTGGCATCTTCTGTGCTTGGTGGTTGTAGATCAACTGACAGAAATTCAACGTGCAGTGTGTTTTATACACGGTCGCAGATAGTAACGGTTGGTTGGTGTTGGCTCCGCCTCCCTCTCGAGCGCCACCATTCGTGTCAGTTTAAGCATGGCATGCGTGTCGGTACAATGGTCCCGCTTAAAGAGAGTTTTCCAAGTAGAAAGAAGATTAAGGGCATCGTCTTATTCAGAGTGCCGTTCTTTCCAATTTCGATGAATTAACGAATCAATCTTACCTTGTAGTGTTCTATATTAGCGATTTGCTGGCCGGTGTCAGAATCAATTTTGTGTCCCGTTTCGTGCTGGTGTTGAAAAAGCGCCGATGTTGTCTTTTTGTTTCTTAAACTGAGTTTATGTTCTTCTAGTCTCGCTGATATTCTTCTGTTGGTCTGGCCTATGTATATTTTATTGCAGGTGCCACATGCGATTTTAAAGGGTGTTTTTTTATAGAGGTATAGAACTTTAAGTTGCCAACACTTTTTTAACTGGCGGCCATTTTGTTAGCTGTCAAGTGATTTATGTTTAGTTTGGTTTGGCATTTCAACATGAATAGACTGACGCCTGAACAACGCTTCCAAATTGTGCAAATTTATTTTGAAAATCATGGTTCTGTTCGAAATACGTATCGCGCAATACGTCCATTTTACGGTCAACATAATCGTCCATCTGAGCAATTAATTCGATTAACTATGGAACGTTTTCGCAGCACTTTTACTCTAAATGATAATACGCATCCACAGAGACGTCGTACAGTGCGTACAGAAGAAGTCATTGCTGCTGTAGAGCCTAGCGTAGAGGAAGACCCGAATCAGTCTATCCGCCATCGTGCACAGGAATTGGATATATGTCCATTCACTTTATGGGAGATTTTGCGGAAAGATCTTGGTTTGCGTGCTTACAAAATCCAATTCGTGCAAGAATTCAAGCCACACGATGATCTAGCAAGGCGTAGATTAGGTGAATGGGCCCAAAACAAGATTGCCTTGATCCCGATTTTCATAAGCGAATTTTGTTTAGCGATGAAGCTCACTTTTGTTTCAATGGATATGTCAATAAACAAAACTGCCGTATTTGGAGTGATGATAATCCTCAAGTGTATGTTGAGACACCGTTACATCCAGAAAAACGGACTGTTTGGTGTGCTTTATGGGCTGGTGGAATCATTGGTCCGCACTTCTTTAAAAACGATGCTGGTCAGAACGTTACAGTCAATGGTGACCGCTATAGAGCCATGATTACCGACTTTTTCGTTCATCAATTGAACAACCATGATGTGCAGAAGCTGTGGTTTCAACAAGACGGCGCAACATGTCACACAGTTCGTGCCACAATTAATTTATTGAAGGAAACGTTTGGTAACCGCATAGTTTCACGTTTCGGACCCGTGAATTGGCCTCCAAGATCGTGCGACTTAACGCCGCTAGACTATTTTCTATGGGGATATGTGAAGTCGCTAGTCTACGTCGATAAGCCCGAAACGATTGATCACTTGGAGGACAACATTCGCCGCGTTATTGCCGATATACGGCCACAAATGTTGGAAAAAGTCATCGAAAATTGGACCTCCAGATTACACTACGTCCGAGCCAGCCGTGGCGGTCATATGCCAGAAGTCGTATTTAAATTATAATGCCAGAAGGTTATCTTTCGAATAAAGTAAATTTCATGTCAATTTAAAAAAGTCATCTTTGCTTTATTCCATTTCAAAATTCTATACCTCTATAAAAAACACCCTTTATATACGCCTTGATTTTCTAGATTGATTTTGCCTTTTGAATTTCTTAAAGAAGAACATATTGTTTTACATGGTTTGTTGGCCTTAGATATGTTGTGTTTCCGGTATAATCAGTAGATTCTGTCTGTTGTGCCTTTTATGTAAGAAAGTATGCTGATTTGTCTATCCTCGGCAGGTGGCCTTGTTTCTTGCGTTGGTTTTTGTTGCAATTTGATTGCCTTATTTATTATTGGTGTATGGTAGCTGTTTTGTTGTCACGTAGAAAAAGGGCCCTCCAACAATGAGATTTTGGCGAAACGTCTGAAAACTTCTACAGAAAACCAAACGAAAGAACAGATGTATTCGAGGATTAATGTAAAAAAAAAACTACGGAGAAATTAGGAGGTACTTACCGGACACCCTGTATAATGGTATAGATTATTTCGATACTCTTGCATCGCGTCTTAAGTAATCTATTTCTTCAGTTAGTATATACTTTTGGCATTTATGGTCTAGTCTCAATACTCTTTTAGCGATTGATTCAATCGTCTTTGTCTTTCTCGAGATTTGCCTGTCCCACCACGATGAGTGTAGGCAATCAATCACTTTTTTGGACTTAGCTTCATTTCTTTTTCGCTCAATTCACTTCCGTTCTTACGTAAAGCTCTCTAATTGTTTTAAGAATACATCATAGAACTACCACAAACTCGGTTTTACTCAACTAATTTTCAATACATCACAAAATTACCCTTAAAAATCACAAGTTATTTTTTTTCCTAAATTTCAAGCATTTTGTTCATTTTTCCTGATAATAACCCATCCTTACGTACCGTTATTTTCGGTTGGTTATAATTTTGTGAATCCTGAAAAGGATATCAGCGAATAACAGAATGCTATGTGATAAAAATTAATTGGATAGTGATGCCGCCACTTCCTGTCAGTTGATAGTGTATTATGGTTTTGTAATAAAAGTTGATTAAAATAATAATTCCATTTAGTTTTGTACCAGGAGTTCCCAAAATATTCCTCTTTGGCTTATTCTAAGCAGAAAAAGTTTTTTTGGGATATAAAATGTTTTCTTTATTTCCTCAGGCAATGTAATGTTTATTTTTTATTTATTGATTTTTTTTATTTATTTAAATTAACAAGATGATATTATTATTCCAGTAATCAAGGTATCAAAATTTAATATTTCTTTATTTACAATTATTTCCACACAAACGTGTTGACCGGATATCATTATGTAATAAAATTTTTACAAAAAAAAATTGAACCGACTTTTAAAAGTGCACTAAAAAGTGAAAAATAACTATCAATTTTTATATGAAATTGAAATTTTTGAAGTCGGCGCCAAAGTAGTACCTGACAAAATGGGATTTGCATAAACAGATTAAAAATACTTTATTTGTAATTGCTTTCTGACCATAATTTGTATATATTGGCAGTTATTTATTTCTTTTAGAAATAATTTGGCTCTGATTTCAAAAATTTTAATTTCATATAAAAATTTATAGTTGTTTTTCACTTTTTAGCGCACTTTTAGAAGCAGTTCGATTTTTTTTTATAAAAATTTTATTTTTCGATTTTTAGTTTTGAATTCATTATGATATCCATAAATTATTTGAACTAAGTACTAATCGAGATTAGTGTTCGTCGCAATGACTCCAAGGTGGCAAAAAGTACCTCTTTCATTCTTAGAGTTCGCCAAATACCAGTGAAATTGTGTCAAACAAATATTTAGTTTGTTATAGTAAATCCTCTATCTTAAATTTCAAATTAATTTTAGATTGGTAATATAGGCCCCAAAACCTTCCAATCTCGATATTTTAAGAACTTGAAACGTAAATTTTTTAGCCCGATATATTTTATAATGCATATTGAGTGTGTATACTCCCCAAGAACCCCGCAATATCAATTTTAGACAAAATCGGAAAATGTAAAATTTTCAGTCCCTCATATTCTATCTTATCAACCTAACAGTTGTAAAAAATTAACTTCATTTTCGTAATACACGACCCCAAAAACCCCCTAATACCAAATCTGAAAAAATGCGAATAAGGTAAAATTTTCACCATGTTGGCTCCGCCATATTAAATTTCAAAAAATAATTTTAACGTCTTATTCTAATCTAAATCTAAACCCTTCAAAGCTCCCTAGTACCAATTTTGGATGAAATCCGGAAAATTAAAATTTCTAGACCGTCATATTGCATCTGGCATATTAGATTTCCTTGAAATAATTTTATATTCACTAGTTACATCCTTAAAAACGATTCAGTCTGATCTTTAAGCAAAATCGAAAAACTTTTAGTCTTCTATATTGGATTCGCCATATTGAATCCTGGAAAAATACTTTTAATTTCATAATTTACACCCTCAGTTTTAGAGAAAATCGAAAAATGTAAAATTTTAAGACGCCATATTGAATCCGCCAGATTGAGTTTTTCAAAAAATATTTTAAATTCGTAATTAACACTAACAAAAATCCCCTAATACTGATTTTAGATGTAGAATCTTTAATCCGCCATCTTAGATCCACCATATTTATTTTTTTTTTAATAATTTCAGATTCGTAATCCCAAAAACCAGATCAATTTAAAAAAAATTCGACAAAATTAATTTTTTATCCGCCATATTGGATACGCCATATTGAATTTAAAAAAAAAATTCAGATTCGTCGTTATATGTCCCCCGAAAACTCACCCATACCAGTTTTGGAGAAAATAGGACAAAATTGATTTTTTTCGTCCGCCACATTGAATTTTTTCAAAATAATTTTAGATTCGTTATGCGCGACCCCAAAAACTCCCCCACGTTAATTTTGGAGAAAACCGTACAAAATTAAATTTTTGTTGTCCGCCATATCGGATCCACCATATTGAATTTTTAAAAAATAATTTCAGAATCGTTGTGTAAGACCCCGAAAACTCCCCCATACCAATTTAGGAGAAAATCTGACAAAATTCATTTTTTTGACTGCCACCTTGGATTTTACTGCATCAATTTCGTCCAAAAAAATATGGGACCACCGCAGCAACTTCCTGAACATAACGTAAAAAATTTCATTCAAATCGGTACCTCCGTTCCGGAGTAATCGGTGTACATACATAAAAAAATACATAGTCGGCGAATTGAGAACCTCCTTCTTTTAGAAGTCGGTTAAAAAGTTAAAAAGGCCTTCGTTTTTTTGAGACACCATTCTTCAATCACCTCAATATAGGATCCAGTCACCACTGGCATCAGGCGAAGATGCGGGTCACCCCATGGTAGTAATGCCCCTGCACAAGTGTTGTGTTCAAATATGCAGCAATCTGCTTTAATTTTTGACATAATCTCGTTTTAAAGATACTTTTGCACGGCCTGCTGCTTGCAGATTTTTCCTCCAAAACCAAAATATATTTAAGGTTCTTATTAATAGATTGTGGATCACTCCTACTTCACTTCAGATTGTATTTAAATTTTGAAAATTCCATCGTAACAGAGCGAAAATTTTAAAACAATATGTAGCTGTTAAACAAACCGTTTAGGTAAAACTCCAATGTATTTGTTTTTCTTTGCAGTTGGAGTCATGGTTCAAATCCGGAACCGGAAAGAAACCGACCGGCCAAAGGCCCAACTCTCAGGTGGGCCCAAACGCCGAGACGGAACTCCAGGTGGACGAGGACTACGCCAAGAAGGTGGCAACGATGTCGGAGAAGGAAGTTACTGGGAAATTCGAAGATTTATTGGTGAGTTATCTTTTATCACTTATTAGTAAGTTGACATGGAAATGATTATTGTTGGATTTGTTATTGATTAGCAAAGATCTTTGATAAATTTGGCTTAAAAATTTGTTATTTTTCTAGAAAAACTATTTTGTGTAATTATAGTTATCGAAGTCAAATCAATATGCATATTTTTTCTTTTGTAGTAGATTAAAAATAACAGACTGGATATTTTTCCTAGTTATCTTTGAATTTCTTACTTCATGTTTATTATTTTTAGACGGACATGAACTTGAATGATGACAAGAAGAAACCTCTTCGAAGCCTGCCTTTGGAACAAAAGAAATACATGTTGGTTATGCAAAACAAAAATAAAACAGATACGGGTAAGAGAATAAAGAACGGGCCTTTCCAAAATATTGTTTATTGCAAAAATACATTTTTTTTTCAGAACTATTTGAAGTTCTGTCTAAAATTCTATATTTTATATATATATATATATATATATATATATATATATATATATATATATATATATATATATATATATATATATATATATATATGTTATGTCGGATATTCTCACGGGTGTGATGTGTAATCGAAGGTTTTCGGGCATCCCGTGTATGTGCTGAGTCCCTCTCAGGACTGTAAGGCAGCTGACGTTTCGGTGAAATCTCATTCACCATTTTCAAAGCTCACTGTATGGCGTCTACGAGCGAACTGAGTCAGTTTTCGAGTGGAAGTGCCAAAATTACTTCATTAAATCAGACGATCCTCAAAATTTCGAAAAAACGAAAATAAATGACGAAAAAGTTATTATTAGTTAAACCCCTGTGAAGCTCCCATTTTTCTATTCGTTATTTTTGCTTAAAATTACTCACTTAGGGGTTTTGAGCTCGCAGAGTGCGAATATGTAATGAAAATTTTAATTTCCCAATATCCAAGATGGCGAATTTAAAATGGTGGACCATAATTTTTTTAAAGCTAATATTTTGCTCTGAAAATACTTACTCGGGGGATTTTGGGGTCGAAAAGCAGAAATATGTAATGAGAATTTCAATTTTCCAATATCCAAGATGGCGGATTAAAAATGGCGGACCTTAATCGTCATAAAGCTAATTATTAAGACCTTTTTGGGGTCGCTGAGAGCGAAACTTACTGACTGGGCTAAGAAAAATTTCAAAACTATTCCTGTACCATCTTATAATGATAAGAAACATCAAAAGACAAAAAGATTTTTGGACAGAAGATTTAATGCTGCTCTACCAGTTCCAGAAATTTAAAAAAAACACTGTTTTATACCCATTAACAAAAAAGAAATAGCATATATTGGATACATTTTGATCAAGAGCTTTTAAGATTAATAACCGAGCAATTCTTGGTTCAATTGTGTTGTTTTAGCTCCTAGGCGTATTTTTGATAACCCGTTGACATTTATGATAATTTGTTTAAATGTGCTCTAAGATAACTGGTGAAAAAGAAGTTAAAAAAATACAAAAAACCACAAAAACACTAAACAAGGATAAAAATAATTAAAAAAAAAAACAAGAAATGAGTAGCTAAATTCTTTTGACAACCCCAAATATCCCCAAATAAATATTTTGAGAGCAAATAGGGTTCACCATTTTGAATCCGCCATCTTGGATATCGAGAAATTGTAATTTTTATTATAGATTCATGCTTACTGACCCAAAAACCCCTCGAGCAAGTATTGTCAGAGCAAAATATACGCTTTCAAAAAAGTTAAAGTCCGCCATTTTGAATCTGCCTACTTGGATATTGAAAAATTGAAAATCTCGTTACAGATTCACCCTTGGTGATCCCAAAACCCGCCGAATAAGTATTTTCAGAGCAATATATTAGCTTTTTTAAAAAATTAAGGTTCGCCATTTTGAATCTGTCATCTTGGATATTGAAAAATTGAAATTCTCAATACAGATTCGTGCTTTTCGACCCCAAAAATTCCCCGAGAAAGTATTTTCAGAGCAAAATATTAGCTTTAAAAAATTATGGTTCACCATTTTCAATCCGCCATTTTGGATAGCTTAAAAGTTAACAGCCAGATTCACTAAGAAGATTTAAGATTTAAACCTGATCTAGTTGCCATGAAATTTAGATCGTCTAGTTGGCCAGTTTTGTTTTGCTTATGATATTGTCATAATTTATATTTGATATGTCAACAAATAAATACTTATATAGGGATATTAAGGATAAGAACCTTGCGATATAGCTTTGAAATATTTAGGAGAAATAGTCGTATCTCGAAAACAAATAAAATTCTCCATTTTTGCTAGTTCATTAATAAAACAAAATGGTTTTTATGATTTTATTTTTAGGGTGTAAAATTTGCTTCACTAATTTTGCATTTGTCAATTTAAGACCTCAGCTGTTAATTTAGGGCGGTTTGAAATTTAAACCATGTTAGTGAATCCTGCTGTAAAATTCTTATTATATATTCGCACACTGTGACCTCAAAAACCCCCCGAGTAATTAATTTTAAGCAAAAATAACGAATAAAAAAATGGGAATTGCAAAGGAAATTAACTAATAATAAATTTTTCACCGTTTATTTTTGTTTGTTTGAAATGTTCAGGATGTTCTGATTAAATAGAGTAATTTTGCCAGTCATCATTCAAAAGCTTGCAATTTTCTTATGGTTTTGATATGTTTTTTTCATCAAATAAATATATATATATATATATATATATATATATATATATATATATATATATATATATATATATATAATTTATTTTTGTATCTTAAACCTTTTGTTAAATATTTTTTTCTAATATATTCTTGGATATAGGTTTTTCCATTAGAGAAACAAAGGACAACAATTTTTCTGACGTTTCGCTCTACATAGTGAGCTTCTTCAAAAGAGTTGGTTATATTTATTTTAAATCTACACGCAAACTACTTTCAAGATTTGAAATAAATATACCAGCTCTTTTGAAGAAGCTCACTATGTAGAGCGAAACGTCAGAAAAATTGTTGTCCTTTGTTTCTCTAATGGAAAAACCCTTACCCAAGAAAATATTACAAAAAAAATTTATATATATATATATATTTATATATATATATATATATATATATATATATATATATATATATATATATATATATATATATATATATATATATATATATATTGGAGTCAATCGAACATCGGATAGATGGGGGTAGACCAACCAAAAAAAATTGTTTTACTCCCGTTCCTGTTGTAACTAGTTTATTTGTACAATAATCGGTTCATATATTTCTAGGTAATCGTTTTAACGATCCGGAAGACTACCACAACTATTTAGAGCAGCACCTGCGCAGCGAATACATTCAACTGAATAAGCTGCTAAATTGCACAGAGAGCTTGAGAGTCGCCCTCGCCAACAACCCCCTCAGTTGGGTCGAGAAATTCGGCAGCCAAGGAATGCAGCTTATTTTAAAAGTTTTAGGAGTTGGACTGAAACAGTAAGTATTCTAAAGACTCTTCGCACACTTTTTCTCTCGTATGATTAAAATGTCCCTTAATGGAGATACATAGCCCTAAAAGGGTACCCAGCGATTTTCCCTATTGGCTCTAGCTCTTGCACTGACTTGTATAATTTAATGAAATTTTAATATTTTATAGAGGTCATAAAGACTCATTAAACCATACTACGGTAGACGTTTTACATCATCAGAAAGGTCAGGAACGGACTTGCAGCCACACTCGTTTGGCCTAATTTTTAACAGGTGGCAGTTTACAGAACTGAAAACTGATTTTTTGAATATTTTGGTTATTCCTCTTCAAAAAAAGTACTTTACTTTATTTCTATAAAACTGGCGATTCTCAAGATAAATTGGTTTTTATGCGAAAAACTGAAAAGTTGCTAATGCTAAACACAAACAGGTAAAAATAAAATACGCAGGGTGTGCTGATGTGCTTTACTTTATGGGGAAGCGCCGTCTTACTCTTCGAAGGCAAGAAGATGTTATGCAGAAAGATTTCCACCTCAGACATTGTCAAGTCCAGAAACCTTTCATTGATCGGGGCTCAATTAATTAACAATGTTATTAAAATGTAAAAATAGTGAAAACATTTAAATGTTATTTTGGCAAATGTTCAATATGGACTCTACGTACATTTTCTTATTCCTCGAATATTTTCCTACTGCACTGCAAATAATATTCCGGCATTATTACGGACTTCGTTAGAACGCTGTGCAATTCTCGCTAATAATTCTTCTCTAGTATTTACTGGTGTTGAATAAACCAGTTCTTTTAGATATCTCAGAAATAAAAGTCTAATGGATTTAGGTCTGGAGATTTTGGTGCCTTAAAACAGACCCACCTTGACCTATCTATCGAGGGCTAAAAATGTTTGTTAAGTGTTGACGTACTATATGGTTCAAAGGAGGTGAAGCACCATCATGCAATAAATTATTTAAACTTTGCTGGAAAATTGTAAATAAATCTCACCACTGAGTCTTTCTTCCAAAACAAATGGACCTATAAGGTTATTTCCGATGATGCCAGCTCACACATTTACAATATACCGTTATTGGTGTTTGTTTTGAATTATTGTATGCGGGTTTTCATCAGCTCAAAAATGTAAATTGTGTGAGTTTATTATGCCATTTCTTGTGAAACCGGCCTTATCGATAAACAAAATAAGGTTAGAAAAATTTAAATTTAGATTATGTTGCTGTATAAACCATTTGGAGTTTTGACGTCTTGCGGGATAATCATCCGGAAACATAGCATGTACTTTTTCAACGTGGCACGGGTGAAGTAACTGTTCTGTTAAAGTTTCATGCATAGTTCATTATGTAACATTGTTTTGTGTCGCGAGCTTTCTCATGCTGTTTGAAGGGTTGTCAGCAATATCTTGCAAAATTTGTTCCTCTATCTGAAGGTCTCGTGCTCTACTGGAGGCCCTCACCGCTACGTCGCGGCAAAAATAACCCTGAATAAAACGTGTAAAAAATTAATTCGTTAACTCTATTAATTATTTTCTAATCACCTGTTTCCCTTAGGCTTCGGTCAATCCTTTGAAGAGTTTTTGGACTTGGCAATGTTCGAGCTGGAAATCTTTCAGCATAAAGTCTTCTTGCCTTTGAAGAATTTGACTGCTTTTCACCATAAATTAAATACATATCAGCATATTCTGCGTAAGAATATTCTTCCGAGTTTTAAAACTATTTTTATTTCAAGACGGTTTTGACAAGTTCCGTCAATAGTAGTTCATTATGTAGATATTTACAATAACAACCTGATTTTTACCTGTTTGTGTTTAACATTAGTAAGTTTTGAATTTTTCTCATAAAAACCAATTTATCTCGAAAACTACCAATTTTATCGAAATAAATTAAGAGTACCTTTTTTGAAGAGGTATGGCCCAAGTATTTAAAAAACCAGTTTTGCAGCTCTGTAAAACGAGACTTGTCAAAAATTAGGCCGAACAAGTGTGGTTGCAAGTCCGTTCCTAACTTCTCCGATGATCTAAAACATCTACTGTAGTAGCCTCTATAAAATATTAAAATTTCATCACCTTATACAAGTTGGTTATTTTTACCTCCTAGAAATATATATATATATATATATATATATATATATATATATATATATATATATATATATATATATATATATGAATGCTTTGGTTATTCCGAGTTTTAATCCGTTCATTCAAAAAATCGTTTTCACGACGTTTCGCTAAAATCTCATTTGGCATTTTCAAGTACGGTTCGTCTCGTTACTCGCTGAGAACTGATGGTGGCCTCTGATGAATTACCAGTTTTGTTTGGCCGGTTCGCTTTCTGATTGGACGAGTGGCTTCGCAGGCTCCTCCCCTCTGCCGAGTGCGATATATTTTTTTCTTGTTTGCTGGTCTTTCGTGTACTGGTTGATTTTTGTTTTCTTTCTTGATTTTTTATTAATGTTTTCCATGTAGTTAGAAAATGTATAGCATCGTCTCGTTTATTTAGCTGTCCCGCTTTTTCGATTTCTAGGGCCTCTCGTATGACGCGTTCCTTGTAGTTCCGTACTGGTGCTATTTCTTTTGCTTTTTCGAAATCGATGGTATGTCCGGTTGTTTGGTGATGTTGAAATAGGGCTGAGGTTGTCTGTTTTTTTAAGTTATTTTTATGTTCTTGAATTCTTGCTGATATGCGCCTGTTTGTTTGTCCTATATAAGTTTGATGGTAATCTGCACATGAAATGCTGTAAACGCCATGATTTTCAAGGTTGGTCTTATCTTTGGGATTTCCCAGGATGTTGGCTATTGTTTTTTGTGGTTAAGATTCTTCCGATTCTGTCTGTTATTCCTTTTATGTGTGGTATTATGGCTTTGTTCCTTGTTTGATCTTAGTCTTTGGTCTTTGTTGTAGTCTTCTCTTGCCTTTTTTATGGCTTTCTTTATATCTATGAGAAACCATTCCGTTCTAGAGCTGTTGAAGTGTATCTTATTTCGTCTTGTTTTGTGTCGAGTTCTGTTAGTCGAAGAGATCTTGATATTAGTGTGTGGGTTTCCGATATACGCTAAAACCTAGGGTGTTGTTGAGTTTCCTAGTTAATAGCAGGTCCAAAAAAGAAAGTTTCTTTTCTTGTTCGATTTCTAGCGTGAATTGGATTCTGTGGTGGATATTGTTCAGGTATATGAGGAAATCATCCAGGTGTTTTTTTCCATGTGGCCATATTATAAAAATATCATCAACATAGCGTTTCCAACTCAACAACACCCTAGGTTTTAGCGTATATCGGAGACCCACACATACTGACCGATATCTTAATGCAGCGTCACATTATCATCCCTCTCAAAAGCAGACAGTAGTCAACACACTAGTATCAAGATCTCTCCGCCTAACAGAACTTGACACAAAACAAGACGAAATAAGACACATTTCAACAGCTCTAGAACGGAATGGTTTCTCACAATCATATATAAAGAAAGCCATAAAAAGACGAGAGAAGACTACAACAAAGACCAAACACGAAGATTAAACAAGGAACAAAGCCATAATACCACACATAAAAGGAATAACAGACAAAATCGGAAGAATCTTAAGAAAACATAACATACAGCCCATATTTAAACCACAAAAAACAATAGCCAACATCCTGGGAAATCCCAAAGATAAGACCAACCTTGAAAATCATAGCGTTTACAGCATTCCATGTGCAGATGACCATCAAACTTATATAGGACAAATAAACAGGCGCATATCAGCATCAAGAACATAAAAATAACTTAAAAAACAAACACACAACCTCAGCCCTATTTCAACATCACCAAACAACCGGATATACCATCGATTTCGAAAAAGCAAAAGAAATAGCACCAGTACAGAACTACAAGGTACGCGTCATAAGAGAGGCCCTAGAAATCGAAAAAGCGGGACAGCTAAATAAACGAGACGATACTAAAAATTTTTCAACTATATGGAAAACATTAATAAAAAATCAAGAAAGAAAACAACAAAAATCAACCAGTACACGAGAAACCAGCAAACAAGAACAAAATATATCGCACTCGGCAGAGGGGAGAAGCCTGCGAAGCCGCTCGTCCAATCAGGAAGCGAGCCAGCTAAACAAAACTCGAAATTCATCAGAGGTCACCATCAGTTCTCAGCGAATAACGGGACGAACCGTACTTGAAAATGCCAAATGAGATTTTGGCGAAACGTCGTGAAAACGATTTTTTGAACGAACGAATTGAAACCCGGAATAACCAAACCATTTATATATATATATATATATATATATATATATATATATATATATATATATATATATATATATATATATATATATATATATTCTTTGCCAAATCGATCACCCTGTCTGTTCAAAATTTGATGTAACGTAGAGAGGCATCAGAATATCGAAATTCAAAATGGCGGCCAATAACCCTCGAAATGCATATTATGGCTATAAAGGCGGGTACAACCTACTTGAAAATTTGGTTACGGTAGTCTATGACATCGCTGATTTCAAATCTTGTATCAGAATGTCGAAATTTAAAATGGCGTATCCAATATAGCGGCCAACAATCCCCGAAATGCATATTATGGCTATAAAGGGGGGTATAACCTACGTGAAAGTTCGGTTACGGGGGTTTATGATATCGCTGATTACAAATCTTTCATCAGAATGTCGAAATTTTAAATGGCATATCAAATATGGCAGCCAATTTTCAAGTAGGTTGTACCCTTCTTTATAGCCACAATATGCATTTTTGGGGTTATTGGCGGCCATATTGAATCCGCCATTTTAAATTTTGACGGCAAATGAACGAACACATCTTAAAATCTGCATATAAAAATCAGTCTTCGAAGTATTCCTTGACTTGTTCTCTTTATGTCCTTGGTAGGTAATAGAAGAGCTTTTTAGCATTGTAAATAAAACTATCTTTTATCGAAGTAGTTGATGGCAAGGAAATATTATGAGTTTACCTGGTATAATAATGACTATCCCGAATCAGGTCTTTGTACTTGTTAAACATGATACAACTACTCTCTAAAATAAACCAACATGGCAAAGTTATAATCTTCTCCCACACAAAATGTTGTAACTGTTAATGATTAGAAATACGAATATGTTAACCGAAACTTCTTGTAAGTCAAACAAATTAAGACAGTAAGAAAGTGTTTTAATCTTTAACCTCTGTCTATAATCAACTAAAAAAGTGTTTTTATCCCTTTTTAATCATTAAAGGAGCAATATTTATACAGTCTCTATTCTTGACTCTGGTTTCGACCATCTCAATGATCTCATTCGTTCTGTTGTAGTGAACTCTAAATCCCCCTGACTATCAAAATTTGATTTAATTATATTAAAATGTGATCTCATCGAAACAAGTTATTACTATCATTGTTTTCTCAAGATATGAAATAGATATTATATATTATTGTAGTGCTACATTTCTTTTCCAGTTTTTAACTTCTTGTTTACGATGAAAGTTCTAAATGGGGCTTTGTGATGATGTTAGTGTAGGCGTAAAAGTTATGTGACGTGTAAATATGTAAAATGACTACGTCTGGGTGAGTCGCCTGCTTCTTTTTCCTGTAAAAGTTTTTTTTATAATAAACCACTTCAAGCGTTTTTCTTCCGGGAGTCGGCACAAACATGTATCGCGTGGAAGTTTACTTGAACCAAGGAATTCACAAAATTTATGCAAGTTCATATTTTTAACAATTAATATTTCAAATTAAGATGAACCATGTGAAACAAAATAAAAAAAAAATCTATAAACATTATTACACATAATTTCATAAATAAATTAAAGCAATAATAATTTCTGTCACAGGTGAATGAATAAGCGATTAATTGATTAATTGTTTGCACGATAAACGTAAACGAGCCTTATATTACTAGAATTTTAAAGTTCTTAATATTTATCCCTTAAAAATTATTTGTATTTATATTAAATTTGTTTTGTATCCACATTTGTATTTTTTTTGAATATATATATATATATATATATATATATATATATATATATATATATATATATATATATATATATATATATATATACTTACCTACATAGAAATGAGCCCATCTCACACTTATGACTTTACCTGTATTTTTTTTAGAAACTATACGTCAGACTAAAATAAATTCTAATACAATTTGAAAGGTGATTTATTATGCTTTTACAGAGATATGAATTTATTCAAATTCCTTTAATGTTGGGCTAAAAATGATAAAATGAAATGAAAGAAACAAGTTATCATTTAATTATTACAAAAAAGATACCTTTACAATCAACTAAGATGATAACAATGTCAGTATTAAATCATTAATAATGGGTATGACCTCCTCTTGCTCTAATTACAGCTCGCATACGATTAGGCATATATCTTATCAAATTCGATATGGTTTCTTGTAAAATATGCAGTCATTCTTCTTCTACTGCAATAATGAGCTCTGGGGTCGACGTTGGGGCACGAATCCTCCTATTCTTCGTTTCAGCTCATCCCATAAATATTCAATCGGGTTTAGGTTGGGACTTTGTGCCGGCCATTGTATAACCCGAAAATCGACTTCTCTAATAGTCCTGGACAATTATAGCAGTATGCGGTCTTGCATAAATGTAAAATTGTCGCCAATATAACCGACATAAGGTACCACATGTACTGCTAGAATCTCTTCAATATATCGAACTTCTATTAATCCTCCCCTTTCTCGACCATGGGCAGGCATACCGATGAAAACAAGGTCCGTTTGTGCTGCCATAGAAATTGCACCCCAGATCATGTGCGACCCACCGCCGTAGCCAATCTCTTCTTCAATGCATCACTCTGCAAATCTCTCTCCTGGTCTCCAGCAAACTTTTTTTCTTTGATCACTTCCATAGAGACATATCCTGGTCTCACCAAAAAACAGAACAGACCCCCACTGCTCCATTGTCTAATTCACATTGGAGTTGGAGTAGGTTTTGGATCATTTGCTGGACATTTAAGGGTCAGGTTTCATTCCTGTAATATTCGTCTTACTGTGCACTGACTAATATTCACTCCTTGGACCTCACGGAGCTCTTGGTGCACTTGAACTGCATTAAGTCGATGGTTTTTTAATGACTTGGACACAATAAAGCGATCACCAAGTTCCATTGTACATCGCTTTTTGCCTGTTCCGGGGCGCCGATGAAAGGATCCAGTCTCCCTATAACGTTCGCAGACCCTTCGGAACCGTTGCACGTGTCATATTCAGTTGTTGAGCAACAAATCACGAGCTATGTCAATTTTGACGTTAAATAATTACTTGTGTGGCTTTTTTCGGCATAGTATGCATTTTAAAACTAATAAAATTATGAAAACCGAATTAACTTCAAACTATTCCAGAGACAATAATTTAAATCTGTCAAAGTTTGTTTATACTCAGATAACTTCCACGTAATATACGTTTCTTTTGTTTTCCGTTGCTACACTTCATAAACAATAAGCACTCTTAATAAATTTATATCCTTCTCAAAGCATATTAAATCATCTTTCAAACTGTGTAAGTTTTGTTTTGATTTAGCCTATAGTTTCTCAAAAAAATACCTTTGAAGTCAAAAGTGTGCAGTGGACCGATTTCTATGCACATAAGTGTCTATAACGATTTTCTCTCGTTTTATTTTCACTTGCTGGGTCCGAATAATAAAGCCTCTTTTCACTAATTACTTTCAACTCTTTAATAACTACTGGTTTACACTCTTACTGTTCAAAAATAGCAAAGTTATATCCATTTACCTATTTACGAGGGGAAAGCAAAAAATTCGTCCTTATAGAGTGAAATTAATCCCAATACATTTTTCAGATCTGTCAATAAGTTTGTTTATACCATCGAAAAAAATTATTTCTGTTTTTCGGTAAAATAGGCAGAAATTGCTTCCTTCACCTCATCGCCGCTGAAAAACTTTTTTCCTTCAAGCTCTTGTTTCATTTTTGGAAATAAATAATAATCATTGGGAGCCACATCTGGGCTATAGGGAGGGTGATCCAATATTTGAAAGCCAACTTTTTAAATAGCACCCATTACAACTGAAGCCTTGTGGACGGGTGCATTGTCGTGCAGAAGCAGCCTATCTTTGATCAGTTTTACTCGCCTTTTCTCTCTTATAGCATCTCTTAAACATTATAGTAGGCTTGCATACTGTTCTCCTGTTATAGAAACGCCTTTGTCTTTGTAGTCAATCAGCAGTATTCCTTCTGAATCCCAGGAAACTGTACCCATAAGTTTTCCAGCCGACTGCGATACCTGAACTTCTTCGGGGGTGGTGTGCCTTTTTTAAGCTACTAACAATCCGGCCCAAAATTTCATCCCGGTTTTCGCTACACAAGTCCAAAAACGCGCGGCAAAACGCTACTTGGTGCTCTTTTTGGTGCGACGTGAACATTCTTGGCACCCATCTTACGCACACCTTTGACATGCCAAGATGGTCATGCAGGATATTCGAAATGGTTGTAGGTGATACTCTAACCATTTCAGGAGTGTTCGCATCAATGGGCTGTCCCGGCCTGGGATTGTCTTCAGACGAATCTCTTTCTTGTTTGGAAAGGTTGTGCCACTTGGCTTTTCCGAGGCAAGAGTCGCCATAAACAGAAGGCATCCCTTCCAAAATGGTTTAAGGAGGTTTTCCTTGCTTTGTCAGGAACTTTATAATTACACGAAATTCGATTTTTTCCATTGGTAATTTTTTTTTTCCGAATTGACTTGTTCAATTGACGATATCTCTGTAAGTAATGATCCAATTTTAACAAAACTTGGTATATATAGTACTAATGAGTTACTCAATTAGCGCAGGTAAGAAGGAGTGACGCATTCCTCTCCAACCCCTTCATTCCTCGAACTTTTTTTCCCACTTTTGTATATACACCTATAGAATATATTCTATTAAAAGTCTAGAATTTATCTAGAAACATGACTAACGATAATGATTTACCGATATAATCTTTCTATAAGGACACGTCTGATCTAACCTGAACTCGGCCAATGCTTCGTTTTAATATTTCTATAAGGACACGGCCGAATTCCCCTAGTCCTTCCTTATAAATCTAAACATTATTACACATAATTTCATAAAAAATTTGCACCTACGTATGAACTAAGGCAATAACACTTTTTTTTCCCAATCTTTATAAAGTTAATCAACGTACATTGAAAAATTTAACTAAAATACTTAATTTCAGTAACAATGAATCATTTGTCGAGGCCTATATCATGAAATTTTTTACCACTCACAGTTGAGCCAACTACCATACATTTAGTTTTTGAAGAATTTAGTTTTAATCTCTTTTGACATAACCAATTATATAACACATTAAGCTCATGCTGGATAATCTTTTCTTGAAGCAGATATAAGAGAACCATCCTCAAATAAATTTACAAAACATTCCTTCAAAACCTTATGGATATCGTTAATATTTTTCACAAACAATGGAGGCTCCAAGAGGCTTCCTTGGGGATACATTTTTTTTCAAGATTTCCCATTAACTGTTTTTATCCTATGAAGTGTCTTTTAAGTAGATGCTAGTTTTTTGATAAGAATTCGAGGATCAATCGTTTCAAATGCGCGCTAAAGATCTACAAAAACATCAATCACTATCTCGCCATAGTCCATTTTTTCTCATTTACTGCATCACTGACTCGCAGAAGTATTGACTTCTGAACCTCGATTGGCTCTTGAATAAAAATTGATTCTTCTCAAAATTCTTGCATAGTTGATCGCAAACGATTATTTCACTGATCTAATCCACAGTCAGTAGTAGATTTATAGACCTAAACTCTAATGGAGCTGTAGCTTATTCACTTTTGGGATAGGTATTATCACATCGGTCTTTTCCGGAGGTCAATGAGGTATTAATCAAGTATAAGAGGGGATATCCAATCACACAGAATAGTTGATATTCAAACTAGCATCTCTAGAACCTTCATTTTTTAAACTGTATATTCTTTTTTTTAACTGTGAGAGGTGTACAGTTTTAAAATTTAAGAGTTTGTGTTCTATCTTTCTCCTCTCACTCTTTGTACTCTATACTATTTGAAACTTCTTGCAACGAATTAGAAAAAAATATGTCAGAATTCTTTTCTGTAAAGTCGTTATCAAGGTCAAAACGGATATCTGTCAAATCATTGAGCTCTCCATACCTTTTTGCTCTTCCTTTCACAATCATCAATACTTTCTACATAGTTCTTTGTTTTGTTTTTCCTCATCGTGAATACAATTTTATTTCTATGTTTATTGTAATTTCCCAGTATCAGCTTTTCCCACAAAGCTTGCGTTTGCAGTCGACATATAAACTGCGTAATATACGATTTTTAATTTTGATGGAATGAAACATTTAAGGTGGTCCATCTATACAAGGTTTTATCTCAGATGTGTTACACCCACAGTTAAACATAGGAAAGTCGACGTTTTGTGGGTATATAATGTGAAATGTAATGCTACTTTGTGCAGAGTTGGAAATGCCATTGAGTTTTATTTTCTATCAGGATGATCGGAGCATTTTTCACGCGTTGTTCAAGAATGGTTCTTGGAAAAAAACATTTTGGTTTTACATTGGCCCTCACAATCCTCAGATTTTAACCTCATTGAAAATCTGTGGAAAAAATGGAACGTTTATTTCCAATTCATTTCATGTAATGTATTGCCTATCATTTCATCTGTCCTTTCTTCAGAATAAATCAATACGTATCATCGACATAAAGTTTTATGTTACTTTTTAAATTTAAATTGGCAATAGAAAAACATAAATTAATAACGTGTGACTTCCAAGGTTGAGGCACCTTTAATGATATATTTTCTATACTATTATATATTATTATATATTTTTTTCTAATATCACACATATAACAATTTTTCTTCAAGCGTAATAATTTCAATTAGATATAGTGACATAAAGCTCGCATTATGAAGAACATGACATATATCTGTTTGGTCTCTAATTAAGACCGTATGCTCAGCCAGGACCCATCAAAGAAACGAAATAACTCCTCCTTATCGCATAGCTTTTTGTAATAATAATAACTATATGTTTTATTTTCAGCAAAGATGTCAAACTTCAAAACGAATGCTTGAGATGTCTGGAGAAGTTCATGAACAACACGACCGGCATAAAGCTCTTCTTTTTAAATGACAAAGGGCACGAGACTGTAGCTAAGTGTTTGAACCATGAGAAACCACATGTCATGATTCAAGCGTTGAAGGTATGTATTAAAATTTACTTAAAATAATCCTAATTAATTATTTTTCATGTTGTTTTATACTGATTCGTGTTAAAAAATACAATAATCGTAATTACTTTTCTTAAAGATGTCCAATCATTGTACATTTGTGTATGGAAATCTATGAAACTTCAAAATATGATTATTTAGTATGCGAAAAACAACTTTTTCAACATTTTTTATCGAGGATTTTCGTGAAAAAAACATCTCTAAAAATAGCTCCAAATAATATTGCTCTTCCGGAAGTTTCAAGCATCGGTCTTAAAAACTTTATAGAATAAGCTTTCAAGAATGATTTGAAATGTTTTTTCTAAGGCTGGAATCCACCTAACAAGCATTTAGAGTAAAAGAGAGCAAACGCTTGTAACTGTTCTCGAATGTTTTTTGTCGTTTGTGAACATTATGTCTTCACTGAATAAATATTTGCAAATAAATACTAAATTTGCCAACATTTGTCGTTGTTCCAAATTAATCAGTTCTAGACATTTTTTATGATCTCAATCCATTGCTGAACAGTTTTTAGTTATTTTGTTACGTTAATAGGTTAATAAAAATAATTTACAATAAGAATGATGTATATTTTGCCATTTCAGATCTCTTTAACATAATCTCTCGAACATTTTTTTTTAATTTGACTTTCTATCGGTCAACATATTACGCGGAGGTTTGGTCAGATTCAAGTATCATCGATAAACGACACATTGACATTTGCCACTAGAAAGGTTAAAACTTTAACAGAGGTCCACAATCAAAGTGATCGTTCTATGTTTTTATGCCACGTTTCTCTTGTTCCCACCGCCTCACTTATAACACTACTAAGTGTTGTTCAAGTTCCAGCTATTCAAGCGTAGATACCACGACAGCCGATAGTCAATTCACTAAGAGGGCTCTCGACAGGAAGTGACTTCTTATTTATGGTCGATTTTGATTATTTTAAGATAATTTTTAATGAATTCTTAATGACTCTTATAAAATTGTAAAACTGACGGCAAGCAAGTTCTTCATACTAACTTTAAACAAAAATATATTATAAATTGTAATTTCACATACAAAACATAAAATACGAATATAAAGCAACACTACGAAACGTACTTTGTGGCATCCGGTGAAGTTGAAATAATCTTTGGCTGTATTCTTGCTAATTTCACTCATTTCTTCTAGTCTAATATAGCGGGTCGTGAGGCAAGCAAGGTCACGGCATTTACTGGTGGGAACACATTTTGTCGCATCGGTATGATGAAATAATCTGTGGTTGTGCTGCAGGAGAGCAAAATGGCATCTGTTCCCATTCTACAGCAAGTAGGTCGGCTATTTCATTGTTCTCCACTCTGCAATCCGACACTCACATCAAGGGATGTTTTGCGAGTTAATTGAGCGATTGTCAACATTGCCACGTTAGCTTTGAGCGAAAAGTTCTAGTGCTTTCAAAGCTGCTGGATTATCAGACAAGGCGATTTTTGGCTCATTCTGAGGCACCCACGTCAATTGCATGTATTTCGGTAGCATTAGCTTTTTTTCTATATTACAATACTTAGTATATTCAGAGTTTTAATTCTTAATCATTGATGAAAACGTCGTTAAGAAATTTGTATTATTTATTTACTTATTTTTCAGATTTTGGCACCCATGTGTTTCTTGACTGAAGGCGAGGAGGATGGAGCGAAGAAAGTCTTATTGGCGATAACTACGGTTGCAGAGAGTCAAAATAGGGAGAGATTTTTACCTATCGTGAATGGTATTACCAAGAGTGATAATGCAGATTTGCAGGTAAGATATTAAATATTAAGTCGAATAAAATCAGCCGCATGCGTAGCGGATCGGCATTACGTTGGGGTTCCTTAGCAATTGTTTGTTTTCCTTTTTATCTTTGCTATATGTTTTAAATTCTACTTTTGTTTTATTTGAGCGTGGCTGCCGATTCCATGGATAACTAGAGCGAAATTGAAATGTTAAAATGTCTTGTCAATTTAAACTTTCTCGAATTTGGTGTATATAATGACTTTTGTTTAAAACTTGCTTAGATTTCTTTGCCGTAAATAATCTACAGCAGGTTTTCTTGAATATTTTCAAAACGCATTATTTAACTGTTTCTGTCATTACTGTGTAAAAATATTTTTAAATTTCTAATTCCACCACAAGGTGGCGTATTTGCTATGGTTTTACCAAATGTCGTTAATTCATACAACTATCTAAGGTGCAGTGTAGATCCTAAATAAAGTAAATATCTATTCTGCCATCTTTAAATTTTGTTGAAACAATTTTTACGTAGTTACCATGGTAATGGCGTATCGAAGGGTAACAATTTAAAATGTTGTTCTTTCGATTTCTTTTGACCAAATTTAACAAACTATGTTTTATTTTAAAGAGGCCTTTATTGTGATTACATTTTATTGTAAACAGTTTTAAAGTTAATTCATGCGGTAAACGAA
This sequence comes from Diaprepes abbreviatus, assembly GCA_034092305.1. Taxonomy (NCBI): domain Eukaryota; kingdom Metazoa; phylum Arthropoda; class Insecta; order Coleoptera; family Curculionidae; genus Diaprepes; species Diaprepes abbreviatus. The sequence goes on along the minus strand of JASJET010000194.1, from coordinate 347,541 downwards.
AGGGGGCACTATTCAAAAAAAAAGTACCTACTAGTCCCGATTTCCTAAAAAAATTAGATTCAATCGGAGAACTGTTTTTATTTGATTGCATACTTCATTAGTTAGAAAAAATAAAACACTTATTATGGTCTAGCCTTTTCTAATTGTATTATTTAAACGAGTATACGAGGGTATTCTGAAAAGTATCCTTGTAAGTCTATATACGTCTCTCAGCCATGCAACCATCTCTTTAACCCATCCAAATAGTAGTTGGCGTCTTTCTCTGCAAAATAATTGTTTATGAAGGTGATAGCCTCTTCATTCGATGAAAATTTTTGCTCCTCCAAGCAAAACTTTTAGTCTAGGGAACAAAAATGTTTGGGGCTAGATCTGGTGAGTAAGGAGGGTGGTCAAGCAGTTCAAACCACAATTCGTGGATTTTCGCAATAGCAACCGCTGAGGTGTGGGACGGCATATTGTCTTAGTGAGACAGAATTTTTTTCTCACAAAGACATTCAATACTTTGGACCACAGTCTTCTTCTCTGAAAGTTATACAGTTACAGTCTGAGAGGAAAATATTATGATTTACTTAAATCGTACTTGGAAGACAGGACTCAGATAAATACAATTAGCAAAGATGGCAAAACATGTTATTCTAACAGGGGGTACCCATGATTCAATCCTGGATCCCTTTATGTTTTTACTCCATGTAAATGATCTTCCTTTTAGACCTTTGCTGGGCTAGGTCTGTCAATACGCAGACGACACGTTTGGTGTAGCTGGGGGTCAGTTTTGGAAGTGTCTGAAGCTGGTACTGACATCACGGGTCAAATGGCAGGTTGGTGTGATGAGAACTTACTGAAACTGAACTATGGAAAGACGAGAATGCTTTTCAAAAACTTGAGCCGATCAATTGTCGATGTTGGTAAGATCAAACCACACATCAGACCCTAGTTTGAACTCGGTGGGGTTCTTGGGAGTGACTCTGGACTTGCAGATGAGCTAGGAATCTTGGATTGTAAAATTAAATTCACGGCTGTGTGTCCCTGGATAATGTGCTTCAGTTTTACTTCTCATACGTTTGATCTGTAATAAGCTATGGAATAGGTTTCTGAGGAGCTGTGCGAATCGAATCTTCAAAACACATAGAAGATTAATTAGATGTATGTTAAAACTGGGACCTAGTGAATCCTGTAAACCCTTCTTTGTAGATCTTGATATTATGACTGTGCCATCTCTTTATTTTGTATCACTGGTTATGCTTGATAAAAGAAATCCAGACCAGTTTCAGTCTATTCTTTACTAGTATGATAATAGCATACAAATTTTTACAAGAAACAGAAATGAACTGCGGATACCAGCTCATAGCTCAACATTTTATGAGAAGGACTGTTTATCATATGGCAATTAGGGCCTATCGCTCACTTCCCTTGGAAATAAGAATCATTCCAGGTATAGAGGGGTTCAGAAGGGCTTTGATCGGATATACCAACAACCGATGCTTTTACTCCTTTAGATTCGGCTAATACTATAAATTAATGAGGATCCGAATATTAATTTTTTTATCACTTTTGTTGTATACATAAGTTTGATTTTATTTTATTTTTACTCACGTTAAGTGTACTATCTATATAAGTAGTTATCTTTATGCTTTTACTTTATTTTATTTTTTCTTGGAAAATGAATAGTTTGTGACGTTGCTTTGTCTTTTCGTTATGGAGATTTTGTTGACAAAAAATATTATTAATATACAATGATTTACAAGCCAAACGGCTCCGCACTCCCTCCAGGGAACATTCACTCATACCAGGTGCACAAAGATACCAAAAGTATGAAGCTCTGTGGGAACCCTTTCCATGTTATCGGGTCCTAGGTGACGTGGTCTGCTGTATTTCCCACGAACTTTCGGACAGTTCGCGCGGTCGCAAGGAGACTCGTCCTAGTTCAGTCACCCTATAAAAAATTCTCATTATTGTTACATTCATGGATGTTGTCCATTTCATGCGCTGTCTTGGAAGTCCCGCCTGAGTGAGCGCTGGCTAAGGTTCCCGCGCAGCACCTTCGGAGGATTATTATTATTATGATTTACAAGCGAAATGGCCTCGCACTCCCTCCAGGGAATATTAACTCATACCAGCTGCACAAAGATACCAAAAGTATGAAGCTCTGTGGGAACCCTTTCCATGTTATCGGGTCCTAGGTGACGTGGTCTGTTGTACTTCCTGTGAACTTTCGTACAGTTCGCGCTGTTGTAATTAGAATCGCTTTCTACATCGGTTTATATAGATGCTCACTAAGGCCCAGTCCCTTGATTTTCTGCAGGAAGTTCTTTGGTATCACTCCAGTTGTTGACAGTATTATGGGAATCATTTGAACGCTGTTCATTGCCCTTTGTCTTCGGATTTGGACTTCCAGATCTCTGGATTTGGCGATCTTCTCGTTGTATTTGGGCCTTAGGTTGTTGTTGTTTGGTACAGCAATGTCGATTAGTGTAGTTCGCCCAGAAATTTTATCTATTAGTATAATGTCTGGTCTATTATGAGCTACTGTCTGATCCGTCAGAACCGTTTGGTCCCTATATAATTTGAACTGATTGTTCTCAATAATAGATTCCGGATTGTACTTGTAATAAGGCACTTTTCCTACCTGTAATAGGTTTAACCTTTCTGCTAACTCTTGGTGGAGTATCTTAGCGGCTGAGTCGTGTCTTTCCTTATACTAGGTTGCGGAAAACGCTTGGCATCCTCCAGTTATGTGCTGAATTGTCTCTGATGTTCGACAGCCATATCTACATTGGTCATTTTCTATTGAGGGATCTCCAATGATGAACTTCCGATAGTTCTTCGGCGGAATAACCTGGATGCTTATTATTATTATTCTGCAAATGTTGCCCCTTTTTCTGAAATTTCCACTTCTAGCTTGTCAAGTAACGACGCGCAGTATACTCCTGTAATATTTTCCCTTTTAAGATAATCCATTAAGATAACAGTCGCCACCACTTTCCCGGCCGAAAGAACAATCTTTGTCTTTTTTGGAACCAATTCTTCCACAGTCCACTGTTTTGACTGTATTATTGCTTCTAAGGTGTAATGGTGTATCCAAGTTTCATATATGCTAATCGATGTATTTACCGAGAATAAAATTTTAATAAATTGTTAATTTCTGGTTGCCTAACTTACTATGTTATTTTTTATATTAAATAATATTGTAACGAACTTTATAGCATTATAGATATCATAGTATTAGTTTTTGTTTGTAGTTTGTATGGCTTTAGGTTTATTTTCTAGGAGTTTATAATTTATTTATTTAATTTTACCTTTTGTTAATTTCCTCATGAGACGTCGATGAAAGAAGGTCTGGAACTTTTTAGAGAATTCGATTTCCTTATTTTTAACATGGAACGCCTATGATAGAAGGTCTAGAAATCGCCGGATTATTCCTTTTTCTTATTTTTATTACACCATGTAGTATTTTGTTTCGATTTGTTGACCGTATAGTTATTAATCAGTTTTTACTCTTTTGGGTTTCGGTCATATTATTACTTTATAAGAATTTAACACATGTTTTTTTCTGACGTTTCGGTTTATTTTATTGATTAAACCATCTTCAGAGAATTACTGTAAATATGAAAATGAATATGTAAATTGTTGTTATATAAACTGACATTTTAATTTCTTACCTAATGTTAACAGGTGGTTCACTTGATTAACTTACATTTAACTATTTTATTATTTTAACACAAATAGAATCAAAAAGTTCTTTTTTAATATGAATATAAATATAGAGAACTGATATTATTTTTTGAATGCATTTTTTACACATCTGGTTTGTTTTGCTTTTGATAGAGTACTACTAAAGAGTTTGAAAGTTTCTGGACCATCTGCAATTTTATGGCCCTATTAGATTGGTATACGCATTACTAATAGGGCAATAAAATTGCAGATGGTCCAGAAACTTTCAAACTCTTAAGTAGTACTCTGTCAAAAGCAAAACAAACCAGATGTGTAAAAAATGCATTCAAAAAATAATATCAGTTCTCTATATTTATATTTATACTAAAAAAGAACTTTTTGATTATATTTGTATTAAAATAATAAAATAGTTAAATGTAAGTTAATCAAGTGAACCACCTGTTAACATTAGGTAAGAAATTAAAATTTTTAGTTTATATTACAACAATTTACATATTCCTTTTCATATTTACAGTAATTCTCTGAAGATGGTTTAATCAATAAAATAAACCGAAACGTCAGAAAAAAAAACATGTGTTAATTTCTTATAAAGTAATAATATGACCGAAACCCAAAAAAGTAAAAACCATGTAGTATGGAAAACCTTCTAGAAAATTAGGGGATCTTCAGGTATCAACCAAAAGAGTATATAAAGGGTCCAGATCGGCTTTCGGGGACAGTTTAGTTTGAGAGTTCGTCGATGTAACTTGAGATTGTTTGACAAGTGTCAAAAGTAATGTTGACAATAAAAATCTTTTGAAATAATAGTGTGTTCAATAATACAGTGTGTGTTCGAACATAAGCCGTCCGGAGCAATATGTATCTAACAATAATTACCGAAAAAAATAACTCTTTATTTCTCTTGCTGTTCACATTTATTATAAATTTGTATGAAGGTTTTGAACAATTTGTCCCTATGAAACAGACTATACCTAAAGTCCATAATTTCTGTCATCGCTCGCATATAGAGTGCTCCGGGTTGCGCCCCGTCAGGTTAATCAATTTTAGTGGCGTGTGCATTTTAGAAAATAAGAAATGATGAACTTTCGTGGAAATATGAAAATATTTTTTTAAGATAAATTTATTTCACAAAATGTGAAATGTAGTGTCGGCTTCTTATTGATTGAACCCCCCTTCTCCCGGCCTGAAAGTCCTACTAAATTTTCTCGTTCTGCCGTTAGCGCTGTTGGCAGTTCAAGGTTGTTCAGTGAGGTATCTGGTTTCCAGGCCATTAAGCCTTAACAAACCTTTAGTCTTTACTCAGTGTAGCTGCTTCAGGGGCCGGTTGCACCCATTGCTTTGCACTCTTCCTACATTTTGCTTTCAATGTAGGGTTGTCATTTTAAGATAATTTATATGACCATTTCATTCCTGCTATGTGTCATCCTATTCCAATTCAGTATCGCTGTCCTTTTGATGTCATCGTACCATCATTATTGTAATCTGCCGGTGCTTCTCTTACTTTTCAATGGTCTCCATCTTGTTATTTGTATGTTCCAATTGTTTATGTTCCTGGTAATATGCCCAGCTAAGTTCTATTTTAGAGCGCATATTCGTCTTGCTATGTCCTCGACTCTAATTTTGTTTCTTATCCACTCATTGGTTTTATGGTCTTTAAGTGTTATTCCTAGCATTCTACGTTCAGTTGATGTTTGGTACACTTTCAATTTATTTATTATTTTTTTGGTCAGAACCTACGTTTCACTGCCATATGTTGATAATAGAAAAAAGCATTCCGTGTATATTTTGGTTTTAAGTTTTAGGGGAAGGTTCATATTGAAATCGTTGTTTATTTTACCATATGCAATTCATCCCAAGCATAAGCTGTGGTTTATTTCGAGCTCTTGATTGGTTTTCCCATTGTTATTTTCTCACCTACATAAACATATAAATTAACCTTTCCTACTTGTGTCCATCTATATTTATCGTTTCTGCTTGTCTCTTCGTTTATCATAAATTGGGTTTTTGTGACGTCCTTGCTTCTAGTTATATCTCTTTAAGCACGTCAGTTTCACGTAGTCTGTTTCAAAAACGATTGAATGAATGAGTGGTGAAGATACTTGATTATCGATGCCTAGACCTCGTTGGGCTCTTTACCTCCCCCCACGGCTGCAGGTCATTTGAGGCCAGTCGCTTTTGCGAATCCAAGCAGCTTCGTTCATTGAACTTGCCTAACAAAATTATGTCTCCGAAATTTCTCTCTACTTCATTCCGTTAAGTGCTGTGCACTCTGTAAGGACATGGTTAACAGTTTCATCCTCCTCTAGACACCATTTATTCATCTACGACACCAATTTTATGAAGATGGCCACCCAGTTAACAATATCCTGCCAGCAGTCCCACCACAATTCGCAATTCTAGCTTTTCTAAGGAGAAAACGTCCCTAGTAAGCCATGCACTATACCAGTTATATGTTCCTTGGCACACCTCATGCCAGGAGCTCTTCTTCACGATTCAATAAATTTACTTTTCATCAACAATTTTAATTACCTTTTATCAACAGTATTTGGGACATGTAGAATTGATTTTGGTCCGTATGATTCAGTTGCGGACCCCATCTTTGCCAGAAGGTCCGCTTCCTCATTTTTGTATATATCCTAATGATTCGCGGGATCCACACGAGTGGTTTTTTGTGTCAGACTATTCAGTACATCCTCGCACTCAGACATCAGTCATGAAGTTACGACATTAGAGTTCATTGCCATTATCTTAGTCCTACTGTCTGAGTATATGTTTATTACTCTATTTCTGTTTATGTCCCTCTCACAGAGATGGCCACATTGGAAAACAGCATTCATTTCTGCTGTAAAGATCTTCACACGTTGTCCGAGAGAGTAGAACTCCTTGACTCTCGTGCTTCTGCTGAACACTTTGTCTCCAGCTCTTTTATCTTGTCGAAATTCACCTGTAAACCCCAAAAACCATTTTTCGGAAGATCTTGTTTCTCCTCGCAATCCTCTCTTTTTGGCAAAAATATCTCAAGAGTGTGGTTGAGTTTCAAAAGCGGCAGCATGATCTGTTTGCAAGGGGAGTAATGGACATCTCCAGTTTCGAGATGCCCTCGGCAACTGAGACGATCAGCAACCTTTTGGGCCTCGTTCTCTATGTATGTGGAGAGAAGGTAGACTCACAAAGACATTTATATCTTTTGCGAATCTGCTATTGTTAGGTTTCTCTCTAGCTATATTCATTCTTTTCTTCTCCCAGTGCAGATCTTTGAATATAAATAATAAATAGTTAAGGTGATATTATATCCCCTTGTCTAACGCCTCTGTGGATTTCTATATCTTTGGTGTTTTCATACAGCCTTATCTTCATCCCCACCGACCATAAGCAAGGCCCAAACACTTTTTAAAATCTACAGAATAGATATTTTTAAAAGTTTACTTTCGACCTACATTGTACCTAAGATATTTTAAGGAATTGACGATTTTTGGTAACATGATAGCAAATACGCCCTCTAGTGGCACTTAAAAATATTTTCAAGCTAATTCTTTTGATCAAAATATGGAGATATAGCCGCCCACCAGATTTGATTAATTACGCTGTATATATATTGACGTTTCGTTATTTATTAAAAATTCGGGCATCCGTTATTGATATATGAAACGATACGTAAACAAAAACGCAGATTTGCTAAACATTTTATATTCCGTTTAAAATGTATTTGTGTGCGTAACATGTTCACAGAATATACAATCATTTCGTTTTCCCCCTAATTTTTGGAACTGTCATTTGAGTGTCATAATCGAGAAAAACTTTGTTTTTTACATTTTTTGATAAACTAAAATAGCGAACGTGAGATGAGACAGGTAATAGTTTATTTAATTTAATTTGCAAGAAATTTGACGTATTATTAATAAATTCCGTACTTAATTGATAAGATTTTTTTTTCGTTTATTAATATTGTTTAAAAATATTTGATTTTGTGTATAAGGTATTAACGTATTTTAAAAATCACTTCTTCTTGACGTCATAAGAAAATAAACTTTTTATGAGGAATAGTAAAAAGAATACCGGGTGTTCAAAGTTTAATAGTGCAATATTATAGATATATTTATTTTGTTTTTAAATAAGCAAAAAATGTTCCCGTAAATATACTAATTTCTGAGCGGTCATCTTTGCCTGATTTATTAAAGAGGTTAAGGATGTTCGATGGTTATACATTTGTATATTGACATCTTTGAAACTTCAAAATAGGATTGTTTAGGATGGTAGTTTTTTTTAATATCTTATTTTTTGCAAACGAAAAAGAACTATAAAAGTAGCCCTGGATAATATTGCTCTTAGTTCAAGCATCGGTCGCTTAAAACTTGATTCTTTCATTCGCTCTACGTTTACAAATAGAAAAAAAAAGGTAATGGAATGATGGAGTGGGTTTTAGAATTATTTGATATTGTTTTTTTATCCTACCCTAAATCAGGAGTCTCCAAACGACGGCCCGCGGACCAACACCGGCCCGCGAGCATCTCCAATCCGGCCCACCATAGTTTATTTTGATTACATTGTTAAATTTACGTCAGTAAATTGATCTGTAAATATTTTTTGTATATTTTATTTTGGAAACTGTTTTTTCACACATAGAAGTAATGCCGAAAGCGGAAAATAAACCACTAGCAAATTTATGCAATTGATCAAACTGTGTGAGTGGAAGACTTTTAGTACAGGGTGAGTCAACGATTGGATGAAGTAGGTTTGTGCCTTTTCGGTGAAATTAACAAAGAAACTATATTTATTGTTTGATACAGTTTATTTTTACGCAGATTTTAAAAATATTTAGGACTCTACAGGGTGAGCCAAAAAACTAGGACAGCATAAAGTTGTATTTTTTTAAATAGAACACCCTATATACGAATCGTATTTTCGATTTGGCTTATAATTTTAAATCTTTTTTATTAAGGGTTTACTATAACAAAACTTTATAGTTTCTGAGATAATTAAGTTTAAAGAAAAAAAGTCACATTTTCAAGCATCAATTCAATCCTAAATAACGTTTTCAATTTTGTGACAAATATATTCAAATTTGGAATTTAGCAAGGCCAAGGACAAGTTAACATAATTTTTACCTAATATTTGCAATAAAAGCTACAGGGTGTTGAACACATCTTCTCAAATTTGAACAAGTTTAAATGAATAAATATCTTTTTTTTTAAATGGTACACCCTGTATATTTTCATGTTATTTAATAGAGTAATAAAAACCCTAAAAGTTTTGTTCAATATATCCTATACCTATTTATAATAGTTTTTGAGATATTTCAGTTTTTATAATTTTCCATACTTTTTTACAGAAATAGTCTTCATTATCATAGTAGCCATGGCAAAAACAATGTAAAAGAACATTTTTCTGTGTGTCAAATTTATAACCGCAATCGCTTCTTTTGGTTTTTATGTACTGTAGTTCGGTTTTTTTTGCATTCATCTTATATTGTAAAATGAATTTTCCAAAGAATGAGTTAATAGATATGATTTATACAATAGGAGAGGCTCAAAAAATTGCCTTCTTGCTCAAAGAATTTACAAAATGAAGTATCCTGATCGACGCCAGCCTAATACCCATACTTTTCAAAACTTAATGCAAAGATTTGATTCTTCTGGTACTGTTGATTATCCAAAACGTAAAGTGGTCAACAAACCAGTAACTAATGAAGAAAAAGAACTACAAGTATTGTTAAATGTTCAGGAAAATCCTTATATTGGTAGCCGTCAGTTATAGTAAAACATCACAATCCACCGCTAATCGTACTACCAAGAAATATAGGTATCATCCATATCACATGGAATTACACCAAGAATTGCATGGACAGGATTTTGAAAGTCGTGTAAACTTTTGTTGTACAATAAATGCGGAGATTCAATTAAATCCAAATTTATAATGCAAGGTAATGTTTAGTGATGAAGCTACTTTTAGAAGTAACGGTGCCGTAAATAGACGCAACATGTATTATTACGCCACAGAAAACCCATTTTGGATTAGAGAGGTGCAACATCAAAACCACTGGTCATTAAATGTTTGGTGTGGTATTCATCATAATCGAATTATTGGACCCCACTTTTTTAATGAACCACTAAATGGCCATAGTTACCTGAACTTTCTACAAGAAGAACTACCCCAACTGCTTCAAGGTCTCGATAGGGATGAGCTCGACAGTATGTGGTTCCAGCACGATGGTGCGCCTCCGCATTACCATCGTGAAGTTCGTGCGTTTTTGGACCAACGATATCCGCAAAAATGGATTGGACGTGGGGGTTTCATTGAGTGGCCACCAAGGTCTTGCGACATCACCCCATTAGATTTCTTCCTATGGGGTTATATTAAAAATAAGGTCTATGTTAATCCACCAACAACAGTGGAAGATATGCGAAACAGGATTAGGGATACCTGTAGAACAATAACGCCACTAATTTTGTCCAGGGTCCGAGAAAATCTGCAAAAAAGACTAAATTTGTGCATTGCACAAGAGGGTCGTTTATTCGAACACTTATTAAAAAGAAATAATTAATCTCAGTATTTAATAGGTAATTTTTTTGTTTCAATTTAGTATAAAAGTAAATATGTATTTGCCTTGTCGTTATTGTTGTGTTAATTTTTTCACATTATGTTTAATTAAACTATTGCCGTTGTAATATAACGAATAATGTATTTTATCATATTTAACCACATTCTGTTTGTTTCTGTAGTTTCTTTTTATTATTTTACATGGCTACTATGATAATGAAGACTATTTCTATAAAAAAGTATGGAAAATAAGAAAAACTGAAATATCTCAAAAACTATTATAAATAGGTATAGGATATATTGAACAAAACTTTTAGGGCTTTTATTACTCTATTAAATAACATGAAAATATACAGGGTGTACCATTTAAAAAAAAAAAGATATTTCTTCATTTAAACTTGTTCAAATTTGAGCCGATGTGTTCAACACCCTGTAGCTTTTATTGCAAATATTAGGTAAAAATTATGTTAACTTGTCCTTGGCCTTGCTAAATTCCAAATTTGAATATATTTGTCACAAAATTGAAAACGTTATTTAGGATTGAATTGATGCTTGAAAATGTGACTTTTTTTCTTTAAACTTAATTATCTCAGAAACTATAAAGTTTTGTGATAGTAAACCCTTAATAAAAAAGATTTAAAATTATAAACTAAATCGAAAATACGATTCGTATATAGGGTGTTCTATTTAAAAAAATACAACTTTATGCTGTCCTAGTTTTTTGGCTCACCCTGTAGAGTCCTAAATATTTTTAAAATCTGCGTAAAAATAAACTGTATCAAACAATAAATATAGTTTCTTTGTAAATTTCACCGAAAAGGCACAAACTTACTTCATCCAATCTTTGACTCACCCTGTACAGTCATTGAATGCTTTCCGCTTAGAAAAATTTGAACCTTCATCGATTTGCGTGAAAATTGGTGAATAGTTAGAGGGTGCCTCCAGTAACAAATGTTGCGTAGTGCCGACTTGCGCTTTTACCGTGACCAAATCATGCAAATCCAAGAAATGAGAACAAAACAAAACAGAAAAAATTATCAAGCTAAATGTTGTGATGAATTCCACCTTGTAGTTCTTGATTTGAACTATCAATGGCTGGGCGAAGAATTTGAAAATATTTATTTAAAAAAAATACCTGACCATCCATTCTCGACATTCGTAATTAGGGGGTCAAAATACATATAAAAACTTTGGTAGAGCCATGTCTCTTTATCGGCTGTGAAAGCAGCTGAGGTTACCGACTATGATAGAGAGGTTGAATAATCTAAAATTCGCAGGGGATATCGTGCTACCTTTATTTTATCATATAGAATCGCTTTTCTAAGTTTTTTTTTGTGTTGTTTTCGGACGCTTGGTATGTGTTTATATCATAAAGCAAATGTTAAATAAGTAGCAATAACTAGAAAATTATTAACTTGTTTTGTTGGTGGCTTTAAATCATACCGCGTTAATCCGTTATCAGCGAAAGTAAATAAATTATCAAAAATGTGAACGCGGTAAATTACAACACTGGCTGTTTAAAGACGGGCAATAAAAGTTAAATTGACTAAAAATTTAAAACAAATTTATTAATATGAATTTTGAGCAATCGCAGACTTTTTAGATATAAATTTCATCAACTTCTTGCTACTGCATTACGTAATTTGTATATACACCGAAGTAGGGAGGTTGTTTTTGAGGCATTTGTAATAAAATTGTAAATAATTATGAATTTTTTAAATTGACATGAAATTTCTTTATTCGAAAGATAACCTTCTGGCATTATAATTTAAATATCACTTCTGGCATATGACCGCCACGGCTGGCTCGGACGTAGTCTAATCTGGAGGTCCAATTTTCGATGACTTTTTCCAACATTTGTGGCCCTATATCGGCAATAACGCGGCGAATGTTGTCCTCCAAGTGACCAATCGTTTCGGGCTTATCGGCGTAGACTAGCCACTTCACATATCCCCACAGAAAATAGTCTAGCGGCGTTAAGTCGCACGATCTTGGAGGCCAATTCACGGGTCCGAAACGTGAAACTATGCGGTTACCAAACGTTTCCTTCAATAAATCAATTGTGACACGAGCTGTGTGACATGTTGCGCCGTCTTGTTGAAATCACAGCTCTTGCACATCATGGTTGTTCAATTGATGAACGAAAAAGTCAGTAATCATGGCTCTATAGCGGTCACCATTGACTGTAACGTTCTGACCAGCATCGTTTTTAAAGAAGTGAGGACCAATGATTCCACCAGTCCATAAAGAACACCAAACCGTCAGTTTTTCTGTATGTAACGGTCCAAATACGGCAGTTTTGTTTATTGACGTATCCATTCATACAAAAGTGAGCTTCATCACTAAACAAAATTCGCTTATGAATCTACGCCTTGCTAGGTGATCGTGTGGCTTCAATTCTTGCACGAGTTGTATTTTGTAAGCACGCAAACCAAGATCTTTCCGCAAAATCTTCCATAAAGTGAATGGACACATATCCAATTCCTGTGCACGATGGCGGATAGACTGATTCGGGTCTTCCTCTACGCTACGCGCTACAGCAGCAATGACTTCTTCTGTACGCACTGTACGATGTCTCTGTAGATGTGTATTATCATTTAGAGTAAACGTGGTGCGAAAACGTTCCATAGTTAATCGAATTAATTGCTCTGATGGACGATTATGTTGACCGTATAATGGACGTAGTGCGCGATACGTATTTCGAACAGAACCATGATTTTCAAAATAAATTTGCACAATTTGGAAGCGTTGTTCAGGCGTCAGTCTATTCATGTTGAAATGCCAAACCAAACTAAACATAAATCACTTGACAGCTGACAAAATGGCCGCCAGTTAAAAAAGTGTTGCCAACTTAAAGTTCTATACCTCTATAAAAAACACCCTTTATATACAACACACGCCGGTTCCCATCCTATTGCGTCTCCTGCCTGTGTATGTCATTATAGCAGTAAAAGGTTGGCTTAATTCTAGTAATTCAAGCTACATTATATTTTATAATATATTTATATACATTTTGGTAATATTACCCAAGATAACCTACTACCAGACAACTCGTTGGGATTGGACTGAACCCTTGGTCAGTCAGTCCGGAGGAGTAACCCGGTCGCTCCCCTTGTCGCAAATACATGAAACACCTTTTTAGGTCTTTTGCAATATTGCGACCATTCAAACCGTCTAGTACGGAATGTTTTATCATTTTTATGGTGTTTTGTAACGGATTTTTCAAAACAAGCGACGCATTTTAAAATTGAGGTTATGTACACATGCGTGACAGTTTGTTATGGTTCTTTTACCATTTATATTCGCCAGTGTTTTTCATTTAATCATGGTACAATACACGCTTCCATAACGTTTGCAAATTGTTCAAATATTTTATCAAAATTTTCAGTCACGGCAACACGAAAAGAACTTTTGAACGAAATTCGAGTCATCATTTTCACATAATTTTGCTTCCCTCTCATGGAGATGAGGAAGTGCAAAAAGTAAAGCCAACATTGCGTCTGTACGAGAGTGTGTTTTTGAAGATCGAAATTTATCAATTTTTCATCGATCTCAACAAAAGACTGTGGTGAATTTTGCGTGGCTACAAGATTTATTTGATTCGAAACTGAATCCAAATGAACGATCATTTGCTGCGTCCCAGATTCAGTGACTATGAGTTATTTTTAGCGACGAGACTCACTTCTTTTTGTCGTAAGCAGAATTGCCACAGTGTGACAGAATTTGGACTCCTGCAAATGATATATTGTGGTAACGTTAGCCATTCCATCTATAATCATCCTGCTGTTCCATATTAGCAGCTATTTTAAAAACCCTATACTTAAATTTTACAGTAATAAAGACACTCTGGAAGACTGGATGCTCATCTTCTCTCTTGCAGCTTTAGTTCCAAGCAACTACGGTTATTTAAGCTTACCACAACCATAACTCATAACTTCAGGACTCAGGCAAGGCTGCTAATTAGCTGGTCAGATGACATCTCTTGTTTGTTTACAGCTCTCACAGCAGTACGTCGGCGAGTGTTGACGCGTGAAGGTTTTAAATTAAATTAAATAAAACAAGTTTCTCAAAACACCTAGTCTATTAACAAAAATTAATAGAAAAGTGTATTATTTACAATGAGAAACTTAAACAAATAACAGTTACAAAGTAACTTATATAATTGCTCTTATTGACCGTTCTATTAACAAAACTGTAAAACCCAATTTTGAAAAACATGTATAAATAGCTTACTAAACATCAACCAGAAAAAAATAGAGCGCGAAAAAATTCTATTTATATTACTTAATCAAATTATATGAAAGACAACACAAAACAAAGAAAACCCTCATTCCCGACGAATATACACGTGACGTAATTTATTACGACATTGGTCTCAAAGACGGTACCGACTCTAACGATTTCCAGACTGTAACTAAAGTTTAGTATTCCTTAAAAGAGCGTCCTCGAATCTTACACCCTGTACCCCTCTCGGCACCCCGCGACTCCCGTTAATACCCATATTACCCCATTGATCCCTGTAGACATCAATTTGAGTCTCGAAATGTAGAGGGCGTTAGTCCTTATATATTGGATACTTAATTCCCGAATTGGCCTGTGAGCGTCTTAATCACAATTTGTATATCAAAGAATAGTAAAACAAACTAATCTACGTCTTTCTCTCACGAAAAGAATATATGATAAAGACCATGAAAAAAACTATTCACTTTACTTTGCTGTTTTGGCAATAAACATCTTAACTCGTTATTTCTTGTGAATAGAAAAAAAACAGTTATTATACAAATTCTTTGTAGAAATTGACAAACGATATATTTCTATTATAGTGAGTTCATTTGATCATTCTTTTCTTTCCTAATAATGGGAAAATCATTCAATATTTTAATACATTTTAACGGCATTTCATATGTTAAAAACCTCCCTTATCTCTTCGTTTTTATTTACATAACCAGGGTAGGATTTCTTCGATTGGGGGGATTCAATACAGTGGACTAAAAATTTTACATTTTTCGATTTTATTCAAAGGTGGGACTGAATCGTTTTTGAGGATGTAAATAGCGAATATAAAATTATTTTAAGAAAATCTAATATGTCAGATGCAATATCGCAGTATAGAAATTTTAACTTTCCGGATTTCATCCAAAATTTGTACTAAGGAGCTTTGAAGGATTAGATTTAGATTAGATTAAGACGTTAAAATTATTTTTTTTTAATTCAATATGACAGATCCAATATGGTGGGTTGAAAATTTTACCTCATTCACATTTTCTCAGATTTAGTATTAGTGGGTTAACCTCTCAAGTTCTTTAAATATCGATATTGGGAGGTTTTGGGGGCTATAATACCAATCTAAAATTAATTTGAAATTTAATATAGTGGATTTACTATGAAAAACTAAATATTTGTTTGATACAATTTCGCTGGAATTTGAAGAACTCTAAGAATCAAAGAATTTTTAGTGGTTCATTTTAGGGTGATTTAAAATTTTGGATAAAATGGGTACTTTTTTGTCACCTTGGAGTCATTAGTACACTAATCTCGATTAGTACTTAGTTCAAATAATTTATGTATATTATAATGAATTCAAAACTAAAAATCGAAAAATAAAATTTTTATATAAGAAATTGAACCGACTTCTAAAAGTGCGAAAAATAATTTTGTAGCTTGTAGAAATGAAAAACATGTTTTCGCCAACTTCGAAACGCCAGCGATTTGTTAATCCGAATTATTTCAACGTCCAAAACTATGGAGCCATTTTTGTATTGACCCTGCCCACAACTTAAAACACTTTCCACCTTATGGTAAATTAACGTCCTAAAAGGGCCTATTTCTCGTCCACAGACCGGAGTATACCAACATTCGAGCCGATTTGTGTAAAAAGTCTTGGAAAATTGTATTCGACGAATGCATTTATGCAGACGCTTCCTCGAAAGGCATTTGAATGATTTTTTATTTCATAAATAATTATATGAAATATAATTTACTTTAAAATAAAAACTAATTTTGCTGCCTGGAAATCAAAGGTCCAAGCGGCGACCAATAAGAACCTTGCTCCGAAATTTGGTGATGATCAAATATATATAGATAATATCAGGTGCCTCATTTATTGACGTTATTATCCGTACCCTGATTCATGCATCTTATGTTATTAGTTTAATCGAAACAAATACAAACAAGTATCTATGAGTAATTTTATTGTCATTTTTTTTTATCAAGGACGTCCTAGAGTACGTGGGAATAATCGACTTGTGTGTGACGGTACAATGTTTATAAGAGGGTAAAATTTTACTTTTGTCATGACTAGATGTTTTTTTTTAATTGCATTATGACTAACATTATCAATTACGCAATTTGATGACAGAATAATCAAAATAGATCTTAAAATTTTTGTGTAATGGCGGTTGATTAACGTCTCGACTAACTTGCCTTTAGATTAAAAAAGAAGGTACCTGAAGTGTCCAGTTCCGATTTTAATGAAACTTTACAAGATTAACCGACTTCTAAAAGGAGGAGGTTCTCAATTCATTGAGTCTGTATATTTATCTTTATGTATGTACACCAATTACTTCGGAACGGCGGCACCGATTTGAATGAAATTTTTTACGTTATGTTCAGGAAGTTGCTACGGTGATCCTATACTTTTTTGGACGAAATTGGTGCAGTAATATCCAAAATGGCGCTGACAATATGGCGGCCAAAAAAATTAATTTTGTTTGATTTTCTCCAAAATTGGTATGGGGGAATTTTTGAGGTTGTACACAACGAATCAGAAATTATTTTAAATAAATTCAATATGGCGGATCCAATATGGCGGACAAAAAATTCAATTTTATCTGATTTTCTCCAAAATTGGTGTGGGGGAGTTTTCGGAGTAGCACATAATGGATCCAAAATATTTTTAAAAAATTCAATATGGCGGATCCAAGATGGCGGATTAAAGATTCTACATTTCCCGATTTTGTCTAAAATCAGTATTGAGGTATTATTGTTAGTGTTAGTTATGAATTTAAAATATTTTTTGAAAAACTCAATCTGGCAGATCCAATATGGTGTCTTAAAAATGTTACATTTTTCGATTTTCTTCCAAACTGATATAGAGGGTTCTTGAGGGTGTAAATTATGAATTTAAAAGTATTTTTTTCAAAATTCAATATGGCAAATCCAAGATAGCGGACTAAAAATTTTACATTTTTCGATTTTGTTTAAAGGTGGGACTGAATCGTTTTTGAGGATGTAAATAGCGAATATAAGTCCAGAAATTTTAAATTTCCGGATTTCATTCAAAATTGGTGCCAGGGGGCTTTGAAGGATTTAGATTTAGATTACATTAAGACGTAAAATATTTTTTTTGAAATTCAATATAGCGGATGCAATATGGTGGGTTGAAAATTTAACCTTATTCGCATTTTTTCAGGTTTGGTATTAGAGGGTTTTCGGGGTCGTGTATTACGAATATGAAGTTAATTTTTTACAACTATTAGGTTGATAAGATACAATGTGAGAAACAGAAAATTTTACATATTCCGATTTTGTCTAAAATTGATATTGTGGGGTTCTTGAAGCGTATACAAACTCAGTATGCAGTATAAAATATATCGAGGTTGGAAATTTACATCTCAGGTTCTTTAAATATTGAAAATTGATATTGTGGGATTCTTGAGGCGTATACAAACTCAATATGCAGTATAAAATATATGGAGCTAAGAAATTTAGGTCTCAGATTCTTCAAACATCGATTTTTTGCCACCTTGGAGTCATTACGAGGTACACTAATCTCGATTAGTACTTAGTTCAAATAATTTATGGATATCATAATGAATTCTAAAACTAAAAATAGAAAAATAAAATTTTTATAAAAAAATTGAACCTACTTCTACCTATAAATTTTTATATGAAATTGAACTTTTTGAAGTCGGCGCCAAATTATTTGTAAATGAAATAAATAACTACTAACATATACAAATTATGGTAAGAAAGCAATACAAATAAAGTATTATTAATCTGTTTATGCAAATCACATTTTGTCAGGTATTAGTTTGGAGCAGACTTCAAAAAGTTCAATTCCATATGAAAATTTATAGTTATTTTTCATTTTTTAGCGCACTTTTAGAAGTCTGTTCAATTTTTTTATAAAAATTTTATAAATTACATGGAATTTGAAAATTGATTTTTTTTATAGATAACATAAGTGATTAAATCTGACGTCTTTCAGAGTTTGCGAAAAAAAATTAATAAAAGGGGGTGAGTCACCCCAAATAAATTCTTTTTAATATTTTATATTTGAATCAAAATTTCTTCATAGAATAAAATGTAGCTTACTTGTTACTTGAAATTGAGTAAAACTGTAATCAGCCATACGGATATCCTCCCTTAATTTTTATACATCTGTATTCCATTGCTATATTTTAATGAAAATTAACATTATGAAACCTAATAGAAATATCTAAAAATATTTTTTATCGACAACATGTATTTTTCCAAAGAAATTGTTATAAACAGATACTGCGTTTTACCACCTTAAACTGCATAGAGAATCATTCACAAATTATTTTCAATTTGAAATGAAGCAAAATTATTTCAGTGTAAACGTCCATTTGATTCATATCTTTAATTCTCTATATTACCGCTCCAAACTATTTGGCCACCCAGAAAAAGGCATTTTGTCAAAGTTTGAACAAATAAAACTTATATAATACTGTTTTTAAATTTTAGATTCATCTATGTGTCCATCTTTGTTTTTAATGACGGCCTCACAAAGCTTCGGCAACCTATCCACTCATTTTTTCAGTGTTGTTTTGGTTATCTTTTCCCATTCCTCTTGCAGTTTTCTCCATAACTCTTCTTGAGATGTTGGCCAGTATTTTCGTACCTGCTTATCAAACTGATCCTATAATGATTCTATAGGGTTCAAGTCCGGTGATTGCGGAGGCCATGTAGTGATTTTCAACACCTGTTCTTTTTCTTTAAAAAAAACTCTTAAGCAACTTTTCTGTGTGTTTAGGATCATTATATTGTTGAAATATAGGACCAATTAAACGAGTCCCAGAGGTCACTGCCCTTTTCTCTAATATGTTTTTGTAAACTTTTTTTAAAATTCTTGCAATTTGAACAAGGTCCCAACGGCGGAATCACCAAAACAGCCCCATACCATCACGGACCCTCCACTGTGTTTAACTGAAGCCACAGTACCTTTCTCGTTCACCGTTTCGTTCCACTGCCGCTGGACGAAACTCTTCGTTTGGATTCAAAAATTTGAAATTTTGATTCGTCAGTCCAGAGGAACTTTTCTCAGTCTGCAGTTGTCCAACCCTTGTGTTTTCTAGCCCAACTAAGTTTCTTTTTGTTAATTGTTTTAAGAAGTTTTGAGACTGCTACACTTCCCTTATGACCTGCGTACAGAAGTATCCTTGTGACTGTGGTTACACTGACAGGTCTACATTGTAATACAAAGAAAAATACAGGTGGTCAAATAATTTTTAACGGTAGTGTATATAATGTTTGACGAAATCGATTTTTGTTGCGAAGAGGTAAATAATAATATTAATTTCTTAGATATCATCATTGCAAAAATAAACAATAGGTTTTCCTTTGACATTTACAGAAAACTTTCCTTCCTAATTCCACTATCCCACAACACTCAATACACCCTGTTTCTCATCACTTTAACACACCTGAAAAAAGAACTTATTATGATAAAACAAATCGCATTAATCAATGGTTATATTGAAGTGCAAATTAACAATTTCATAAATAAAAATCTAAAACAAACTACACTCAACCAAATATACCCACCCAACATATATAAAAAGAATGCTAAATACATCATCTTTACATATTTTGAACCTATTTCAGATAGAATAGCCAAAACAGAATTTAAAAATCGCATTCAAATCGTCACAAAAACTGTCACACATGTTTAACGGCAAAGACAAAATTTTTTCTTTTCAAAAGTTAGGAGTTTATATACTGAAATGTTCGTATTGCAATAGCTGTTACATTGGACAAACGGGAAGAAATTCCCATACAAGATTTAAAGAACACAAGACTGCATTTTTATTGAAAAAACATAAATCAAATTTCGTTAACCATTTCATAGAAATAGGCCGCACTTTCCCAGATGTTGACAATATTCAAATCTTTGAACATACCCCTGTAGAATCAACATGACGTCAGAACTAAGGCTCGGTTGTTTGAACGCTGAATAGCGTAATAATATTTTTATTTATATTTGAAAAAGTGTTGATGAACAGTAGATATTTCATTTCTTGGTACATACATACCGATTTTATGCTGTCCTTTTCTAATTACATTATTTGAACGAGTATCATATGATGAATTGGTACGTCAATTCTGAATACATAAAAGTACGAATTTATGGTTGCCTAAATTATTATTATTGTTATTTTCAATATGTAAACAATGTCTAACAATATTTACCGATAAAAATAAGTTTTTAAATCCTCTTTTTGTTAAAAACACTGAAAAGAGTCAAGACAAGTAATTAAACTGAAGAAAAGATAAGTAAACATATTTATGTCTGTCAAACATCAAAACAGCCTCACCCCCACCGACCATAAACAGCTTTCAAACAAATCTATAGGGTATCATCGAAGATTCAAATTTTGCATACCATACCTAAAAGTAGAAAACTGAATCCACTTAGAAACCATAAATATTTATAAGTGCAATAAAACCAATACAGTTAACCTTGTTAATGTTCAAATGCGATTTTGTGGTTGGATAAATAATAATTATCGTGTTGTATCGCACATACGGTTTACCGATGAAGCAATATTCATGTATGGTCAGACGAAAATCCTCACGCAACAGTCGAAACTAATATTCAACACAAGTTGTCGGTTAATGTGTGGTGTGGTAAGGTCGCTGATTATTTAATTAGCCCTACATTATAGAGAATCGCCTCTCAGAGAGAACTATTTAAATTTTTTACAAAATGTCTTAACAGGACTACTAGAAAGTGTTTCTTTAAATATCAGGATGCAAATATATATTATCAAAACGATGGAGCTCCTGCACAGTATTTAGATGAACAGTTTCCAGGGCCCATTGGTCGTGGTGGCCCTGTTAATTGGCCTCCAAGATCTCCAGACCTCACACCATTAGACTTTTGTTTGTGGGGCTGGTTCAATAACGAGGTATATAAAGTAAAAGTCAACGTTCGGAATCCACTAACTGAGCGCATCAAAAAATGCTGCAGCCGTTATTAAGGAACGACGTGAATCAATTAGGCGTGCTTCTGGGGCCGTATCTTCGAACTAGGGAACGTGAAGTGAACGGTGGAAAGGTGGCGAATGCGTATTCTTGAAGCGTTCATCATTCATATCCTCGTTCGCCCGGTGAAAGGCAAGCGAACGGTGAACCATGCGCAAATGAAATGTCAGCCGATAAATGACATATTTGACGATTAGTTTTAAAAATATTTATTTTATTTTTGGTTGTTTAAAATAACTCGTTGTTAAAAAAAAGTAATATGTTGACGAACCGTTTCTTTAACACATTTTATTTTTTGAATAAACAGTTGAATTGTTAATTAAGTGGTACCCTGATATTTTTAATATTTTCAAATTTTTTATTAAAATATCCTTAGAAAGTTGAATATGTCTCGCATATATTAGGGAAATTTGAGGTTACAGACATAAAATTATTTCCGGAGATTCTGTTCATAATTCAATTGTATGAGCGTGCTATTTAAAAATGTGTTCCTAGGCCAAGTCTGCTTATGGATTTAACTTAAATAACTTGTGTCCATAACAGCTGAGTATCTTAGTTTGAAATAGTTAAGTCTAACATAATTCTTTTCACGACGCAACTTATAATAAATTTGAAAAATAACAATTTATAAACTATTTAAAACTTTTATTTAAATAAGTAACAAATTTTATATTTAAATGATGTTAACTATAGCATTTAACTTAATTAGAATGTATTAAACGCTAAACCACACTACAAATAAATAAATATTATGATTATAATTTATCGAGACATAAATATGAACCCTACAGACCAACGAATGAGGTCCTTCAGCATAAAAACCTTATTTATGTACATTTGATCTTCAAGCCTCTACAAATCTTTATGAAATAAAAAAAAAAACTATATTAAAAGTTGAATGTGAGTTTTGCCAGTATCTTTAATGGACGTCTTCTGCCTGGCCTTTGGTTTCGCTCCCTGGTCTTAAACAGTTTCTCTGTCATTTTTCAAGTTTCAGGTTTTTTTTTCAAATTTAGTTGTCAGGACAGAACGTCTTGCAGTAAGAGGCAGGATATTTTGTGAATCCATACAATAAACAACTGATTGGATGGTTTCCGTAGTGGATTGGAATGATAGCTTTTAGTCATACTACGTAGAGTTGTAATTTTTACCGTTTCAAGGTTTATCAATGCTGGCTTTCTCCAATTGACGTCAGTATATTACTTTGTATATATGAGTTGCTATTTTCCTTGATATCCCTTTTTCTTTACAGTTTTAGAGTGTTAATTTAAGATAATTTTGTGGTCTATATTTACACCTAAATATTTGACTGATGGCTTGGACTATATTTCTTGGTTGTTAAGTGATATAAAGTAAATTTAATCCAGGCAAAGTACAAATATTTTAATGGCAACTAATAACTTCACAACAAGAACAACAACAACACTTTTTTTTTTATTTTAGACGATTAACCTGACGTACCAAAACTACTTTTTGCCTAAAATGGCGATAAAACACCTACTGACATTTTCAGTGTGACAGATCAATTCAATCTGTTATCCATTTTATTTTTTGAAATTCGCGGGTTTTAGTACGTTCATATCTGGCAACATTGCCTTTACAATAATACGGGTTTTACTGTCAAAATTATGAAGTGACAGTTCACATCGCCATTTACATCACAGTTTCGAGGATACGGGCCCTGGAGCCCTTCGCAGACAATGTAGAAAATGTTTAGGGGTTAATATTGGTATTTTTGAACATTTTTTTAAAAGAACGTTATGATTAAAATAAGTTAATGTAAGACTTCTTCTTCTTCTACCTTCTTATATATAAGCAATTTGCTTGTTATTCTTCGTCTCTTTGCCTGGTTTCAGTCTATTGCGAGGTTATCACTCCATCGTTTACGGGGTCTTCCGGTACTCCTACGTCCTATTAGTGATTTGTCCCTCGTGATCTTTACCATTCTGTCGTCGGTCATGCGGTTGATGTGTTCGTTCCATTCCCTTTTTCTTTGTAATACCCAGTCATTGATGTTATCGACTTTACACTCTTCTTATATCCTGGCTCCTATTCCAATTCATAAGTGGCCTGCCAGCTATCCTGCCCACCACTTTCAACTCTGTTGTTACCAGTATTTGTCTTGTTTTTGAGGTTTCTGGTCTGGTTTCTGCAGTGTATGTTAGTATGGGTCTTATTGCTGTTTTATAAATTCTGGATTTAATTTCGATTCCTATATGTTTATTGCTCCATATGGTACTGTTAAGACATGCGGCTATTCTTGCTGCTTTCATGGCTTGTCCCCTCACTTCCGTTTCAACATCCCCGTATCCGGATATTTCTATTCCGAGATACTTGAACTTCATTTCCTGCTGTATAATTTTGTTGTCTATTTCTAGTTTGCATCTGAGTGGTGTTCTAGATGTAGTCATGGCTTTAGTTTTTGACGCTGATATATTCATGTTAAACTTTTTCGCTGTTATGTTAAATTGGTGCAGTAGTCTTTGCAAATCGTCTTCGCTTTCAGCTATTAACACTGCACACTGGTTAGTTTTAACGAGGTGGAGAGAAGATTGATTCCTCTGTAATTAGCCAGCACTTTTTTATCGCCTTTTTTGAATAGGAGTATTGTTGTGCTGGTCCTCCATTCATCGGGGATTCTGTGATGGTATATGATTTTATTGATGAGAATTTTCAGTTGTTCTGTCAGGCCCTCTCCTCCGTATTTCAGTAGTTCGTTGGTAATTCCGTCAGGTCCCGCACTTTTCCTGTTTTTTATTTTTTTAAGGCTAGTTCTACGTCTTCCTTCTTTACAAGTATATCGTCGTTAATTATAATTTCGGGTGTGTTAGGTTTGATTTCTGTCTGTTGTTTCTTGTATAATTCCTTCAAGTAGTTCACCCAAGTTCCCTTCGGTATGCGGTTACTGCTAATTAACTCATGTGTTTCCTTTCTTTGGTCTCTGATCAGCCGCCATATCTATTTCTGGAGTCCATAGAAGTCGCTTTCCATCCTTTTTGAAAAGGTTTCCCAGTGCTTGTTTTTAACTTGTCTCACTAATGTATTGGTGCTATTTCTAATTCTTTTGTACTCTTGATAATCTTCCGGAGACTGTGTTGTCCTGTATTTTAAGTAGGCTCTCTTTTTCTCTTTACATTGCTCTTTAACTTCCTTACAGAACCAGGAGGTCTTGTTGGGTCCTCCTTTTCCATGGCTTGTTTTTCGTGTTCCGAGTGCTTCAGTGGCTGCTTCGTTGATATTTCGCTTTAGTTTATTTCGGCTGTTGTTAATGTCATCCCTTTCGTCTAATGGCTTGTTTTGTATTTTTTCTCCAAGTCGTTCTTGGTATAATTCCTTAGTGGATTCATCCCACAATGATTCTACGTTTATTTTCTTATCCGGTGTGTCAGATCTTGTGTTTTTGTTGGGTTTTAATTTTATTTTGATTTTTCCAAGGAGTAGTTTGTGATCGCTACCGATGTTAGAAGAGCTAAGGGCTCGTATGTCCAATATCTGAGGTGGTTGTAAGCATCTGTTTGTTGTTATGTATTCGACCATTGATTCTTGTCCTCGAGTGTTACTGAAAGTATATTGGTATTGTGGTTTGTGGCCCAAAAATGTGTTATTAATTCGGAGTTCATTAATTGCAATACATCCTCGTTGAACCGTTGTTTAACTCCGGATAAAGTTTCATTGCCAATACGAGCATTGAAATCTCCTAGCATTATCATTGGTTTGCATTGTGGAATCGACTCGATAAAACAAGACAAGAACTGTTTCCGTTTTTGTCTTGTTTTATTGTTTTCGGGTGCGTACGCGGATTTTATATATTCATATTGATGTAAGACGTTTTGTTTATTTGTAATTCCGCTGTAATTTAAGAACAAATGAGAATATGATAACATTTGAGTTTTTTTTTTAATTATTTTCAACTGTATAATACAATCGAGGAGTTTGCTCCCTTCGTTCCGACTCACCCTGTATATCTACTGCTTCGCAAAAAACATCGTTGTTTATGACGTTCAAACAAAAAAATACGGGTCTCTTATTTTCGTTTCATCTACAACATAGTAAAGTTTAATCAATATCGAAGCTGGACACTTCGGATACCTTGTTAGACTTTTACTAACAAAATCTCCTAACACATAAACTATTTTAAAACCCCCTGTATAAACATAAATTTATTATAAAATATAATTTAAAATCGTTCTAATTTTCAAGTTTTCTATGAATTTATAACATACAAATTGACCAAAACAGGGTAGATTGCAAAAACTAAAAATAAACTTGATTAACGAGTTTCATTTGTTAATATTTATTTTTGGTTATTACCAATGCAATATAAAAACATTAAATAAGCTATTTTTATGATATTTGCGACGTGTGGTTGACTATATTATCGGATATCGGAGAAATCGTCTATTTGTTAATCTTTATAATAAATTAGCTTTTGTAGCCGCTTATATTTCGAGACCTGGCAACACTGGCGTTGCTAGGTGCCATCTGGCATATCTGTTGTAAAGTTTGACATTTTAGGTGGTGTAAGTAGTCAGAACATTTGAATATACGGACGCTATTTGTGTTGTTTACAGCAACTTAAAAATTTCATCTCGGATAAAAAATGGAAACATGGTTTTTCTCAATAATTTAGTTCTTTATATGGCAATGAAACACCTATAAAAATCACTATATTTCGCTGGTCTAGTGAATTCAATTTTGGCCGTCGTTCGCTCACGGACGAGTGGTCTGAAGGTACTCCAGAATTAGTTGTAGTGTAAGAAAACATCGATGCTGTCCGTGAACTGATATTTCAAAATCGTCAGGTGACATACCGTGAGATTGAGTCATTAATAATTAATATCACCAACGTATATAATATAGTGCATCCAATTGGAGGACCGAATATAAAGTAGCGACCTTGGTTTCAGTAATTGTTGGGCTCTTTTGCTAAAATTGCCCGATTTCTTCGGGCGAGAACATGGTATGTCCGAAATTCCTTCCTATCGGGTGCTCTCTGAGAATATGATTATATATATATATATATATATATATATATATATATATATATATATATATATATAATGTGACCAGTAAAGTCCGCATCATAAGGGATTTTTTTTATTACTGGCTTTATTCGAAATTTGACTTTGGCAACAATTTCTGCTTTAATGAAGATGAAAATTAATCAAAAAATAGTAGGCACGTGATTAGCATTATATGTCAAAATTTTAATTTTTTTCCCAAAAAAATTTAAAAGTGGGATTTATATCTCAAAATATCAAAAAAGTTATTAGAAAAAATTTTTAGCCCTAGCCTAAGGTAATTTAGATTTTTTGCCCATTTTTTGTAAATTGCACCATTGTTGCAAAATAAGACCAAACGCCACCTACATAAAACTTCTTAGTTTTGACAATGCTTCATTCCAGACATATTTTGTTTAAAGTAGCACCATATTAAATCTGTGTTTTTTTATTTTTAGACACAAACTACGTTTTCAAAAATAATTATTTTATGAAGTTACCTTATACAGGGTCAAAAACAAATAAACTTCTATTGGATTTTGTTGAAAAATACACATATAGTATGGCGCTACTTTAAACAAAATATGTCTGAAATGAAGCATTGAGTCTTATTTTGCAACAGTGGTGCAATTTACAAAAAATGGGCAAAAAATCTAAATTACTCATACAGTCGAAATTTTGCATGTGGGCTAAAAAATGCATTTAAAAAACTTTTTTCGATATTTTGAGATATAACCCATCTTTTGAATTTTTTTTTGATTTTTTTTTTAATTTGACAGGTAATGCCAATCACGTAACTACTATTTTTTTTTTGCTAATTTTCATCTCGATCGAAGCAGAAATGGATGTCAAAGTCAACTTTCCAATAAAGCTATTAATACAAAAAATCCCATATGATGCGGATTTTACTTGTCACACTATATATACACATGCCAAATCGATCACCCCCCTGTCCAAAATTTGATGCAACCAAGTGAAATTCCTTCGTATCGGGCACTTTCTGCTGCAATTCTGTCATCACCAATTTCCGATACATTGTATATGTTTAGTTTCTTGCATTTATGATAATGAGTATTTTAAGTATTTAAATTATAACTTAGAATTGTTTGTAACGATAAAGCTATGTTTGACTCTGATTGTGCCTAAAACACTAAAAATAATAAAAATACAGTTGTAATTTTGTGTTAATTATGGTATAATTAACTGTATTTGAAATCTCTTTCTCTCTCTCTCTCTCTCTTTGTCAACCTCTGTCGATCCACTCCTGGATGTAGGTCTCTCTCAATTGTTTCCATATTTCTCTATTCTTCGCCAATCTCATCCACTGTTTGCCCGCCACTGTCCTTATGTCGTCTACCCATCTTTTTTGGGGTTTTCCCGTGTTTCTTGTTGTCTCACTCGGTCTCCATTCCAAGATTCTTCGTGCCTATCTGTTGTCCTCATATCGGGCTATGTGACCAGCCCATCGCCACTTCATCTTTGCAACCTCCTCCACGATGTCCTTTACTTTCATTTTGCGTCTTATCTCGGTGTTTCTAATCTTGTCTCTAAATGATATTCCAAGCATGTTTCTTTCCATCGCTCTTTGGACTGTTTCTAATTTTTTGGCGGACCTTTTGGTGAGGGACATGGTCTCTAATCCATACGTACATACCGGTAATATGCATGTGTCGTATACTTTTCTTTTTAGATTTATGGGAATTGAATTATTTTTCAGGATGTATGCAAGTTTACCGAAAGCGGCCCATGTTAGCCGTTACCTTCTTTTTATTTCAGCATCCTGGTTTGATTTCCCTAGCCTGATGTCATGACTCAAGTATACATAGTGTTCGACGTTTTCTATCCTCTGGTTCTGTATTGTTATGTTTACCTGTTCGTGGCTCATTATTTTTGTTTTGTTGTAGTTCATTTTAAGGCCTACAGATGCGGATATGTCATTTAGCTGTTGTAGCATTTCGTTCAATTCTTGGAGATTACTTGCTATTAAGATTATGTCATCAGCAAATCTGAGATAGTTCAAGTATATTCCGTCGATGTTTATACCTTTGATCCCCATTTAAGTTCCTTAAAAATGTCCTCTAGGACTAGGGTGAACAGTTTTGGCGAGATAGTGTCCCCTTGTCTCACTCCCCTTTGTAGTTTTATGGAGTTCGTTTTCGTCTTGTCGTCTATTTTTATTTGAATGGTTGCATTTTCGTATATGTTCTTTATGATGTTTGTGTATCTTGAATCGATTCTTGCGTTTTCTAAGAATTGTAATACTGCCCATATTTCAACGGAGTCGAATGCCTTCTGGAAATCTCCAAAAGCCATATGGAGCGGTACGTTATATTCGATGCTCTTCTCAATTAGTATTCTTATGGTGTGTAGGTGATCTTTGGTGCTAAAGTGTTTTCTGAATCCAGCTTGTTCGACAGGTTGGTAAAAATCGAGTTTGTTTGTTATGCGGTTGGTTATGATTTTGGTTAACAACTTGTAGGTGTGTGATAGTAGGGATATTGGTCGGTAGTTTTCAATATTTGTATTGTCTCCCTTTTTGAATATTAAGATTACTTCGGAGTTATACCAATCCTGTGGAATTTTTCCCTCTTCAATTATTTTATTAAATAGAATCTTCAATATTTGTTCTATTTTTCTGCCCCCGTATTTGAAATATATGTTTATTATTATTATAGGAAATTAAATAATAATATTATTACAAAAACTTAGCAACAAATACTTAAGTGATAAACTAAATCTCCATCCGACGCCTATGGCAATGATTAAAACCCCCTTTTTACACTTGACATTTCCAAATAACTATTGCTATTCGACCTACAAAAACTTAGCAACAAATACTTAAGTGATAAAATAAATCTCCAACCGACGCCTATGGCGATGATTAAAAATCCCTTTTTACACTTCACACTTCCAAATAACTAATGCTATTCGACCCAAATAGCCTATTATTGTAAATCAGTACTTTTGTTTATAACATTTCGAATCTGTAAAAAATATACGTGCCAAAAACACCGGGGTAAAGAACTCAGGTAGTTTGTACAGAAAAGAAGAGTCAAAAATTATTTATTACTCTCTCTGGGTTTTGAATACACTATAGAAATTTTAGAAGATGTAGTAATACCTAAATTGCTAGAAAATGTTTCTTTGGCGAAGTAAAGGGTGTTTTTTTTTATAGAGGTATAGAACTTTTAAATGGAATAAAACAAAGAGGAATTTTTTAAATTGACATGAACTTTACTTTATTCGAAAGATAACCTTCTGGCATTATAATTTAAATATGACTTCTGGCATATGACCTCCACGGCTGGCTCGGACGTAGTCTAATCTGGAGGTCCAATTTTCGATGACTTTTTCCAACATTTGTGGTCGTATATTGGCAATAACGCGGTGAATGTTGTCCTCCAAGTGATCAATCGTTTCGGGCTTATCGGCGTGGACTAGCGACTTCACATATCCCTTTTTACACTTGACATTTCCAAATAACTATTGTTATTCGACCTACAAAAACTTAGCAACAAATACTTCACTATCACTACATAGTATAAAACAAAGTCGCTTTCTCTGTCCCTATGTCCCTTTGTATGCTTAAATCTTTAAAACTACGCACCGGATTTTGATGCGGTTTTTTTCAATAGATAGAGTGATTCAAGAGGAAGGTTTATATGTATAATAACATCCATTAAATAGTGGAGAAATACTGTTATTTTTGAGGTTTCTAATGTGATGTCGTTAATTATCATATTTTTTTCCGCTTACATTGCAAACGCAGGCTGAACCCTACGAGATTTATCAAAATAATGTACTAATTATTTGTACACATTGAAAAGGTCTACAGAAAACTCCGCGATGGTATATGTCTATCTCTCATGGATATCCCACAATAACATTTTTTTGTCATTTACTTTTTACGACAAATAATGGCAAATTTTGAAGCGATTTTAACCAATACAGCATTAATCCTTATCCAATTAAATAGCTTAAATACATTGTTGATTTAATATAGATCTATATAGTCCTTTACAGCACAAGATTTAAATGAATATTTTCGAAGATATTACAGATTTAAAATTGCGGGAAGTAGCGCTTGCGGCGGTACTGGCCGACCGGGGCGGCGGCAGCCTGCCTATAAATAGCGCGTCGGAGGCCGATGTAACAATTGTTGTAAAAATAAAATAAATAGTCACAGTTTTTCTGTAGTGTATTTAGTATCAGCATTGCACCCGTGCGAAGCCGGGGCGGGTCGCTAGTATTCAATAAAAAAGACCGGGATAATTGTTTCTGTAAAAGAATATTTAACTTGAATTTCTGTTTTTAGTTTCCTCAAAATTATAATTTTTCTGTTGAAAACAATTCCTTTAAAGCTAATTTTTTTAACTTCTTTGGAACAGCGTAAATATGTAACAATTTTATTATTTTTAGATAACAAGCATGAAATGTCAGTTCTTATAAATAAATGAAAATGCTTTTTCTATGACTGTTTACATATTTTATTTTTTACAATAAAACTGTTATTTAGCAAAATAGCTAAAATGTAAAATATGCACCAAAAACAAATCGAGATTAATTTTTTTTTAAATATCTGTTTTGGAAAAGATTGTGGAAATCAGTGGGTATTTTTCTAAATAACATTAGTATAATCTATACATCCTTCTTCGGACGTAGAGTATAAGAAGTTAATGAAAAAAAGTATTAAGGCATTTATTTTTAAAAATTTTAGATCATGAAGTAATATACATGTATATTGTTTAATGTATTGGTCTCGAAATGTCCATATAATCTATCGCAAAGTAATAGAATTTCATCATTTAAATATAGCTTCGATTAGGTCTTTGTTAAAATTATTTTCTACTTGATACTTTTAGAGAACTGATATGTTGGGTATTTATATAGGGTTAACAACATTCATAATAATTATTTTGACATTCCCTTCATAGTAACTGAGCTATAATTTAAATGAAGTAAAATAACATTATGTTCTAAACCATTTTTAGATAAAAAAAAATTAAACTCCAAAGCGGATAGGGTTAAAGCAGTCTATATTTAATTATAAACAAAACAATATTTATTAATACAATTTGAATATAAAAAAGATTGTAAATACAAGAGTGGGATTCTTACATTATTACGATCATTTTTAATCTAAATATGTACATAGATTAACTAGCAACTTTTAATTTTTACACTTCTTCAGAATTTCCATTTACTTAACTGTTTGAGGATCTGGAATTGACCTTTCCCAGAGTTGAATTTTTGAAATGATAATCAATCGCAGCTTTTCACTACTTGGACAAAGGATTTTCACGACATAGATTTCCTTACTATCTGAGCTAAAATCAATAATTTTTGTTTTAATTTCTTAAAATAATAAGTAATTAAATAAAAATTTATTTTAAATTAATAACATATTCAAACAAATAGTTATTATTTTATTTTTAGACAAAACAAATACATAAAAATAAAATTTATGTAATTTCCAAACATGCTTAATAATATTTTAAAATTTCGTATTATATCCAATCATTTTTTTATGGCATATGGCATATTGTTTTTCTTAAACGTATAATCATTTTAAATTTTAACAGCATACCAATTTCGATGTTCAGCTTTATATGTCAGTGGAATATTAACTTCATTGTAAAACGATATTGTTGTTGGTTAATGCACACCTAATTCAGGACTTTTTTTGTAAAGCCAGTGTATGTTATTAAGTCCAAGTTTAGTTGCTTCGAGATGTTTACATCCAACAGTGCTTCATAGTTTTTTTCAGGCAGTTTATTTGTAAGAAGCACACCACAAACTTTTTGGTCATCTTCCTGTATAAAACTATTTCCAGAAAAAATCTCTGAATAGAGTTACTCATCTGTTGTATAAAAGAATTAAGATCATGACCAATTTGCTTCAGCCCTAGAACTTGAAGTTTCTTTTCTCTTAGAAAACTAAAATATTGATAATACTTAAAAATTATCATACATCATATCCATAAGATTAACCTTGTTACCCTTAGATGTAAAATTTGATTCAAAGGTAAAATTTTAAATAATTATTATTGAATGCTTTATAACTTACCAATCAAATAAATTCCAATTTACCAGATGATGCATTTGCACGTCTTACGATGAAGAATAGCATTTTTTTAAAATACCAAAAATTTTTTAATTTAAGAGATAGTGCTAATCACGTGACCACTATTTTTTTGGCTAATTTTCATCTAGATCGAAGCAGAAATAGATGCCAAAGCCAAATTTCGAATAAAGCTATTAAAATCCCATATGATGCGGATTTTACTTGTCACACTGTATATACACATGCCAAATCGATCATCCCCTGTCCAAAATTTGATGCAACCAAGTGATATTCCACTCTCTGCTGCAATTCTGTCATCACCAATTTCCGATACATTGTATATGTTTAGTTTCTTGCATTTATGATAATGAGTATTTTATAAGTATTTAAATTATAACTTGTTTGCAACGATAAAGCTATGTTTGACTCTGAATGTGCCTAAAACACTAAAAATAATAAAAATACAGTTGTAATTTTTGTTAATTGTGATATATATATATATATATATATATATATATATATATATATATATATATATATATATATATATATATATATATATGTATATATAAATTATTATAGGAAATTAAATAATATTATTATTATAAAAACTTAGCAACAAATACATAAGTGATAAAATAAATCTCCAACCGACGCCTATGGCGATGATTAAAACCCCTTTTTACACTTGACATTTCCTAATAGCTATTGTTATTCGACCTACAAAACTTAGCAACAAATACTTAAGTGATAAAATAAATCTCTAACCGACGCCTCTGGCGTTGATTAAAATCCTTTTTTACACTTCACATTTCCAAATAACTATTGCTATTCGACCTACAAAAACTTAGCAACAAATACTTAAGTGATAAAATAAATCTCCAACCGACGCCACTGGAGATGATTAAAAATCCCTTTTTACACTTCACACTTTCAAATAATTATTGCTATTCGACCCAAATAGCCTATTATTGTAAATCAGTACTTTTGGTTATAATGTTTCGAATCTATAAAAAATATACGTGCTAAAGACACCGGAGTAAAGAACTCAGGTAGTCTGCACAGGAAAGAAGAGTCAAAAATTATTTATTACTCTCTCTGGGTTTTGAATACACTATAGAAATTTTAGGAGATGTAATATCTAAATTGCTAGAAAATATTTCTTTGGCGAAGTAAAGGGTGTTTTTTTTTTTATAGAGGTATAGAACTTTTAAATGGAATAAAACAAAGATGAATTTTTTAAATTGACATGAAATTTGCTTCATTCGAACGATAACCTTCTGGCATTATAATTTAAATATGACTTCTGGCATACGACTGCCACGGCTGGCTCGGACGTAGTTTAATCTGGAGGTCCAATTTTCGATGACTTTTTCCAACATTTGTGGCCGTATATCGGCAATAACGCGGCGAATGTTGTCCTCCAAATGATCAATCGTTTCGGGCTTATCGACGTGGACTAGCGACTTCACATATCCCCACAGAAAATAGTCTAGCGGCGTTAAGTCGCACGATCTTGGAGGCCAATTCACGGGTCCGAAACGTGAAACTATGCGGTTACCAAACGTTTCCTTCAATAAATCAATTGTGGCACGAGCTGTGTGACATGTTGCGCCGTCTTGTTGAAACCACAGCTCCTGCACATCATGGTTGTTCAATTGATGAACGAAAAAGTCAGTAATCATGGCTCTATAGCGGTCACCATTGACTGTAACGTTCTGACCAGCATCGTTTTTAAAGAAGTACGGACCAATGATTCCACCAGCCCATAAAGCACACCAAACAGTCAGTTTTTCTGGATGTAACGGTGTCTCAACATACACTTGAGGATTATCATCACTCCAAATACGGCAGTTTTGTTTATTGACGTATCCATTCAAACAAAAGTGAGCTTCATCGCTAAACAAAATTCGCTTATGAAAATCGGGATCAACGGCAATCTTGTTTTGGGCCCATTCACCGAATCTACGCCTTGCTAGGTGATCGTGTGGCTTCAATTCTTGCACGAGTTGGATTTTGTAAGCACGCAAACCAATATCTTTCCACAAAATCCTCCATAAAGTGAATGGACACATATCCAATTCCTGTGCACGATGGTGGATAGACTGATTCGGGTCTTCCTCTACGCTACGCTCTACAGCAGCAATGACTTCTTCTGTACACACTGTACAACGTCTCTGTGGATGCGTATTATCATTTAGAGTAAAAGTGGTGCGAAAACTTTCCATAGTTAATCGAATTAATTGCTCTGATGGACGATTATGTTGACCCTAAAATGGACGTAGTGCGCGATACGTATTTCGAACAGAACCATGATTTTCAAAATAAATTTGCACAATTTGGAAGCGTTGTTCAGGCGTCAGTCTATTCATGTTGAAATGCCAAACCAAATTGAACATAAATCACTTGACAGCTGACAAAATGGCCGCCAGTTAAAAAAGTGTTGCCAACTTAAAGTGTTATACCTCTATAAAAAACACCCTTTATAATAAGGTGGTACACCGAGTCTCAGATAGTAAGGCCTTTTTTGAAAACTAATTTTACTCAAAGATGGATTGGTACCAGCAAGTTGTTATGGGACTTTTTACAACATATGATTTTTAGGATTCGACATCGTTTGGTAGAAGAACTTCGCAATGCAACAAATTTGGCTTTTCAATTGTTGCAAAAAAAAACCTGTTACTATTTTAAATGTCTTAAGAAAAATTGTAGAAATGTGCAATATCTGTATCAGGGAAAATGACAACTATTTTCAGTAGTACTAGTGATCCGTCTGTTTCTTTTTACATAATAAAGTTAAACATTGCTTGAATTTTGGGAATGTATTAAGTTTAGTATATAATAAAAATTACCTTCAACTCTTAAACTTAATACTACAACGACCTTGAAAAATTACTCTAAATAATATTCAAGATATTGTAACAAAGGTATTATTATTACTATTGATTTACAAGCCAAACGGCTTCGCACTCCCTCCAGGGATTATTCACTCATACCAGGCATACAAAGACGCCAAAAGTATGAAGCTCTGTGGGAACCCTTTCCATGTTATCGGGTCCTAGGTGACGTTGTCTGCTGCATTTCCCATGAATTTTCGGACGGTTCGCGCGGTTGCTAGGAGAATTGCTTTCTGCATCGGCTTATAAAGATGCTCACCAAGGCCCAGTCCCTTGATGTTCTGCAGGAGGTTCTTCGGTATCACTCCAGTTGTTGACAGTATTATGGGAATCGTTTGGACGCTGTTCATTGCCCATTGTCTTCGGATTTGGACCTCCAGATCTCTGTATTTGGCGATCTTCTCGTTATATTTTGGCCTTAGGTTGTTGTTGTTAGGCACCGCAATGTCGATTAGTGTAGTTCGCCTAGAAATTTTATCTATTAGTATAATGTCTGGTCTATTATGAGCTACTGTTTGATCCGTCAGAACCGTTCGGTCCCAATATAACTTGAACTGGTTGTTTTCAAGAATAGGCTCCGGATTGTACTTGTAATAAGGCACTTTTCCTACCTGTAATAGGTTTAACTTTTCTGCTAACTCTTGGTGGAGTATCTTAGCGGCTGAGTCGTGTCTTTCCTTATACTCGGTTGCGGCAAACGCTTGGCATCCTCCAGTTATGTGCTGAATTGTCTCCGATGTTCGACAGCCATATCTGCATTGGTCATTTTCTATTGAGGGATCTCTAATGATGAACTTCCGATTGTTCTTCGTCGGAATAACCTGGTCTTGGATAGCTAACAAGAAGCCCTCCGTTTCCGGAAACATCTGTCCTGAAATCAACCAGTAGTTCGACGCTGAGTTGTCGACATTGTCCTGATTGACCTCATTTGGATGCCGTCCATGAAGTGGCTTCCGTAGCCAGGTTTGTAACTTCTCTTGGTCTGTTTGGTGGTGAGAAGTAATATCTAGTTCCCTCAACTGTTGTTGAATCGTCTGCCTCGCATATTGCTCGATGTAGTGTGGAAGAGTCCGCCAACCTGTGGAAATATGAACGTAAGTTTATTATTTGTTGGTCGAGCTGCTTACCAATATCCACCAATCCTCTTCCTCCTTGGTGTCTTGGAAGCATTGTACGTTCAACAGCACTCCGAGGGTGATGTTTTTGTGCTTTTGTTAGAAGTGTCCTTATTTTTCTTTATTTTATTTATTATTATTATTATTATTGATTTACAAGCCAAACGGCTTCGCACTCCCTCCAGGGATTATTCACTCATACCAGGCATACAAAGACACCAAAAGTATGAAGCTCTGTGGGAACCCTTTCCATGTTATCGGGTCCTAGGTGACGTTGTCTGCTGCATTTCCCATGAACTTTCGGACGGTTCGCGCGGTTATTATTATTATTATTATTATTTAAGGCTGAATTTTTTTAAAATATTTTTTTTAGATTTATCAGTGAACTCAAATATCAATTATTATACATTTTTTGAGGAAACTGAAATCGAGCTGTCAAAGCATAAGTTCGGTTTATAAACCAAAATTTTATGATTTTAGAAAAAAAAATTACGTCAGTGGATTTTACCTGAGATTCCCCCCCCCCCTCCCTCCCTCCCCCAAGAATATATTTTTGAAAACATAAATTATACAGTATAGTACAGTCATTTGCAAGACCTCTGTCTCAATATACCTTCTTTATTTAAAGAGAAGGAAAGATAAAAAGTACCCAACTATTATGGTATATTGCCTGATAAAAGTTCTTTTTTGTTTAATGATATTACGTTTCTTGAAAAACTCGTCATAGAAATCAAAATATTTTGATTGAAATGTTTACATACTAATTGGGAATTTCACCTAATTAGATCATTAGATTCGATTGTCGTCAAATTATTTAATGGAACTTGTTCCGTTTATAATGGGTCTAGCAAATTAGGATATGACTAGAATTATTAGATAAAAACTGGTTAATTTGTTTGTTTGATAGTTTTACCGAGTATTGAGTTTTAAATATAGATATTTTAATTACGTTATAAATTACGGAAAAACGCAGTAGAGAACTTGGCTTCTTTTTAACCGACTTCTAAATTTTTTTTGCAAGAAATTGTTGCGGTAAAATCCAAGATGACTCTGACAATATAGCGGCCAAAAAAATTGATTTTGTCCGATTTTTTTCGAAAATTGTTATGGGGGAATTTTCGGGGTCGTACGCAACGAATCTGAAATAATTTTAAAGAAATTTAATATGGCTGATAAAAAAAAATTAATTCTGTCTCCAAAATTGGTGTGCGAGAGTTTTCGGGATCGCATATAACGAATCCAAAATATTTTTAACCGAGTTCTAAAAGGAGGTTCTCAATTCGTCGAGTATGTATTTTTTTTTTATGTATGTACACCGATTACTCCGGAACGGCTGCACCGATTTAAAAGAAATTGTTACGTTATGTTCAGGAAGTTGCTGCGGTGGTCCCATATTTTTTTGGATGAAATTGGTGCAGCAAAATTCAATATGGTGCTGACAATATGGCGGCTAAAAAAATTAATTTTTTCCGATTTTCTTCAAAATTGGTATGGGGGAATTTTGGAGGTCGTACACAACGAATATGAATTTGTTTTTAAAAAATTCAATATAGCGGATCCAATATGGCGGACAAAAAAATTTAATTTTGCCCCATTTTGTCCAAAATTGGTGCAGTAATATCCAAGATGGCGCTGACAGTATGGCGGCCAAAAAATTAATTTTGTCCGATTTTCTCCAAAATTACTATGGGGGAATTTTTGGGGTCGTACACAACGAATCTTAAATTACTTTTAAAAAATTCAATTTGGCGGATCCAATATGGCGGACGAAAAAAATCAATTTCGTCCGATTTTCTCCAAAATTGGTATGGTAGAGTTTTCAGGATCGCACATAACGAATATGAAATGATTTTTAAATAATTCAATATGGTGTATCCAATATGGCGGATAAAAGAATTAAATATAGCGGATCTAAGATGGCGGATTAAACATTCTACATCTTTTGATTTTGTCTAAAATCAGTACTGGGGGATTTTTGTTAGTGTTAATTTCGAATTTTTAAATATTTTTTGAAAAACTCACTCTAGCAGATTCAATATGGCTTCTAAAAATTTTACATTTTTCGATTTTCTCCAAAACTGATATAGGGAGTTTTTTGAGGGTCTGCGGTATGAATTTAAAAGTATTTTTTCAGGTTTCAATATGGCGAATCCAATATAGCGGACTAAAAATTTTACATTTTTCGATTCTGTTCTAAGATGGGACTGAATCGTTTTTGAGGATGTAAATAGCGAATATAAAATTATTTTAAGAAAATCTGATATGTCAGATGCAATATGACGGTCTAGAAATTTTAAATTTCCTGATTTCATCCAAAATTGATACTAGGGGGCTTTGCAGGGTTTAGGTTTAGATTAGATTAAGATGTTAAAATTATTTTTTTGAAATCTTATATTGCGGATCCAATATGGTGGGGAAAATTTTAGTTTATTCGTATTTGTTTGGATTTGGTATTAGAGGATTTTCTGGGTCGTGTATTACGAATATGAAGTTAATTTTTTACAACATTAGGTTGATATTGGGGTTCTTGGGGCGTATATAAACTCAATATGCAGTGTAAAATATGTCGGGCTAAGAAATTTATGTCTTAAGTACTTTAAATATGGATATTGGAAGGTTTTGGGGTCTATATTACCAATCAAAAAATAATTTGAAATTTAAGATGGTGTATTTACTATGACAGAATAAATATATGTTTTACACAATTTCACTGGTATTTGCAGAACTCTAAGAATCAAAGAAATTTTAATGGTTCATTTTAGGATGATTTGCCACCTTGGAGTCATTGCGAGGTAATCTCGATTAGTACTTAGTTCAAATAATTTATGGATATCATAATGAATTCAAAACTAAAAATCGAATAATAATATTTTTATAAAAAAATTAAACCGATTTCCAAAAATGCACTAAAAAGTGAAAAATAACTATAATTCTTTTTATGAAATTGAAATTTTTGAAGTCGGCGCCAAATTATTTCTAAATGAAATAAATAACTACTGATATATACAAATTATGGCGAGAAAGCAATTGCAAATAAAGTATTTTTAATCTGTTTATGCGAATCCCATTTTGTCAGGCATTAGTTTGACGCCGACTTCAAGAAGTTCAATTTCATATAAAAATTTATAGTTATTTTTCACTTTTTAGCGCACTTTTAGAAGTTCAATTTTTTTATAAAAATATTCACATTAATCTTCTTATGCAATAAGATATATTTAGGAAAAACAAGGGCACTTTTCATAAACAAATCTTCAACGCAAATTGACCACCGAGAGGTTACTCCGCCATATTTATTTTTACTATCTCAATGTTAAATATTATTGTTTTATTTCATATATTTTTTTATATATCCGAAAGCTGTCAAAGGACAAGTAAACATCGATTATCGTGGTGGTCGCGTAAGTTAAAGGTTGTGGAGATAATTGGCTTTTTATTACTTTTTATAAACAATTTCGGTCACTGATGTCATCGGAATAATTATAAGTTTTCAAAAACTATTTATAAAAATTATGATTGATGTAGAAACGTGGTTGATAATTTTCGGTAAATATGAGAATTACTGACCTTGTCAATTGTTAGATTGGTCGCATTCAATATGCGATTTGTAGCCGGTTATTTATGCTTCAAAGCGTGTTAACAATTTTTTTGTATGGACCTGAACTAATTATGCTATTTAGTTAGTTATACGAGAAATTTCCACGCAAGTTATGTAAAATGTAGAAAAATGACTTTTAGGCCTATTAATCTACTGCAGAACAGTTGCTGGAAGATATATTTATAACATCTAATATATCTTCTTCACAGGATGTCTCTTAAAAAGTTCTTAAACCACCCTTAAAGTATTTCCACAGATAAAAAAAAACGCATACACTATATCAGAAAATTATTGAAATTAAAGGCCTCGAGTTGGGATACCTTCCTTGTTAGTAAGTGTCGCGTAATCACCCTTCACACTTTATCCAAGCTTAGGACTAATCCAAGAAATTTGGAGCGTGTTTAAGAGCCAACAGGTCAACAACTATAACAATTTATATAGGGACGAACTAGCAATGATAATAATGTAAGAATGAAATGGTAAATAACAATAAAAATAACACACAAAGTCAATAACAAACAGGCAGAAAAATTTTATTCGTTTAATTTTTTGGCTGTTTTTAGTGAGTTTTCAGTGGGAAAATTTAGGAAATTTCTAAGTAAAAGACCGGGTCGCATATTTTCCAGACAAAATTGAATAAAATTTTCATCGGTTTAATCCGGAATAGATTGAGAGCGCTGTTCTTTTGCACTCATTTCATAACGTACTGGTTGAGGTTTTTGATAGTAATTTTTCTTATTGTCAATTTAAAATATAAGAGTGGAAAACCATGATTAACGAGGGGTTTGAGGGTTTCCTCTATGAAATGAAATGTTTGCTTACTATTAGAAAGTTCATCATTCAGAGGCCAAAGATGAGGCCCATCCTTGGCTATCCATTGATCATAAAACAAGTTTTGCAGATGATTGTTAACTAAATGACTATTATGTGGAGGCGTCCCATCTTCTTCTTCTTCCTCTTGTTATAGGCTTACAGCCTGTTGAAATCTAGGACTCTCTCCACCTTTTAGGTGGTCTACCTATTGGTCTTCTGGTTTCTGGTGTTCCATCTCGGGCGATTCTCGCTATCCTATTTTGCGCCATTCTTCCTACGTGCTCATTCCAGGCTCTTCTGCGCTTCCGTCCCCATCTTACTATATCCTGCATTCCATGTTCTTCGCGTATTGTTGAATTGCGTATGTGATCTCTTAATGTGTATCCCGATATTCTTCTTAGTACTTTCATTTCAGCAGTTCTTAGAATTGATTTTGTTTTTGTGTTGTCAGATCTCGTCTCTATTGCGTACGTCATTATCGGTCGAATACAGGTCTTGTAGATTTTTGTTTTTGCGTCCTTGCTCATGTATGTGTTGTGCCATATTATATCCGCCAGGCTTCCTGAGATTCTATTTGCCTTGTTTACTTGGTTTCTTACTTCTCTTGTTCTGCCTTGGTTTGCGGATATCTCAACTCCTAAGTAATTAAAGGTCATGAGTTGTTCTATTGGTTTGTCATCCACTACTAGTTTGCATCTTAAGGACACTTTGCTTATTACAATTGACTTAGTTTTATCGATGAATATTTTCATGTTGAATTGCTTGCTTATGGTGTGGAATGCAAATAGAAGTCTTTGGAGATCGTCTTCATTTTCCGAGACTGTGACGGCGTCATCAGCGTAACATATTATTGTTATTTCCCCGGTATTCATTCTGTACCCTGGTGCCGCTCTTTTGACGTTCTCAATTATTTGGTCCATTACTATGTTGTATGCCCAATGCTATCGGTACATCCTTAGTTAGGTTGCCGCTTACTGAGATTTGTGTTGTGGTGTTGGAGTTTGGCTGTTCAACGATGTTAATTAAATTGTTTGGGATGCCTTTAATTCGCATTATTTGCAGAATATCATCCAGTCTCACCCTATCAAAGGCTTTAGTGAGATCTATAAAGCACATAAAAGCCGGCTTAGTAAATTCAATAGCGTCCCATCATGTTGATAAAATAGATTTCTATGATCAGCCAGCGGCAAATTATCTAAATAGTTCACTTCCAAATTTCTCAAGATATCGAAGTAGCGCTCACCTATAAGTTAAAAATTGTATTTTGTATCTAGAAGTCTTCAAAACTGTCTAACTTACCATTCAGATTATCGTGGTAAAATTCTAGGACGACGACGCCGTCATTTCTTATAGCACATTACATGTTAAACTGTCAAGACCCTTGAAAATTTAATTCTCTTAATGGATATACGTTTGAATCGCTCCAATAGTGGGAATTGCGTCGACTAAACAATCCATTGTTTGTGAATTTGGCTTTGTCCGACCAAATAATATTATCTAAAAAACCAGAATTTTCGGATGACCAAAGTAAAATAAATTGACAGAACTCTACTCTTCATGGAAAATCAGTGCATTTTAAATGTTGTGCTATGGAATAAACATAGGGATGAAAATTGTGTTTCCATAAAATCCTTAAAATTGATGTTTGAGATAATTCAGACTCTAATGCTACTTGCCCTGTAGATATTGTCGGATATCTCAATCCTAAAATTGTAGTTTCAATATTTTCATTATTAACAACTGGTTTATTTCTTTTTGCTTTTATGGATCCATAATTCTTGAAGTTTTCTATAATCATTTTAACCGTTGGTGGTGTTGGTTTTTGTTTTGGATCGCAAATGTATCGCATGTTCTTGAAATAACTATCATATTCTTCGTGCGTGTAATTTAAGAGGGGTTGTCAGCGTGAAAAAATTCACCCTTTTTACAATTTTTTTTTTTGAAAAATGGTTTGAACAAATTTATTAAAATCTTTTATACATTATTAACTATGGTTTTAAGAATATTCTATAAAATTTTGATGAAAAAATATTCGCAAATAAATCGGTGACAGAGTTTTTCCCAGAGCGCCTTTGAAAAAAGACAATTTGCCGTGTTCACTGTGTCTCAGTTGAAAATTATCTGAAATCAAAAACCATTTGAATATAGTCACAGTATTAATAAATCTCTCTCCCCCCCCCCCCCAACGGTCTCAGATTTTTTTTTTCACTTTAAAATTTTTGGCGGCCATTTAAAGTGACAAGTGCTATTTTTCATGAAAAATTCCGCCATTTTGTATGTAAAAAAAAACCCTAAATAAAAAATAATTCTAAAACTCACCGTGGGGGGGGGGGGAGAGATATTTTATATGCAGAATGTGTGTACCAAATTTGAAATGAATCGGTGAAGTACTTTTAAAATGAGAGTGAACACGAACTTTGAAAAAGTGGTTTTGAGAAAAACGTGTTTAAAGTTTTAGAAGCTAAAAAAGTGAAGAAAAAATATTATACACGTGGAAGATATATATTTAAGGCTTATGTAAGTACTTGTCTATACTAAATGGAAATTTCTCGAGAAAGAATA
The DNA here is from genome assembly GCA_034092305.1 of Diaprepes abbreviatus. Taxonomy (NCBI): domain Eukaryota; kingdom Metazoa; phylum Arthropoda; class Insecta; order Coleoptera; family Curculionidae; genus Diaprepes; species Diaprepes abbreviatus. The sequence goes on along the minus strand of JASJET010000194.1, from coordinate 304,058 downwards.
ATGGACCAGAAAGTCTAGAATGGTCCCCAACTGAATAAACTGTATACCGGCTCATCAGCTGCGCTCTGATATTTTGAGCATCCGCAGTTGTCGGAACTACAGTTTGAAGGAGCGGAGACTAACTACTCGATAACTTTGAGAATTTTGCTCGGATCGACTTGAAATTTTGGGAATATATTTTTGAAATGTTTAACTACAAGAAAAGACAAAAAAAAAAGAAAATCGATTTTTTGAAAGTGCAAAAATCTGACACCCCTCCCCCCCATTATCGCCCCGGCATAATTATTATTAATGAATGTCAAATGGCAAGAAATAGAGACAATCCTGTAAGGTCCCAACTAATAACAAAACTTAAAAGCCGTATAACATTTTTACAATAGAAAAATATTGAATTGCCAATATTTTGAAAACTACAAATATTTAGAATAGACAACCTTACGCAAAGTTACCTTTATTTTTAATGCTTAATATGATAAAATTATAAAAATAGGTGCTTTCTATTTGAAAAAATTGACTTTTGACGATCTTTTAAATATAATTTTTATTCTTGTTCTTTTACCACTTTGTACTAATAATTTTCAAAATATCGTAAAAAGATTACTAAAGTCGATCTTCATCTACAAGAAAACTAATCCAAATTAAATACCAAAGGCTTTCTTATAGGAAAAATTTATAGTTAAGTTTAGGCCCGAAAAGGTCATTTTTGACATAAAAATTTATGTCCGAAACGGTGAGACTTAATTATAGAATATTATACATAAAATATGTCTAGAATTTTACGTAGAAATCAAAAATGCAATAATATATAGGGTGTTCCATTTAAAATAAACAAGTTGACATCTACTTCCGGTATAACCGAAAGTGCCGCCATCTTGAAAATATTTTAACCGGCTGTCCCTCATGCACGTTAATACACTGTCAAATTTTCAGATTCTTCCCAATTCTAGTTTTCCCAGAGTCGATCGGTTCTCGGAGCATTTCCCTGTACATATATATATATATATATATATATATATATATATATATATATATATATATATATATATATATATATATATATATATATATATATATATGGTTTGGTTATTCCGGGTTTCAATTCGTTCGTTCAAAAAATCGTTTTCACGACGTTTCGCGAAAATCTCATTTGGCATTTTCAAGTGCGGTTCGTCTCGTTACTCGCCGAGAACTGAGCGAGTAACGAGACGAACCACACTTGAAAATGCCAAATGAGATTTTAGCGAAACGTCGTGAAAACGATTTTTTGAACGAACGGATTGAAACCCAGACTAACCAAATCATTCATTCTACCATCCGTGAAAACCGACGATATAACATATATATATATATATATATATATATATATATATATATATATATATATATATATATATATATATATACATACAGGGTGTCCAAGATAAGGATCCTAAGCATGGGGATCTCGGAAACAGTTGGAGATACGAGGTCGGTTAAATTAGAGAAAAGTTGCGCAATTTAGTGCTAAATTAAACGCAGTTAAAAAAATTAAAAAATTTCAAACACTTCCGGAGATTTCCGGAAAAAAACGAAATTTGGCAAAATCGTTTTTAATTTTTGCAGGCTTTATTTAAAGAGATATCCGAAAATAAAAGGTAGATTCTCATTGCCACTTTTTATTTTATATAATTTGGTCTAAACAAAATTTAAATCCGACGTTTCGTTTCTGAGATACCATCATGAACTTTCATTTTTTATATGGAACAAAAAAAAGTATCCCATATATTTGATAGCATTTTTTATTACAAATTCAACGGTGTATCACACTTGCATATCAAGTGTGTAGTTCATTGGCTTTTATAAAACTGATATACCTTTCTCTCTCGCTCTCACGGAGCTCTTATGGAAAGTACTTGAACTACGTATTCGATATGCAAGGGTGATACACCGTTGAATTTATAATAAAAAATGCTATCAAATACATGGAATACTTTTTTTTGTTCCATATAAAAAATGAAAGTTCATGATGGTATCTCAGAAATGAAACGTCGGATTTAAATTTTGTTTAGACCAAATTATAAAAAATAGAAAGTGGCAATGAGAATCTACCTTTTATTTTCGGATATCTCTTTAAATAAAGCCTGCAAAAATTAAAAACGATTTTGCCAAATTTCGTTTTTTTCCGGAAATCTCCGGAAGTGTTTGAAATTTTTAAATTTTTTTAACTGCGTTTAATTTAGCACTAAATTGCGCAACTTTTCTCTAATTTAACCGACCTCGTATCTCCAACTGTTTCCGAGATCCCCATGCTTAGGATCCTTATCTTGGACACCCTGTATATATATTTGTTTTTCCACAATAAAGCATATTTGAATTAAACGAAAAAAGTCCTACTTACTGCATCTTTAGAAACTCCAAGTTCCAAATCTAAATGTCTGGTGCTCAAACTCGCATTTTCTTCAATTCGTTCTAAAAGTGCGTCCTCAACCTCCGATATGAAGTTATCTGAATACAATTAATTTTTTTTGTTGAAAAACTATCACCTTTTAGGTGAAAACTTAAGAGAAAAAAAATCACAGTAATGTAGAAAAACTGACTGATCAAATTAAGTCAGTAGCGCCCGAAAAAAAAAAGGTTGAGAGGGTAAAATTTTAGGTAGATAATTTCACATAATAGTAAATATGTTTTATGGAAATTGCGACAGTTGTTAGAGTTAAATTTTACTTAATTATCTTTAAAAACAAATTTTGAAACTTTTGGCACTTATTTGGAAAGGCCCTGTATAATAATATTAACAAAAAAATATAACGTTACATGATACTAAGACACTAAACATATATAACGATCTTGCGCAAATACTGACGTTACCGCCGCATGCGAAAATAACTCGTCCAGCAAAACCGAGTAAATACAATAAAGTATAAACTCGATAAGGGCGATAAAAACAAAATTATTTAAATTATTTACAGAGAACTATACAGATAAACCAAACGGAGAGATGAATAACATTTAGGGTTCAGTGGGTGATTAAATCTTGCGCTGTAGTTGGCCCGTTCGAAACATTCGAATTCAAAAGTGGTTTTACCGCGCCGTGCAGCGGTTGATCGGAAAAACGCCAAACCAAATTTGAATCGGACTGATTTTAAAATGAGCGATAACGGGTCGATTTTGAAAATTCGCATTATAGGTACAGTGTTTTTCGGACGCGCAGGTGACTCTTTCGAGGAAAAAATGTGACAGTTCTATTCTTTTTGTCAGTTCGAGTTTGAATCTCGTATTTTGTGTTTACAATGCCTCATAAGTTTAATTTATTTATTAGTTTTTAAACTACAAATGTAGATAAATAAAGTCCTTTTAAAATTATTTTTGTATGTATGTGTTTTTGAATAAACAGTTATTTTTCGTGTATATGTATATATATTATAAAAAAAAGTGTTTTGAAACTTTATTATAACCTAAAAATCGCGTTTTAAGTGATTTTAATGTATTTCGTTAATTTTTACAAAAAGTTGATGTTGTGTTTTCGGAGAATTTTTGTTGTTTTGTAAAGAAATTAGTTTGCGGTACGGTTGTGAAGTTATTTTAATTTATTTATTTATTTGTTGATTGTAAAGACTAATCGAGTTGTTAGAACCATGAAGCTTACCAAGTTATCTAAGTGGACCAGGAAGAGGATTATCAAATTTTTGGTAATTAGGTTATTTTTGTAAACGTTAAAAAATGCAGCATTTAATTTAATAAAGGTAATTATTTTCATTAAGTGAAATCTAGGAAAACGATATTTTTTTGAATAAAACATCGTTACATACCCCTATTTCTATTCAGGCCTTAGTTTTCCACAATTTTTATTTAGTTTTCCGGAAATCTCAGAAAAACACTTTTCACTTTAAGTTTGATTTTTGCCACCAGATTGTTAAAATTTTGTTATATCCTCAAATTTCACGCTTATAGAAGCTTCTATATTATATAAAATTATATAAATTGGTGCTTTTTTACCGGAAAAATCAAGAAAAACGACTACAAATATTTAAAAACAAAATGACTGGTTATATCTGTCAGCTACGTCACTTGTCTCAAATGGGATAATTTGCAGTGTTGCCATAACATAAATATAATTTCTGTGGAACATATTTATTTCTTTTATTCAAGCTTTAAGAAAAGGGCCCAAAAACATAATTTCCCTTTCTTTAATTTTTATATTACACAAGATTTTCCCTTCAGTTTTTCATAGTCTGTACATTTATTTGGTCGTTTTTCCTTCTTTATTTTGACATTAGGCATAATTTTCCCCCCCAAATATTAACAGTTTTTAGGAGTGGCTAATGAAAACATTTGTATTAGGCTCAGTCGCACACAGTCTCTGTTGGACAATAAAATTTTTTAATTACCGTTTTTAAGACAGTCAGGTTAGTTTCAATTTTGAGTGGATCAGAATTTTGAACTAACTGAAATCAAGTTAAACCTGAACCAACCAGAATTAGCCAAAACCAACCGAAAATTTTGGTTGGTTAGGGTTAATTTTACACTGGCTCAAACTCGGTGAAAAGATGGTTCTTCAGTAATAGCCCATAAGCTTTCATGCACCCGGAGCTCAAAAATCCATAGTTTTTGAGATATATAAATTTGAAATTAAGATTTTAATGCAGTTTTTGGTGAACCACAACGCTTGAAAATCTCGATAACTAAGGGTTCTGGAGAAAAAATTTTAACACAAGGATTTTTCTTGGGCTTCATCTAGTGACCTTGTGAAACGCTTTTTTTTTCATACGATCTGAAGGTCATTTGAAGGGCAAAAACGTGTTCCTTGCAAAAATCACGAAAAGTGAGATTTCTGAAGATAAACTTTGAATACAAAAGTTATAGAATTTTTCATTGTGAATCCTTTGGTGACTTTGCCCCTCATCTCAACCTTTAAGGTCACCACAAGTCCAAGAAAAAATCCTACTCTTATTTACTTCAAAAGTTCTTCTTCAGAACCCTGAATTTTTGAGTTATTTAGCTGTCTCCGCATTTTAAGCCATAACAGCACGTATGTCCTTCAAATGACCCCTAGATGAAATAAAAACATGTAAGAATGTTATATCAGTGATGATAGAATTTTTCTTATGTTTCTATTCTGCCATGAAAATGGGGGTTCTTATCTGAAAATAATCAAGTACCTTGAAATAATTAAACGCCAAGGTCAAATTCAAGGTCACTAGAAGAAGCCCAAGGAAAAATCATTTATATTTAGAGTTTTTCTCTAAAACCCTGAGTTTTCAAGATTTTCAAGGGTATCTATACTTGTGGTTCATCAAAATCCTGGTAAAAATCGTAACAAGTTCATATATCTCAAAAACTACTCCTAAGAACTATACTTTCCCAGAATTTGAGAAAATTTGACCTAGAGCCATTTTCTATACCTTTAGTTCTTTGCTGATGACAGATGGATAAAATTTATAATTTTTTTTTAATGAATTTATTACATGACAATATTTTACATCTAGTGACGTCGCAACAAATATTTAGCTTTGTAAAAGTATTAAAGAAACTTATGAATCTTATTTTTGCTTTCTCGTCGAAAATACAAGATTTTCTTAATTTGTTTGCTAAAATTTGCACAAAAATAATTGAAATATATTACATACAATGTATTTTTACTAGTACTATCAATTATAATTCTTGTTCGGTGTTTTTCAAGGAATTAAGGTGACCTTGAAGGGATCAGTTTCCTGAAAAATTGTGGAAAATCGAGGTCTGAATTGTGTTCTACGATTTCGAAATGGGAAGTATCTAAAGGAATTTTTTAAAAAAGGAATTTTCCTAGATTTCACTTAATCGAAATACTTACTCGGAATCCTAAAGTTATTCGTGTCCGACACATTTATTTAAATTGCAATTTATATATAAAAGTTTAAAATTTTCTCGCTTTTTTTCTGCAATTTTGTTTCACATAAGTTTAAAGTTAAATTTCAATGAGCTAAAATTACGCCTATTTCCAGAACCGACTAGCAGTATCCAATTTCATTTTTTTTTTAATTACGTTTTTGAACCTAAAAAAGAATCTTTCCAAATTTAAGGGAAATCATAACTCTATATTTATTTGCCTCTAAATGACAATCATTTTGAAACCCTGAACAAAATTAGATAAATGTCACAACAATGCTTTTGAATGGCAACACGAAGCCATCTATGAACAAACTGGGCGTAATGTTGATAAAACAGTTCTCTGTCTTAGAGCTCGTTATGACGGGCATTAATAACAGTTAAATAGTGATCAAATGTTAAGTTTCCTGTTTTGCAGTAAAAAAAAAATATTTCTCCTTTACTTTGTGCCAATATTGCATTTTTTATAAAAAATAATATGAACAAGATGGTATATACTTAGGTATTTGTTACATATTTTAAAATGTTTTAGCCTTCGATCATACCCTAGATTTCAACAATAATAGATTTGTTTGAAGGCTATTTATGGTCCGTGGGGGAGACGCTTTTTTGATATTTGACAGACATAAACATGTTTACTTATCTTGTCTTTCAGTTTAATTGCTTGTCGTGACTTTTTTTTTGGTGTTTTTGAGTGTTAGAAATTATTATAAATGCGAGATTTACAATTAATATTAACAAAAAGAGGATTTAAAAACTTATTTTTTTTGGTAAATATTGTATACATTTTAAAAATAACAATAATAATAATTTAGGCAACTATATATTCGCACTGTATGTATTCAGAATTGACGTACCGATTATCATATGATACTGGTTTAAATAATGCAATTAGAAAAGAAAAGGATAAAATCGGTATATGTGTACCAAGGAATTAAATATCAACACTTTTTAAATATAAATAAAAATATTATTATTCAGCGTTCAAAGGACCGAGCCCTAGTTCTGACGTTATGCCAATTCTACAGGGGTATGTTCGAAGATTTTGGCAATATATATATATATATATATATATATATATATATATATATATATATATATATATATATATATATATATAGCTTTTCAAATAAAATATTTCGAGAAACAATCATTTTTTAAATTTGACAGCAGGATTAAGAATATAATTATAATATTTCTCAGGACTCTGTATCTCGGTAATGAAGCTTTTACGAATCCCTTTCCCTAGGAATGTTTGGTCCCAATGCGGCTTTTAAGGAATTCAGTTTATTTTTTAAAAACCATGTACATAGATATAAAATTTTATGCTAAAAATAGTTTAGAAAATAAATTATACCACCTTTGCGTAAAATTATACGAATACCAAAATAGAATCGCTTGATTATTTTTAATTTTTGAAAAAATTAATAATTTTACATTAACAAGTTATAATAATTAATCTTATCAGAAATAATTTGTAAATGTTTAGCATTATTTTATTTCAATATAATTACTTTTCAGAAAAGGACGTTAACCTATCAGTGTAGTAATATTGGCAGATGCTAAATATAGTGGGGTCAATCAGGGTAATCTGATATAATACAAAATGTGAAAATAATACGATACGCTTGGAATATTTTTTTACCAAAACTGATCAAGAAAAATACATTTTTGTGATAATTATTTGTCGAATGTACGACAGTTTAGAAGAAATACTTGTACTACAGCAAAAACAAAACATCAATCGACAATTATATAATATTAATCATATATATTGTCGAAATTTCCGTATAATCTATTGCAAAATAATAGAGTTTTATTACTTAAAAATGGCTTCAGTTATTTTCTCCTTGATACTTTTGGGGTACTGATACATTAGGTATTTATATACAGTTAACAACATTCACAATAATGTGATATTGACATTTTCTTTATAATAACGTAACTTCAATTACAAGAAATAAAATAGTACCATGTTCTAAATTATGATTTTTATTTAAAAAAAGAAACATTTCTACTCCAAAGTGGACAAAGAAAGTGTTAATGCGTCTATATTTAAATGTATCTTAACAAAACTATATTTAAATGTATCTAAACAAAAAAAAACATTTATTAAGACACTTTAGATATAAAAAAGATTGTAAATTTAAGGATGGGATTCTTACAGTAATATAATCATTTTTAATCTAAATATATAGATCGAGATTTACTAGCAACTTTTAACTAGCTCAAACTTTTCATTTACGTAACTTTTTGAAGATCTGGAATAAAACATTCCTAGAGTTGAATTTTTGAAATGGCAATCAATCACAGCTTCTTACTATTTGATATGCGATTTTTACGGTACAAATTTTCTTATTTCTTAAGCTAAAATCAAGAATTGTTTGTTTTATTTTCTTAAAATGATAACATATTCAAACAAAAGGTTTACTATTTTATTTTTCACAAAACAAATAGATAATAAAATATATGTAATTTCTAAATATGTTTAATACTATTTAAACATTTCATATTATATGCAATCATTTCTATTTTAATATGGCGTATTAGTTTTAAAATGTATATTATAATCATTTTAAATTATAACAGCATACCTGCTTCGATGCTCAGCTTTAGATGTAAAAGGAACCTTAATTTGATGATAAAACAGTATTATTAATGTCGGTGAATGTACATCTAAATCAGGAGTTTTTTTTTGTAGAGCCAGTGTTTAGATCCAAGTTTAGTTGCAATACTTCATAGTTTTTCTCAGACACTTTATAAACAACCTTTAGCTCATCTTCTTCATGTATAAAACTATTTCCAGAAAAATGCTCTGAACAGACGTACTCATTTGGTATTAAATAATTGTGATGACCAGTTTGCTTAAGCTGTTAAATTTGAAGTTTCTTTTCTTTTGGAAAACTAAAATAATGGTAAATATATTCATATAACATATCCATAGGATAAACTTGCTCCCCCTATATTGACAATTTGAATCTAGGATAAAATTTTAAATAATTGTTATTAGATTCAAGAATATTGTTAATTAATTGCAGACAAATCAGTAAAACAATAACAAGAGAATATTATTGCAATCTTCGGTACCAGCTGGATGTAAAAATTCTGTAGAAAAGTTCTAGTTTATAGAAGAAAAATATCATCTTTCATCAGGACAATGTACCTGGTTATAAAAGCATTTTGACGATGGGCAAAATCACTGAATTACAGTTCTGATTGCTTCAACATCCACTGTATTCGCCAAATTTAGTTCCTTCTGACTTCCATCTGTTTCCACGTGTATTGAACTCAAGTGCGATTGATTATATGCAGTTTCAATCATTAACTAATGTCGTTTCATGTGTAGTTTGGAAAATTTTCAAATCACTTGGTGTTATCCTTCCAGTTTTAATAATATTTCAGAACGTTTTGGTAATATTTAAACAAAATTTAGCTTGACAAATATTGGATAATTATAAAAGTCGACAAACTTCATTGATTTTATTTATCAAGGATTGTTTATTTGGATACATTTGTATACAAATGCTAAGTTCTATTTCTTCCCACCGATTTTCAATGGGGTTAAAGTCTGGGGATTGTGTTGGCCACTTTAAAAGCAGAACATAATTTTTCCGAAACCAATCGTGACAACTTGTGGAGACTGCTTTGTATCCTGTTTTGCGTAAGATTCCATTATATTTCGCGTTGTATCCCTATAGATCAATCAATTTATGGTGTCATTAATTAATTTTATAGGTCCCACTCCATTCCATGAGAAAAATCTCCACGACACTGTCCTAACCATGTTTAATTGTGAATGTAATATAATTGGGATTAAACTTTGCATTGATTGATCGTCTTACACGTTTCTTCCTGTCGGAATCGATAATATTGTAGCGAATTTCCTCTCTAAATAGCATATTTTCCACTCGTTTGCTATCCAGTTTAAATGTCTATGTGGAAACCCAAACCTTGCCACTCTATATCTTTCCAAAATAATCATAATAATACTTACATACCTTATCAAATATTGCTGCTTTACTTTACAATCAAATCTGTTAACGTTAAGATCGTAAAGCTTTATGGAATTATTATTTTATTTTGATACTTCCATTGTTGTAAACTCGTCAGTTTTAACTTGTTTTTATCACTTAAGCTTTTTTAGAATACAATAAGATAAAAGAGCAGGATATACCTATTAGAGCTATAAATAGCAATAAAAAAAAATATATATTTTTATCAATTTTTTGAATTCTCTCTTTGAAAATATTTAAAAATTGGCAACCATGCTAACGGGCGTATCTCAAATGTTCCCCAAAAAAAGGCAACCATTGTTTAATTTAATTTAATTTAATTGTTTAATTTGATGATAAAACAGTATTATTAATGTCGGTGAATGTACATCTAAATCAGGAGTTTTTTTTTGTAGAGCCAGTGTTTAGATCCAAGTTTAGTTGCAATACTTCATAGTTTTTCTCAGACACTTTATAAACAACCTTTAGCTCATCTTCTTCATGTATAAAACTATTTCCAGAAAAATGCTCTGAACAGACGTACTCATTTGGTATTAAATAATTGTGATGACCAGTTTGCTTAAGCTGTTAAATTTGAAGTTTCTTTTCTTTTGGAAAACTAAAATAATGGTAAATATATTCATATAACATATCCATAGGATAAACTTGCTCCCCCTATATTGACAATTTGAATCTAGGATAAAATTTTAAATAATTGTTATTAGATTCAAGAATATTGTTAATTAATTGCAGACAAATCAGTAAAACAATAACAAGAGAATATTATTGCAATCTTCGGTACCAGCTGGATGTAAAAATTCTGTAGAAAAGTTCTAGTTTATAGAAGAAAAATATCATCTTTCATCAGGACAATGTACCTGGTTATAAAAGCATTTTGACGATGGGCAAAATCACTGAATTACAGTTCTGATTGCTTCAACATCCACTGTATTCGCCAAATTTAGTTCCTTCTGACTTCCATCTGTTTCCACGTGTATTGAACTCAAGTGCGATTGATTATATGCAGTTTCAATCATTAACTAATGTCGTTTCATGTGTAGTTTGGAAAATTTTCAAATCACTTGGTGTTATCCTTCCAGTTTTAATAATATTTCAGAACGTTTTGGTAATATTTAAACAAAATTTAGCTTGACAAATATTGGATAATTATAAAAGTCGACAAACTTCATTGATTTTATTTATCAAGGATTGTTTATTTGGATACATTTGTATACAAATGCTAAGTTCTATTTCTTCCCACCGATTTTCAATGGGGTTAAAGTCTGGGGATTGTGTTGGCCACTTTAAAAGCAGAACATAATTTTTCCGAAACCAATCGTGACAACTTGTGGAGACTGCTTTGTATCCTGTTTTGCGTAAGATTCCATTATATTTCGCGTTGTATCCCTATAGATCAATCAATTTATGGTGTCATTAATTAATTTTATAGGTCCCACTCCATTCCATGAGAAAAATCTCCACGACACTGTCCTAACCATGTTTAATTGTGAATGTAATATAATTGGGATTAAACTTTGCATTGATTGATCGTCTTACACGTTTCTTCCTGTCGGAATCGATAATATTGTAGCGAATTTCCTCTCTAAATAGCATATTTTCCACTCGTTTGCTATCCAGTTTAAATGTCTATGTGGAAACCCAAACCTTGCCACTCTATATCTTTCCAAAATAATCATAATAATACTTACATACCTTATCAAATATTGCTGCTTTACTTTACAATCAAATCTGTTAACGTTAAGATCGTAAAGCTTTATGGAATTATTATTTTATTTTGATACTTCCATTGTTGTAAACTCGTCAGTTTTAACTTGTTTTTATCACTTAAGCTTTTTTAGAATACAATAAGATAAAAGAGCAGGATATACCTATTAGAGCTATAAATAGCAATAAAAAAAAATATATATTTTTATCAATTTTTTGAATTCTCTCTTTGAAAATATTTAAAAATTGGCAACCATGCTAACGGGCGTATCTCAAATGTTCCCCAAAAAAAGGCAACCATTGTTTAATTTAATCTACCCCGTATTGTCAATGCCTTTTCGGAGATGGCAATAGTGGTAACACTTAGATTGCACACTCTGTATGCGTGGAAAAAGAGCCACTCGTACTTGGAATATTTTAAGGATGTTTAATCCCTTAGATATAACATATCCTAAGGAAATTATATTCTGAGTTGTTGAATTATAAGCATATAAAACGTTTTTAAAAGTTATATTGTACGATTATCAATAATACATAAAAATTGAATGAGGTTTGGAAATGGTGCATACATTTTGTGTTGCCAATTTTTTGTTTGCGAACTTCTATCAAAGTTTTAACTTTTCTCCGTGACATGTATCAGCTCGTCTTTCAGTGATACTCGCTTCTCCCTTAACGAATCTGTTCGAACCATAGATAAAATATTTATAGATCCGTAAAGCTTAATTCCAAAAACGGCAAATTTACGACAATAAAATGTAAACATCCTAGAACAGATGTCGGCATGCGCACTACAAAATGAGCAGGTGACCATCGACAGGACCGAACTTCGAAAATCTATTTAGTTAGTTCAATTAGTCATAAATGGTGTCTAAATCAAGCAAGTTATCAAAGTTGCAATCTTTAGTAAAGAAGTCTGTCTCATGTAACTTTGTTGTTCTGGGAGTTATATCATATGGGCACAAATAATATCTGAAGCAGAAGGGAATAATCCGATCAGTGTACCGATGGGAGTTAGTTTAGTTATTTCTTATACTGTGAAAGTAAAATTGTGAAAAAAATGTATCTTACTATTTCTCTAATCTATTGTTTCCGTCTGTGTGCGTTAACTTTCTTGTTGTGGGATGGGAGTAAATAATTAACATTTTTAAGGTTCGGCAATTTATTCTCTAATTATGAAAAAATAATTACCATCTTTAACTTATCTTTTTTTTTTTAATTTTTTTAAGAAAATATTGATACGAAATGGGTTTTTTAACGGATATGCAGGATTTGAAAATAATTTTATATAATAATATTTTTCTGCCGTAATGGTGAACGGAGCATATATTTTCTTATCTCATTAATTTTTTCGACAAAATGATGAAAATGTTATTTCAAATAAAATAAGTGAACAAGGTCATTGCTGGGGTGAATAAAAAAAATATACCAACAAAAGAAATTCACATTTGTCTAACTTATTTCGTAATATTTTGCTTCTGTTAACATATTAATGAATTTTTTATTTGACGATTTCAAAGTGAGGATTTCCATGACAACATGATTAATGACAATGTCATAAAATGAGTACGGACATAACTAATCTGAATTTACTTCCAAAACCAGTATTAATAATGAACAACGCTTTTTAACGTCATGTCCTCAATCTTCAGACATACAAAATTATAAATCAGATTGACTGCAGAACAAAAAAAAAACATTTGAGCTGGTTGGAAACATCGGTTAAATATAAGGTAAATGAAGTTATGCAAGAATATGGACATTTTTACCTTATAGAGAAAAAGGAAAATAAAACAAATAAAATATGTAGACATTCCATTATATTAAATAAAAACACAAAAACAAATAAAATAAATCACTTAAAACGCTATAAATCCGTTTAAATCGCACGTAACTTACAAAGCAAAAATAAACACAAAAATGGCGTTAAGCCGATACTGTGCTGTTTACGGATGGCACTACGAAACAACCGATCGATAACAGGAAGTCGCTTATGCGCATGCCCTTATCTAGTCAGCATCCAAAAATATGACTGCCGCCCGATGTGCAGAAACGCATTTTTTCGCCCATGGTTTGCCATTTTTTGGCTTTAGCAGCCGACAAGAGTAGGGATCCATAGTAGAGGTCAGTGGTTCGAACCTCTGCCTATTTTGTCGACGGTCCGAAGGAAAGGCAAATTTGTAAGAAAGAAACGTTAGAGGAATGACGTTATTGGTTATATTCTTTTGAGTAATTATCAATTGATCAAAGTGAACAAAGTGAAACTGATAACTTCATGTTCTTTTGAATATGCATTTACTTGTCATTGGCCTGAAGTGATCATGATTACTTCAACTGATAGAAGTGAAAGTGATAATGACTCAAAAGAATAGCCCTAAAGAGATCCGAAATGGCACAATCGACATTATGATGTAAAGCGGTGTTACCCAATTTCTCCTTTTGTGGCAGCAGAGTGTAAATATTGTATTAAAAGTAATAGTTTAAGTGAATGTTTCTGTTCAATATTTGCAATAATGTAAGAAATGAAATCTCTGGTTTCAATAGAATAAGACCACAAATTTTAAAATTAATTTGAGAATCAGTATCATTTCATAAGATATGTTTAATATAAACAGGTCACTTTCAGGGGGCATTTTTGTCAAATACAGGCAGCAGTAACGCCAATACATAAAAAGAATGATTCTCACAGCCCAGCCAATTACAGACAAATCTCCATACTGAGTGTATTTTCTAAGGTGTCCGAAAAAATAATTTGTAGATTTTCTTAAATCAGAATTCAGTTGTAACTCCTTGTCAACATGGCTTCAGAAAAAACAAATCCATCGAAAAATTAGATGTGATTTACTTAATTTTGTATCTACAAAACCCGACAAGGACAAGCATGTGATGTGCTTAATGTTTGACTTCACAAGGGCATTTGATACAGTGAGTAGCGGGTTCTTATAGAGAAAACTCTTCGTTTCTGGTATGAGAGGAAATATTTTGAATCTCAGTGATTCATATATATATATATATATATATATATATATATATATATATATATATATATATCCGATGCCAAAAAAGTGAATCGGATCACAGAGAAGTCGCCTAGGCGATCGATTTTAGGGCCCCTCTTGTTTATAGTTTATATTAATGATCTACCTAGATTCATGAGTAGGGGAAATTTGTTATGTTTGCTGATGATACCATGATAGCTGTATCTGCAGATGCCCCAGAAGAGTTGTTGTGTGCGGCAGGAAGTGTGTGAGGAGTTGAAAGTTTGGTTTCAGCGTAATCAGTTGATATTGAATCTGACACAGACTGTATATTTAAAGTTCAATATAAAAACTTGTAGCAGATAAAGTAACTTACAATATTAAGGTTGAATTTTTAGGTACATGGCTCAATGGGTACTTCCTTTCCAATATTTAACATATTTATAAAAGGTTAAATTTTGCTTTGTCTGCCATTTTGCAAATGAAATCATCTCTAGATTCAGCTGGGCTGCTGACTGTGTATTATTCACTGGAATAAATAATTTGTCAAATAATATGATATCTTGGGGAAGGGGCAGGAAGTAAATCCAGTGTTTTTGGCTTAGAAGCGAATACTGAAATTGATATTGGGTCTTAAAACCAGCGGCCTAGTTTTAAAGAAAAACATTTTAATTTTTTATTCTTTGTATATTTTTAAATGTGGTCTGTGTATGTTAAAAAAAATTATTCAGAGCTTACGACCCTTGGCCAAGGAGATAGATAGAGGAGTACACGAAATGGTGACATTTTTAGTATACCTAAACATAGAACGGCATTCTTTGAGAGATCCCCAATGTATAATTTCTTTGTTTTGTTTAACAAATTGTCTTTAAAATTACAAAATATATCAAACTATAATAAATTCAATATAGAAATAAAAAATTTCTTATTGAGGGATCATTTTATTCTTTTAATGAATACTTAAGCCTAAAAGTAATACTAACTCTTTTGCTACGAGTTACGGATTCTCTCGTTATGTAGACCTGTGCATAGGATTATTAGGCCTCATAATAGGTGATTTATTGTTAATGGACTTCTGATTACGTAGAAACGTTCAGAATTATAATAGTATCTCTTATTTTCTTTTTTGGGGGAAAAATTTTTATATAACAATTAAGATGTGAACATATAGTTTTTTCGAGTTCTAGGAAAAGCTATTATTTTTCAGTAAAAAAGTTTCAAACAAAAGCTGTGCGCATTGAAAATACCTAAAAAATGAGCTATCGCCCATCCTAATCGGATAATTTGTTCGTTAGTTGTTGCAAAAAAACTGCTAAAATTGCGGTTTCTTCAATTGTTTATAAACAATAGAAAAATATATTGCATTAACTGTATACTGCAACTAAAGGAGCCTCTTGTTGCATACAACAAATGTGCAAAATTTCAAGTAAAAACATTCAATAGTTTTTTGCACAGTGAATTTGTTTATAACTTTTTATGTTTTTTTGATTCTTTATTTTCAGCGATCTAGAGGTCGTACAGCGGTCTGTAGGTACGCAAATGAAAGTTCTAGACTTATACTAACAGCAACAAAAAAGAACGAAATTAATTGTTGATTTTAAATTGTTGAAACAGATAAACAAAACTGGGGTTCGTTTTTTCGTTATAAACAAATAGAATAATTCTTCGTCATAATAGTTGATATCGAAATGCCAATGAGTGGACGCGAGAGCTGAGATTTTGACGCACATTTTGAAAAAAAAAAACTGTTTAGGACCACTAGAAGCTGAGATAGAGTTTTTTTTTTCAAAAAATCGCTGCGGAGTTGTTTGTTAACAATAAGGAATTATTTAAGTAGAAACTCATAGGGAGTTAAACTATTGTATACAACAATTTTCAACTGAATTATTTCAAAATTGTTAATGTGGCAATAGTTTAAAGTTGCACTTACTCCGATAGTTAGAAAGTGAGCAGTGGAGGGGGTCGTTCTTTCAACCTGTGACGCGCGGAAAAAAACGTGACTCGGACGCTTTAAATTCGAACAATGGATGACATGTTTTTGTAATCAAATTATTATTAAACATGGCAATGAACAAATTGTTGCACTTTTATACATTTTATGCATAATTATAATTTTACCGTACTTACGTGCTTTTCAAATTGCGAAAAAAAATTGTTACATATATCTAAGAAACGGAAAATGTATTAATTATTTTGTATAGATATAAGCAAAAAATTTTGCATGTGAAAAATTTCGTCCAATAAAATAAACAAAAAAGTTAACATGTGTTTTTCTTGTACAACCAATAATTTGGCGGCAAATGACAGTCGCATTTTGTTTCATGCTATAACTCCATAAAGATTAATGGTACATTAAAAATCAATCTGATTTTTAATATTCCTAATTAGTAGTATACTGTAGACCACTGTAACATATTTTTCGGAATTGGACAATTTGTTTATTGTTATGTTTAACAATAATTCGATTACACAAACATATCATTCATTGTTTATATCTCGTCGAGAAACTACAGATTAAAAAAAATACAAATTCTATGACCAATATTCGCAGAGATGACTCAGATTTTTCCGCCGAAACGAATGTGAAGCGTCCGAGTCACGTTTTTTTCCGCGCGTCGCAGGCTGAAAGAACGTCCCCCTCCACTGCTCTGACTCTTAGAGTAGGTGCAACTTTAAACCATTGCAACATTAACAATTTTGAAACAATTGAGTTGAAAACTGCTGCATATAATAGTTTAACCATCTCCCTATGAGTTCCTACTTAAATAATTCCTTAATAATAAACAACGCAGCAGCGATTTTTTAAAAAAAAGTCTATCTCAGCTTCTAGTGGTCATACAGAATTTCGTTTTCTTTCAAAATATGCGCCAAAATATCACCTATCGTATCCACTTATCGGCATTTCCATATCAAGTTAATGCAATATATTTTTCTATTGTTTATTAACAATTGAAAAAAAGCCACTTTAGCAGGTTTTTTTTTGCAATAAATACAAACAAATTATCCCAAGCAATGTCTGACAAAGTTATCTACATAGTAATAGAAATTAATAAAAGGTATAGCATTCAGGTAATACAGGTGTATGCCCCAACAAGCGCTTCAGAAGACTCAGAGGTTGAACAGATATATGAGGACATAACTACAGCAAAAACGAGAGAAAAAGCTAAATTGGTCACGACGACAACAATATCCCAAATATAGGTCGCTTTGGTCTGGGTCAGAGAAACTCCAGAGGAGATATGCTGATTAACTACTGTAGAAATGAAAACTTGTATTGTATGAATTCTTTCTTCAAAAAACCTTTAAATAGGAGATGGACCTGGAAAAGCCCGAATGGTATCACAAAAAACGAAATCGACTATATTATAACTAAACAAAAAAACATTTGCGAAGATATCACTGTCCTTAACCAATTCGACACCAATAGCGATCACCGCTTGATCAGAGCTGCGATTACCATTAACACCAGATGGGAAAGAATTAAATTGATAAGAAGAAAACCCATTCCAACAAACGAAACACTAAAACAAAACAAGGAAAAATTCGAACACGTAACAAAGAATAAACTTAAAAGTAAAGAAGACCAGGAAGAAATGGACATCAATGAATTAACACAACATATTAATAATAGCATACGAGCAGCAACAAAAGAGATATGCTTTAAAAATAAAGAAAAAAGTAGTAAAATCAGCCCGTATACCAAGAACCTCATAGAAAAACAAAGAAATGTGGACCGAAACTGCGAAGAATATAGGGACATAAATAAAGAAATTAACAAAAACATAAGGAGGGATATAAGAAAGCATAATACAAAAGTGATTAAAGACACGATAGAAGATAACAAATCAATGAAAGTTCTCAGATCTCAATTGGGTAGGGGCCGGACAAAAATTTCCGGACTTAAAACTAAACAAGGCCAATTAGTTAGTACCCGGGAGGAAATTACGATGGCTGTCCACGACTTTTATACAGAGTTATACAGTCCAAAAATTCAAGGTCCTTACTACGAAAGAAAGGAAGTAAGAAATGTCGGTTCAGAAGAGATGCCCGAAATAAATACCGCAGAGTTAATGAAAGCGCTTAGTCAAATGAAAAATAATAAAAGCCCTCGCGAGGATCATATAACCGCCGAAATGTTAAAAATAGGGGGAGAACAACTAAGAGAAAGCGTGAGAATTTTGTTGAACAAGTGCTTAATATATGGAAAAATAACCGAGGCATGGGAAAACGCAGAAGTCATCATATTATACAAAAAAGGCGATAGAAATAACATAGAAAATTATCGGCCAATTAGCTTACTGTTCCACTTGTACAAAAATAATAACTAACAGACTGACGCAAAAGTTGGACGCATACCAACCTTCAGAACAAGCCGGATTTCGCAGGAACTTCGGTACAATAGACCATCTACAGACAGTACACACGCTTATCGAAAAAACCACGGAATATAATATACCTCTGCATTTGGCTTTCGTTGATTGCCAGAAGGCGTTCGATTCTATCGAATCATGGGCAGTTCTCAAAGCACTGGACAATGCTCGGATTGATTCAAGATACTGTGCTCTGATTCAGCATATATATGAAAACGCTTACATGCAAGTTACAATAGACGAGGATATAAAAACATCGAGGATACCTATAAAAAGAGGCGTACGTCAGGGAGACACAATCTCTCCAAAATTGTTCACGTTGGCACTTGAAGATGTATTTAGGGGCTTGGATTGGCATGACAAGGGAATTAACATAGACGGAACACGACTAAACCACTTAAGATTTGCTGATGATATTGTTATAATCAGTGATTCACCAGAACAACTCCAATGTATGATACAAGAACTTCATCAAGCATCAGCTAGGATAGGACTCAAAATGAACTTGTCAAAAACAAAAATAATGAGTCTAGAACAAATACAAATTAAAGTTGAAGATAAAATAATAGAAAACGTAAGAGAATACATATATCTAGGTCATAAAATACAAATAGGGAAGGAAAACCAATCGGCTGAAATTCCTAGAAGAATAAGTCTCAGCTGGGCAGCTTTTGGCAAACTCGGATTCATTCTTAAATCCAGTAACACCCCCATAAGTCTGAAAAGAAAAGTCTACGAGTCGTGCATCCTGCCAGTTCTTACTTATGGTATTGAAACAACCTCCCTAACATGTAAATCCATTAATAAGCTTCGGGTTACACAACGAGCAATGGAAAGGGCTATGCTGGGAATAAGTTTACGAGATAGAGTTCCAAATGAGGAAATCAGAAGAAGAATGAAAATAACAGATGTGAGCAAACGAGTAGCACAGCTAAAATGGAGATGGGCTGGACATATCGCAAGACATGACATAGACAGATGGACATACAAGATAACAGCATGGCGGCCAAGAGAGAACAAGAGAAGTGTTGGCAGGCCCCAAAAGAGATGGCGTGACGACATCCAGAAAATTGCCGGAAAAAACTGGATGGGGATCGCTACGGACCGACAGAAATGGAAAAATATGGAAGAGGCCTACATTCAGGAGTGGATGAAAACGGGCTGATATGAATGAATGAATGAATGAATGAATGAAATTATCCCATTGGGATGGGCCTTAGCTCAATTTGTAGGTATTTTCAATGCTCACAACTTTCAGAACTGTCAGAAGTCCACTAACAATAACTTTTTCCAGATGCTAATTCCGCCTGCCTATATGTTGTTATTGTTCTTCCTTGTTTATTGTTTTTAGGATTACGGTCTACTTGGATGGGTGTCCGCTTGGAATGACCGCGTGACCGTGGTTTTAAACCCACGTTAAACTGTAGGTCCGTCGCCAAATTGTCTCCGTTACAGACGCGACTTTAATCTAAAACAAACATACAAACTAAATATAACTTTTATTCTTATACTTTTTCTAGGTATCAGGTATATTATTTATATCTATTTTTTTCTTTTATTGTATATGATTGACGAGACTAATGCTGAAGTATCAGTTTTTATGGTTAATCATTCTTGTAAACCTATTCTGTCTGTCCGAAAGAGCAGTGTCATTTGGGATTATTTATTATGTTTTTCCCCGATAAAAAATATTGAAAAAAATTCAAATTGTTTTCAAATACTAAATAATCATATTTCGAAGTTTCATCAGTTTCCAATTACAAATGTATAACCATTGAATATCCTTTGATGTTAATGTGCGGCCAAACGGTGAGTTACCTGATATTATTTAGGAACACTCTGTACGTGACCTTGAAATATATTTGTTTGTTGTCAATGTACACACGTAGCCAAAAGTTCAGAGAAAATATTACACATTTTCCCTTTGTCATTTTATCACCGTTTTTGAGATAATAATCTCTATAAAATATGGCTCAGTCTAAAAAGAAATTAATTACTTCGAGCCGAAATGAGCGAAATGCTCAAAGTGGCTCTAGTTGGTTCAGAATATTTTTGTACTACTTCCCCAAGAACGTATCCATAACACTGCCGGTTAAGAAATTATATGGTACTTGAACCCGGCATACATTTCAATAAATATATGATCCTGCGTTAGTATCATAATACTAGGATTAACTAGAGCGATAAAAAATCCAGTTAATAAATTTATAATCTTTTTTTGAAATTTCCAACTAATACAGTAAAAATCCTAATTATTTATAGCAAACACATCTAGATAACAATTAATTAATGGCATGTCAATAACTTACATATCTGTGTCCAAATGTCGGTTCCAAAGTGTCTTTTAGTAAACATCCTTGTGTCATTTTAAATGAGACAAACATCAAATTTTCTCTATTCCATCATAACTGTCTCATTAAACTAGTTAAATAAGCTGTAATGACGCGAAACAATAAATAAATAATTCGGAGTTGTAACGTGAAGGAATACCCTAGACAACATGTCACAATGCTTAGATTATATAGATTTCATACTACTACATTATGTAAAATGTACGTTGTTTTTGCAGAGCATGTGCTTCCAATTTATCAATGCCTTGCTTTCGGAGACGGAAGATTTCGAGTTCAGGATGCATTTGAGGAACGAAATTGTGAGAAATGGACTTTTTGATAAATTAGGTAAGTTTTGTAACACTTAAAAAAAAATAGGAAATACATCTCTCTCTCTCTCTCTCTCTCTCTCTCTCTCTCTCTATATATATATATATATATATATATATATATATATATATATATATATATATATATATATATATATATATATATAATCTCCCGATAAAAAATATTATAGATACTAAGCAACTTACCAGAATATATAATAATATTGTAAAATAACAACTAAAAAATATAATTCTAAAACAAAAAACGCATGACACTTGCGGAGTAAACCCCTTAAACTTTCAATAGCCAAACCAATCTTTGTTACTTTACAAAAAAATCCCATCTGGTCCTTTCAGTACTACTCTAACTTCAAGGTGACACACGTGGTCATCTTTATTCTGTTATTTTACGAAATCTACATTTCCAATAATATATAATATTAAAATACACCCAGAGAGTGCAGTGTTTTTTAATTATTGTTCAAGATAAATACACAATATGTAAATAATTTGATAGTTATATTAACAAAATACTTCTATTGTTTTTAGCTACACACTATATATTCTGACGAAGGTGAAAATAAATTATCGAAATGTTAATCTAAAAAATGTAAAATATGGAAAAGATAACACCACTATTACATTTTAATCCCGTTTTTAACGGACCATAATCCCTAGAAAAACAAAATAAGTAAAAAATATTTTATTGAAGGTCCAAGAAATAAAAAATACTTCATATATATATATATATATATATATATATATATATATATATATATATTTATTCTTAAAAATTTTTCTTGACTTCTCAGAAGTTAAGTCATTTTTTCATAAATTATATGCACTTGTGTGTTTTTGTATTTTTTACTATTTACAATTTTTTATTTAACTTCATATACATTTTTTGACGTTTCGGTTCATAAACCTTCACTTTAAGTATTATTTGTTTTTTGCTACCGTATTTTTCGACCTTGCCTTTATTGCAGAAGTGTGAATGTCTTGTGATGCGTGCTAGATTCAAAAAAATATTTTGCAAGAGCATTTCTGATGAAGGTTTATGAACCGAAACGTCAAAAAAATATATCAAGTAAAACAAAAAATAGTAAAAATACACGTGTATGTAATTTATCAAAAAATGGACTTAACTCCTAAGAACTTTAAAAAATTCTAAGTATATATATATATATATATATATATATATATATATATATATATATATATATATATATATATATATATGTTATATCGTAGATTTTCACGGATGGTAGAATGAATAGTTTGGTTATTCCGGGTTTCAATCCGTTCGTTCAAAAAATCGTTTTCACGACGTTTCGCCAAAATCTCATTTGGCATTTTCAAGTGCGGTTCGTCTCGTTACTCGCTGAAAACTGATGGTGACCTCTGAAGAATTTCGAGTTTTGTTTAGTTGGCTCGCTGCCTGATTGGGTGGGCGGCTTCGTAGGCTCCTCCCCTCTCCCGAGTGCGATATACTTTGTTCTTGTATGGAGGTCTCCCGTGTACTAGTTGATTTTTGTTGTTTTCTTTCTTGATTTTTTATTAATGTTTTCCATGTAGATGAAAAATTTATAGCATCGTCTCGTTTATTTAGCTGTCCCGCTTTTTCGATTTCTAGGGCCTCTCTTATGACGCGTACCTTATAGTTCTTATAGATCAAACAAGGAACAAAGCCATAATACCATACATAAAAGGAATAACAGACAGAATCGGAAGAATCTTAAGAAAACACAACATACAGCCCATATTTAAACCACAAAAAACAATAGCCAACATCCTGGGAAATCCCAAAGACAAGACCAACCTTGAAAATCATGGCGTTTACAGCATTCCATGTGCAGATTGTCATCAAACTTATATAGGACAAACAAACAGGCGCATATCAGCAAGAATCCAAGAACATAAAAACAGCCTCAAAAACAAACAGACAACCTCAGCCCTATTTCAACATCACCAAACAACCGGACATACCATCGATTTCGAAAAAACAAAAGAAATAGCAAAGGTACAGAACTATAAGGTACGCGTCATAAGAGAGGCCCTAGAAATCGAAAAAGCGGGAGAGCTAAATAAACGAGACGATGCTATAAATTTTTCATCTACATGGAAAACATTAATAAAAAATCAAGAAAGAAAACAACAAAAATCAACTAGTACACGGGAGACCTCCATACAAGAACAAAGTATATCGCACTCGGGAGAGGGGAGGAGCCTACGAAGCCGCCCACCCAATCAGGCAGCGAGCCAACTAAACAAAACTCGAAATTCTTCAGAGGCCACCATCAGTTTTCAGCGAGTAACGAGACGAACCGCACTTGAAAATGCCAAATGAGATTTTGGCGAAACGTCGTGAAAACGATTTTTTGAACGAACGGATTGAAACCCGGAATAACCAAACTATTCATATATATATATATATATATATATATATATATATATATATATATATATATATATATATATTGTTTATTTATTTATTTATTTATATTCATTCTTGTTTATCTCTTGGACTTTCAATAATATAATATTTTATTTGTTTATTTTTCTTGAGATTATGGTCCGTTAAAAATGGAATCAAAACGTAAAAATAGTGTTAAATTTTTTTAAATTTACATTTTCTATAATTGACGTTTCGATAATTTATCTTACCTTCATCAGAACAGTGTGTAAATTGCCAAATTGAGAATTATAAAAAATGTAAATTATAGAAAATTCAACGCTTTTACGTCTTAATTCCACTTTTAATGATCACAATTCCAAGAGAAATATACAAACATAATAATATATAATGTAAGTGTAATATTGGATTCTTAGCCTACCTGAAGAGTTCTATAAGAACGAAACACTAAATACTGCTCTGGTAAATACTAAAACGCATTGGGTGTAGGGAACACCTGTGGCTTCCGGCCAATACGCAGGAGTAAGTGCTGAAGACGTGGTTGCGTCGCGCACATCCTGGAACTCGTTTCAACCCGAAACTTGCTTTAGCGTGCTTTTTGTTAGTGTTACCTAAAAGTGTTACGGTTTTTAGTTTATGTCTTCCGCGGCACACCGGAACAGTGGCCGCCTTATGACACGGCTTCTGCGTGTACCTGGCGCCGATTAGTGTGGACACGAGCGAAGCTCACATCCCCTGGACTGATTTCGTCCTCATTTGGACTCATCAGATGTGTCATTACCACATAACCATCAGCTATTTTGAAAATTGTAAATAATTTTGAGTCTTGCTGACTACAAGTCTGGCTTCCAGGTAACACTAACAAGTTGCACGCTAAAGCAAGTTTGGGTCGAAACGTGTTCCAGGCCTTGCGCGATGGAACCGCGTCGTCAGCACTTAGTCCTGCGTATTGGCTGAAGGCCACGGGTGTTCTAACACCCAATGCGTTTTAGTGAGAAAGAAATTCATTTTGATTTCTTTACATGAGAAAAGTTGGGCAGTATTTCAAACGTGGTAGTATTCGCATATGAAATATTAAATGCCTATTTGCACCTTAAATAAGTAAAAATCTCCAGTCCGATCAATAACATCATCACCCACATTAATATCAACATTCAAATCACAAAAACTGACCCTGAGGAGAGAATCTTTTTTTAAGTCGTTTTGTTTATTGTTCGCCATTCATGCGCATTTTTCAAAGTCTGATTTAATTATCCTGCAGGATCAGGCAACTTGGGAATAGCAAAATAAATAAGTGAATCGTCCGTAAACGAGGGAATAGAACAATTCTTAACACCACAAATAATGTCATTAATAAAAATGAACGGACACAGTATACTAGTCTGAGGTACTTTGTGATGATCTGGTAATTCGGCAGTGTTCTGTTACTCGATTAATTTTCAAACCACTGCAGAGCAGAACCTGCAAATCCTACACATTCTAGCTTTTCCAGTAATCTGTATGTATTAACTAACTGTCTTGAAGTCACGTTTTAAGTCAAAAAACACAGTACCAACCCTTCGATCCTCCAACACACACTGTACTGAAGTTTCATAACTAAACTTTTAGTGGAATCCAGCCTGTAAATTACTTATTATGGAATACTGATCGATAAATGAAAGAATTTGTCAAATGCATTGCTTGATTTGGTCTGTTTGGTTTTTAGAAATAACTGTTGTCACCGGAATTGTGTCACTTTTAAATGTACCCCAACGGGCGTCATCTAGGCTAGATTTAGTAAGCCTAATTCTTTAAGAATAACATCAATTAATCTATTAATTTCCGCTAGAATTTCTGAAATACTGTCTCTAACTTTTTATGTAGTTATATTTTGTCAAAACCTTTTTGTGGAATTAATTGTAAATTTTCTAACTAACATTTCTATTCTTTGTTGCAACTACTTTATCAAGCTCACTAATTATCTTAAAAATAAAAACATTTTATATGGTTCATTAATGTGTGTATTAGTTAAATTAAATATCATGTAAAAGTTTATTTACATCATTAAAATCCACGTGTCTGCCTCTACTTCTTATCTCTTGTGTTTTATCACTCTTTCATCCTCCTTAATTATATTGTGATCCGAAATTTTTGACGTCAATGATACAACTGCAAAAAAAATCCGCATTGGTTGAAACTAAGTCAATTATTGGCTCTCTTGTATTTGAGGACTGCGTTGTATCGACCACACTATTTGTAAATCCTATATCATCACCATCACCAACAGGCAAACATAACAATACAGAACCAGAGGATAGAAAACGTCGAACACTATGTATACTTGGGTCATGACATCAGACTAGAGAAATCAAACCAGGATGCTGAAATAAAAAGAAGAACACAGCTGACATGGGCCGCTTTCGGTAAACTTGCATACATCCTGAAAAATAATTCAATTCCCATAAATCTAAAAAGAAAAGTATACGACACATGCATATTACCGGTGTGTACGTATGGATTAGAGACCATGTCCCTCACGAAAAAGTCAGCTAAAAAATCAGAAACAGTCCAAAGAGCGATGGAAAGAAACATGCTTGGAATATCATTAAGAGACAGGATTAGAAACACCGAGATAAGACGCAGAACGAAACTCAAAGACATCGTGAAGGAGGTTGCAAAGATGAAGTGGCGATGAGCTGGTCACATAACCCGATATGAACACAACAGATGGACATGAAGAATCCTGGATTGGAGACCGAGCGAGACAACAAGAAGCACGGGAAGACCTCAAAAAAGATGGGTAGACGACATAAGGACAGTGGCGAGCAAACAGTGGATGAGATTGGCGAAGAATAGTGAAAGATGGAAATAATTGAGAGAGACCTACATCCAGGAGTGGATGGACAGAGGTTGACAAAGAGAAGAGAGAGATATCATCAATAAATATCCGAAAATTTTCACAATTACTCTATCAAATCATTGGACATCATCCAGCAAGACCTTCTTACCTTTCCTAGTATATGTAGTCGACGTAACATAGACGAGGAAGGAAGTGTGGCAATTAAAATGAAAACACTCATTGAAGGTGTTCCGTTGAATAAATATGTTATTTTTCCTTATAAAATGTATTCTCCATTATGCAAATAATACTTAAAACCTTCGCTTATTTACTTGATTAAGCTTCTCTCGTTGAACAATGTGATATTGTTACATTATCAATTTTTCCTTGGCAAATATTAAAAATAAGTCATCATCATTAGCATATCAAAATAGATTTAATTTAGTACGGTTGTCAACAATACAAACTAAAGATAACCGGCTAAATTTATTTTTACGATTTATTGTGAACGAATTCTTAGAAAAAACAAATAACACCGAATAGTTGTATTGTCTCCTTGACTCCCTTTTAAGTGTTTTATATTTTTGCACTTATCATTATTCCAACGTCCTTTGCCATGGTCGTATAATATTTTGCTTTTTGTGACTTCCTGTGAATTAATTCAGTTCCTGTTGACTTATCAGGAAGGAACATGTTTTTTATATACATCCGTATAAAATGATACAGATGTTTTGACAAGAGAAGAAGCTATCTTTGCATATTCCAAATCAGACAATTCAACTGGTCCAGATGGTGCTTGCAGAGAGTCGAACACAGTTTTTTTTTTTAATATTTTCTTTTGATATGCTGATATTTCGGCCACCTCCTTCAGTTTCAGTGGGTGTTTAGCCATAATGATTTTGTTGACGTTTTGGATGACTTCTTCGGTTGTGGCCTACGTATAACCAGGTTTAAAGTGAGGAAAAAAGGAAGTTCTCCATGACCAAGGAAGTTACAGGGGGTAAAAAGAAAGAGAATATCCTAAAATAAATTCGGTTGGGCATGTAAAGCTGTACTTCCCTTAAAGGGGCCACACTGTACTTGCGTAGTAAGTCAGAGGGGTTCATTATTAAATGATTAATAAAATAAACACCGACATGAAATTGATTTAAACATAACTCTCGGGGTAAAAATTTGCATTGTGGGAAATCTAGGAAAACGACGTTTTTTTTGGAAAAATTTCAGTACTTTCCCCTATTCCGAGGTCGTAGAACACCACTGTGATCTTTGTTTTCCATAATTTTTCCTCAGTTTTGCGGAAAACAGTGAAAAACATGTTTCAATTTAGATTCCATTTTTGTACTAAATCGTTAAAATTTTGTTACAACCACAAATTCCACACTGAAAGAAGCCTCTGTATTATATAAAAATTCATAAATTTGCCCATTTTTATCGGAAAAATCAAGAAAATGATCAAAAAACAAATCAAAACAGAAAAACAAAATTGCTTCTGCCATTAAATAGTTGTATGGCTCGTTTCTAAAACCCAAAGAATTAGCACTGTTGCCAGATTGCGGTTTCTTTGAAATTCACATATATTCTGTTTTTTCACAGACGCCTTTACCTGGTCTCTACTGGACAATAACATTTTTAATTTATAAATCTAGGTTAGTTCAGGTTAGTTTCAGTTTCTCAAACTAACCAAAACTAAGCAAAACCTAAATTCAGGTTAGTTTCAGTTTTACAAATTAACCAAAATCAAGCTAAACCTGAACTAACCCAAAATTTTGGGTGGTTAAGACTAATTTTTCCCTGAGACCGTATAAAATATTACAAAAATTAAACTATGTTGTTGGCTAAGATGAACAAATTTTATAGTTTATACCATGAAAGTATTTTACATCTGGCAACGTGTTAAACGAATATTAGTTGTTTGTGCGAGTCTGATAGTTGATAGTCTTTCCAGAACGTATTTTTGGTTTTTCGTTGAAAATAGTTTTTCTAAATTTATTCACTAAAATAGTTATACTATATTATATATATATATATATATATATATATATATATATATATATATATATATATATATATATATATATATAATCATGAATCCTCGACTTTAGCTATCCCTCGAATTAATCAATATCTGTTCGATTTTCAGCCGAACTTAAAAACGAAACAAACCCTGTGATAAAAACCCAATTCGAGATATTCGAGCGAGAAAAGGACTCGGATGCGGACGAACTGCACGAGAGGTTCGACAAAGTCAGGATCGACGTCGACGATATGCAAGACTGTTTCGAGGTGCTGAAAAATATGACGTTGGAGACGCCTTGCGAGCCGTATTTTCTGAGCGTGCTACAGCATTTGTTGTTTATAAGAGACGACGTTAACATCAGGTAAAAATAATCTATAATTATATAAAATATCTTGGAGATCGAGAAATGGTCAGGGAAATTCTTATTGTAGAAGTTTTTAGCAAAAAAAAATTGTTTTAAATAATTGATGAGCACCCTGTATTACATAAATAGCTTATTTTAAATAGAACACCCTGTAGTTTATTAATTTACATCTAAAAAAATAAACAAGTGTAATTAGCGGTCAAAATAGGATTTATTTTTATTAGAGTAATGTTAATAATAATATAATTTCGGTTTTTCCGCAAATTATTTTATATCTTATTTTTTAATTACATATAATTGGGCATGTTAATCTTCACTGACTGATAAGATTTATAATCCCCATTCAAGAATTTTAATCTCGTTTTTGTTACGTATCCGCCTTATTTATTTATATATTTTCGCCAGTAATTCTGTATTTGCTGAAAAATATATTTTTTTTCACGTTTTAAAATGCAATTTCATACTGAGATGGAGATATGTTATCAAAAAAGTCCTAGTATGCCAGCAAACTTTAGATATTAAAAATATTACAGGTATCATCTTCAAAATGACATCGTTATTTTAATCAAATTTGTCAAAATAAAAAAGTTAGATAAGAAACAAATCTCAATCTTTAGGTAAAGTGTCCTCTGGTGGTGAGTTGAGGAAACAGTTTTACCTTCATTTAATATTACTTAAAAACAACATAAATTACCTGTCGCTAGGAAACCATCGAGATTTTAATATTTTTTTAAAGATGTTTGGTGGTATCATAGAGGGGGTGCTGGGACAGGGAAAGCACGCGGTGAAAACATAAGAAGGTCACACTACTGCAAACCTTAGATAAAAAAAAATATATCGTTTTTAACTTCTCTCAAATAGTAGTGAATATATGAGAGAGCTTAAGAGGAAGAGGAGGATAAAGATAATATACTTTATATCAAGTTCTTTCTCGTATGCTCTCTCATTATCTTTTCGAATTAACTCGTATAGGTTACCGCTATTAACAACTTCTCTTCTTCTTTTACTTGACATTTGAATTAGGTCAAAAAATCATAAAATAAATTTAAAATCAAATATTACTGAGTAAATATTAAAAGTAGGTTTTTATGGAGTTCGATCTACCAGAAGAGCTTCCAGATGTCGATGAATTAATATTGGCTTTAGTTATAATACTAACCTGAATGAAAATAAATTTGAGAAGCACTTTCGAGAATGTTTGGGATATGTGTAAATAATTTTGAAAGCACTGAAGTAGATTTTCATGATTTGGAGAATAAAAGAACATAAAATATCCCAACGAAATTATATATTTAGTTATATTATAAGCATATAAAAAGTTATATTATGCGATTATTAATAATATTTTATTCATAAATTTTGTATGAGGTTTGGCAACAGCGCATACATTTTGTACTGCCAGTTTTTTGTTTGCAAACATCTGTCAAAGTTTTAACCTTTCTACATGTCATGTGTCAACGGATTGTTTATCAGCGATACTGGCTTGTTTGTTGACGAATCTGTTTAAACTTCCACGTTTTATTCCTTTTTAGGCCGGCATATTTTAAGATCATAGAAGAATGCGTGTCACAAATAGTTTTGCATAAGTCAGGTTTAGATCCAGATTTTAAGAAGAACCACATAGACATTGATTTACAGCCGTTGTTAGATGAATTGAAAGGTGAGACTGGTCTTTTTTCTACATACGCATATATATATATATATATATATATATATATATATATATATATATATATATATATATATATATATAATTTGTTTCGACATTACGATTAAAAATGTTTTTTTTTTGTAGAGAGACCGCCTTCAGTAGATACGGAAAAAGTACAACAGCTTCAAAAACAGCTGGATGAAGCGCTGGCCGCTAAAGCTGAAGCTGAAGCTAAATTAGAGTTCCACGGAGTAGGAAATCCCACGGGTGATGGAAAATTGGATCCTTCATTGGTAATTATATATGAACTTCCATTTTTAAAATTAATTTCTTCTACATTTTATCGACATTTCAACTAACTTTTTTTAGGTAGGAAAAATTAATATCCCATCACCACCAGGGATGGGAGGTGGGGCTCCACCTCCCCCGCCTATGCCTGGCGGTGGGGGTGCGCCTCCCCCACCGCCTATGCCGGGAATGGGCGGTCCACCACCGCCACCTATGCCTGGCATGGGTGGACCACCTCCGCCTCCGATGCCTGGAATGGGCGGGCCACCTCCACCTCCAATGCCAGGTAATTATTTTCTATTCATACATGTACATATATAATATTGTTCATTTATCTCAAAGTATCCGTAATAAAAATTGCTTCTTTTAAGGTATGGGTGGGCCTCCACCTCCACCGCCGCCACCTGGTATGGGCGGTCCTCGTCCGCCTGCGTTCCCTGGAATGGGACCACCACCACCTCCGTTCGGTATGGTGCCTTTACCCGGACTCGCTCAACCCGATGTTCTACCGCACGGACTTAAACCCAAGAAAAAGTGGGAAGTCAAGGGACCACTGAAGAAGGCGAATTGGAAAGCTGTAAGTACGCTATAGTCGAAATATTGTGTCTTTAATAATAAGTTGTATTATCTCTTTAGGATCATTATCTTTTGCAAGTCTCTCATTATTATCCCATTACATCGAATGAAATCAAAAAGCTCTTATTTTGTATTATAGATTTTGCCACAAAAACTATCGGAAAAATCATTCTGGGTAAGAGCCAAAGAGGAGGAGTTGGCAGAGCCTGACATTTTGGATGGTTTGGCCAAGAAATTCTCAACGAAACCTGTGAAGGCTTCCGAGGACACAGCCGATAAGTAAGTCAGTAATGCAGAATTAAGTAAAATTGATATAAATTGTAGTAAAGCATACGACAATATCTGTAAAGGTTAAATTTATTATGTTTGCCGATGACACGACAATTTTGTGACATTCTGATGAAGATGACAGGTTGAGTAGAATTATTAAAAGTGATTTAATGTACATTCGGGAATGGTGTGGGGCAAACTTTCTTATCTTAAATGTATCTAAAAAACAAACATTATTTCGCCAAATAGATGAGATATTCTTTGAATACCAAATCCAAGTGACAATAAGTTTTTGGATTTGTTTATGGATGATTGGAGAATTGCAAGTAACATTTTGGAGTTAATCAAAACATTATCTAATAGTTGTAATTCCCGGCGTTATTACCAGTGAGTTGGGTATCTCTGTGGCGAGGAATGTATATTTTGCGTTGTTACAATCGCGGCTGTGGTATGTTACTTGTTTTTGGGGTTCTCTGCTCAAAATATCTACTCATATTTAACCAGATAGAAATACACTGTTGTGTGTGTTCATATAAAAGATGAAATATTAAAATGGCGTATAAATTTTGATTCCTGTACTGGTTAATAGGTGCCGCTTTCAAAACTTTTCAACTAACCTGTATATACAGTGCCTTCATTTCAAAACGAACCATCCTTAATAACTTTCTTAAATAGAAAAATTTAAAAAAAAGAAAAAACACGTCAATTTAGATATACAGGGGGAAGTTTAATTTTGCATTTGTTAAAAGTCTGTCAATCACCTCCTCAACTCCAGCTAACCTCACTTTGATATGTCAAATGGGAACCCCCACCTTGTGACACATCATTGTAAGCAGCATAAAATTGTCTATCCAACCGTATAAAAAAAATTAAATCGGTTGACGTACAAGCGAATAGTGTGCAAAAATGTCTTGTAATAATGCATAATATATCGGCCTCGAACTTTGGTATGTCAAATGATTACCCTATAGTGTGATACATCATTTTAAAGGACGTACGATCTGCTATCCAACGATGTCAAAAAAAATTAAGTTAATAGACGTTATAGGCAATTAGGATGCAAAAATGTGTGTTAAATATAAGCAGTTTATTCAGTTTTATTCAGTTGAAGAAAATTATTTTATTAAATGTTCAAAATGTGCGCCGTTATTAGCGAGACAATAAAAAAGCCTATTTTGAAATTCCCCACGAACATTGGCAAGGGTTTCTCTGCTAATTCCTCTACATTCCCGAACAATTCGATCTTTTAAATCGTCAATATTTTCAGGTGGGGTTTTATAAACCTTGCTTTTTAAATACCCCCAAAGAAAAAAGTCTAGAGGGGTTAGGTCTGGAGACCGTGCTGGCCATTCAATTGCACCACGTCTGCCAATCCACGTCCCTGGAAAATGTTCATCAAGCCACTCTCGAATTGCCAAAGCGTAGTGCGGGGGAGCTCCATCTTGCTGGAAATGCAAATTATTTTCATTTAGTACCATAACAGCATTTTCATCCACTTGATTTTCTAAAGATTGCACAATGGCAGGGTATATTGTGTTTTCTAAAAGGTTCAAATAAATTTGCCCAGTTAAATTATCTTCCAAAAAAAATGGCCCGATGATTTCATTGCCATAAATTCCTGCCCACACGTTAATTTTTTCGAGATATTGAGTATGCCCTTCTCGGAAAAGGTGCGGATTTTCATTATCCCAGTATCTGCAGTTATGTCGGTTAACCAGTCCATTTAGAAAAAAAGTTGATTCATCACTAAAGCAGATATTCTTAGGTAAATGGGGGTCCTCGTCAATTCGTTGGCACATTAATTCGCAAAATTGAATTCTCCTATCAAAATCGTCTTCTCCGAGTTCTTGAAGAATTTGAATTTTGTAGGGAAAAAACTTATTTTGTTTTAAAACTTTATGCACAGAGCCAGCAGAAAAGTTGGTTAAATCTGCGACCTTTGAGATGGATAAAGTTGGATCTATTGCAAACTGTCCTAGTACCTCGATTTGGCATGCTTCATCTACAACCCTTTTCTCAATATATTTTTTATTACAAACGGATCCCGTTTCTTCAAACTTTCGTACCAATTCGAGTACATATTTATGGCCCACGTTTTTGTCTTGATGCCTCTCGTTAAATTTAAAATAATATTTTACTCTATGAAGTAGCCATTTGACATAATAAAGTTTAATGTGATAAGGTGTCTATTATTACCACACATCTTTTCTTACTATTCGCTTGTACATCAACAGATTTTGTTTTTTTTTTATTGGCTAAATAAGAGATAGCATGCCCTTTAAAATGATGTATCACACTATAGGGTAATCATTTGACATACTAAAGTTCAAGGCCGATATATTATGCATTATTACAAGACATTTTTGCACACTGTTCGCTTGTACGTCAACCGATTTAATTTTTTTATACGGTTGGATAGACAATTTTATGCTGCTTACAATGATGTGTCACAATGTGGGGGTTCCCATTTGACATATCAAAGTGAGGTTAGCTGGAGGTGAGGAGGTGATTGACAGACTTTTAACAAATGCAAAATTAAACTTCCCCCTGTATATCTAAATTGACGTGTTTTTTCTTTTTTTTAAATTTTTCTATTTAACAAAGTTATTAAGGATGGTTCGTTTTGAAATGAAGGCACTGTATACATATATATATATATATATATATATATATATATATATATATATATATATATATATATATATATATATATATATATATATATGGTATTTTCAAACGGGGAGGGACTTGTCATGAAAGCCACAAATTAAAATCTAATAATCTGTGCAAATTTTTAGTATATACGATCTATTTTTTTGTTCCAGAAATGTTAATATGGGCACACTAAAGAAAGTAAAGGAATTGAAAGTACTTGACGGCAAAGCTGCCCAGAATATTAGCATTTTATTGAACGGAAGCCTTAAACACATGCCATATGATGATATTAGGAAAGCTTTACTTAGGTGCGACGAAACAATTCTTACTGAAAGTGTTACAGAACAGTTGATTCAGGTAAGTTTAATTTGATGGGAAGAGTAAGCAATTTAATAAGAAGAGGGAGATTTTTGTACGTCACTGCATATTTTTTTCCTCGTAGTATTTGCCACCTACAGACCAGCTGAACAAACTGAGAGAATACAAGGATAAGTACAAAGACTTGACGGAGGCCGAACAGTTTTGCGTTAAAATGTCCGAAGTCAAGAGGCTGCTTCCTAGGTTAAAGTCGCTTAGTTTTAAGCACCGTTACAAGGAGATGTTAAACGACACCAAACCGGTAAGTAGCGAGAATTTATGTACGTCTTTATTGTTGCTATTATTATTTAATTGAAGTGAAAAATAAATATTTGCTGTCTCCACAAAAATTATGTCATAAAATCACAAAAATTACATATTTTTTACAGTTTTAACTCCATATATTATCAATCATAATGAAAATGCAATTTTAATATTTACAATTTACAATAATCGATGAGTCATAGAGTTTAATGGAACCTGATATCCGTAACGCTCATTCGTTCTTAAGTTTTTCGCGTGTCATTTTATAAAGACTGCCGTCATGGATTTGCAGAATTTCCAACTTGGGTTCCCAGCACCGAAAATGCAATTCGCAAAGCTCTCGCCGCATTTCCTCCGATGATCATCTCTTGATGGCAGGGTCACCAGCCCTTGAGGCGGTTTTTCTTTTTGATTCTGTCCCTAAGATCCGCTGGAATGTTGCCATAATTCAAATATCTGAACACTTTTGTGACTGAGGTTTCGGCGAGAGTATTCTAAATCAAAAAAGTGAAGGTTTTAACTGACTCTTCTAGGTATTCGGACTCCTATAGGAGATCTTTATATTTCTTCCAACCGACAAACGTTCTCATGTCTAAACCCTAATTTTGAGCTACTGGATCACCATACTCTAAAAATACTGGTGGGTGGTCCGAGGTTTAGCTTGTGTATAACCAATGGTGTAGCCAACCTGCCAGTATTCTTAATTATAAAGGTATCTAGAATTTCGGGTAAATCCACTAGTTCTAAATGTGTTGCCTCATTTGGCGCTGATACTTCCAGAAGATTGGTTTCGAAGATGTTTTTAAGAGCAAAGTCTCTGGTGTTGGAGGTCTTGACATCTCAGAGGCGATGATTCGAGTTGAAATCTCCTCCTATTAAGATTGACTCATTGGTGTTAAGGATGTTAACTAAGTTTTGATGAGCGAAGGTCACTTGCGGGCTCGAGTACACGGAACCCAGTATTGAAGGAACCTTTATGAATGTTCCTTCCAAGACATTATTTAGGTTTGGACTTTAAGAGACAATAATATGCTCTTTTAAGAGTGTCATCGTGCCTCCAAGTAGCCCAATTATCTTATCGTTTCTAAAAATGATATAGTTGAAACACGAAAACCAATCTTCACTACACAAATATGAAAAATATGTATTCATCACTACGCTAAAAGTATAATATTGATTGGATTTTACCGATTTGTGTGATTGTTTGTCATTTTTAATCAGTGATTGGTGGATTGTACTTGTCATGTTTTTGTTCGAGATCTATACAGTCTGTCTGTTCTATTTTATTCGGAGGAAGGTGTGGACGAAATGTTATTATCAAAATGTTGCTTTAAAGGAAAATTTGTTTTTGTTATCAAATGGATCTTAAACCTAATAAAATTGAGCCTATATATATATATATATATATATATATATATATATATATATATATATATATATATATATATATATATTTATATACACTCTTGTGAATTTATGTAGACAATATATATTTTTCTGTGAGTTTTGCTCTTGGTGTGTTACAGCTTTACTGATAAGAACATTAGTTGATCGAAACGTGTAGGTAGACAACCAGAGTGGAATTCATAGAAAATAAACTTGCTAAACGAAATAATATTACATATATTTGTATTTTTGTTAGAATATTGTATCGGCTACGGCAGCATGCGAAGAAGTGAAAAAGAGTAAAAAATTCGCCAGGATTTTAGAACTCATCCTTTTGATGGGCAACTACATGAATTCGGGCAGCAAGAATGGAGGAGTATTTGCTTTTGAATTCAATT
Source organism: Diaprepes abbreviatus (assembly GCA_034092305.1). Taxonomy (NCBI): domain Eukaryota; kingdom Metazoa; phylum Arthropoda; class Insecta; order Coleoptera; family Curculionidae; genus Diaprepes; species Diaprepes abbreviatus. Next base: position 267,036 of record JASJET010000194.1, on the reverse strand, counting down.
TCTTAACGAAGGTAAGATACAAGAGAGCTTTTAGTAATTAAGAGAAAAAGGAACAAAAACGTCTGAGAAAGTTTTTGTACAGAATATCAAAAAATAGTATAAAAAGTGGCAGAAATGTAATATGTTTACCCTTTTTCAGTTGACTGGGACGAAAGATGTGAGTAACACGAAGACTTTATTGCACTACATCGTCGAAACGATAGAAACCAAATGGCCTGATCTATTAAATTTCTACGATGATATACCACACGCTGACAGGTAAGATAATTCGATAAATTATCATTTATACTGAAAATGTCAATCCATTTTGTGAAAACTAAATATTCATGAGGAATAATACATTTAGAAATAAATAGGGTATCCTTGCTTATTGTTGGTGCTTATGTTCATCTTTAGCCAAAATTGCTAGTATTATTACTAAAGCCTTTTTCCTTCAGAGTAACTTTTGAAGGTTCAAACTCGTGTTTGGTTTTAACCACTTTTTCACAAAAATGTGCATTTTTATAACGTAAAATTTATTATCCGAAGTTAATTTGCTACATATAGTGAATGTTAACTTTAAGTTATTCAACAGTGTTTAAGTTGTAATACAGACTATTATTAGACTAGAATAAATTCAACATATTTAAGTGGTATGCATTTTTATTCAGTGCACATTCTCTTTAAGTGTAAAACAGGTAAACATAAAGAGAAGAAATGAAGAAAAAGGTAACCGCCGTGAAACTCTAACGTAATGCGTGTCTGATACTAGCTTTTTAAATTATTTTTGTGGTAATGTACTATGGTAGTTACGGATCTTGAAAGCATTAAGAAAATGAAATGGTTCAAAATAAACTTGCCTTTTCTGGAAAATATTTATAAATTTTTTGGAGAACTCGGGGAATTTAATTTTCTTTATTTAACAAAGAATTTGTGAGATCTTAAAGGGCATCTAAAAAGGTGATATCATCTTCTCCATATGCATTACAATTATCTGCGCTGTTAGATTGCACTCGTGGTTTGATATAGCTCATTTGAAACCACACTGTGACCGGAACGCGTCTGAAGAGAGAACCGTAGTAAAATACACAGAGAATAACATATATTATCGTCGTTCTACCTTTGTAACCTGATATGAAAAGGCATTGATAATCTTGGGTTGGCATTTTTTACTTATATTTTATTTTTTAGATATACATATTTATAAAATGTATTTTTTAGTGCAAGTAGAGTGTCATTAGACACGATACAAAAAACCCTAAATCAGATGGACAACAGTATAAGGAATCTGAAAACCGATTTAGAGAATAACAGGGTACCGCAGAGTGACGATGATAAATTTGTTGACGTTATGGATGTATCCTTTTTCACCCGTGCTTTAAAATATATTTGCGGACAAATATATATATATATATATATATATATATATATATATATATATATATATAAATATATGCAGGATACAGTTTTTATGAACAATTTTAAATACAAAAGTTGTTGGATGTTTTCCTGGCTAGGTTTTGATAACCTTCAAGTTGACCTTAAGTTCGATCTTGGAGGTTATTTTAAGGTCAAATTGATTTTTTTAAATAGGAACACCCATTTATTATTACAGAAATAAAAGCGAGAGAAAATTTTACGTTAAACAATATAATAATATACCTACAGGTTTTTATCTCATCTAAAGGTCTTTTGAAGTTCAAATAACCATTGCTGGCAAGAAAACGGAGATCGCTTAATAACTTGGAAACTAAAGGGTTTAGGAAAAAACTTTAAATCACAAAGCTGTAGAATTTTTCCCGGACTATCTCTTGGTGGCCTTGAAGGTTATTCCAATGTCAAGTTGGTTCTTTCAAATGGGAACATTTGATTTTTTAATCCAAAAAAGAAAAATACGTGATTATATTGCTGAACGTAAAAATTTCCATAGTATTCATTTCTGCAATATTAGAAAAAGGGGTTCTCATTTAAAAAAAAATCCGTTTGACCTTCAAGTAACCTTCAAAATCATTCTCAAGGTCGAAGTGAAAATAACCAAGAGATAGCGAAAAACTCCTAACAACATTTTTATTTGAAGTTTTTCAAGAAAACTCGATCTTGCAAATTTATTTGTATATATATATATATATATATATATATATATATATATATATACATACAAAACTTTTCTTCATATAATTGACTTTTATTTTTCTTTATGTACTTTTTCCTTGACGGATTCCCTTTAGCAATTCGCGAAAGACGCTAGAGAACAATGTGATATATTGCAAAAAATGTTTAAGAAAATGGAGAGCCTCTACAATGAGCTCGCCGAGTATTACGCGTTTGACAAGCAGAAGTACACTTTGGAGGAGTTCTTTACGGATTTCAAGACATTTAAGGATAGTTTTATAGTAAGTATCTTTGATATATATCGTTACAATAGTCATTTCTTTAAGTATTTTTACGCACTGCATACTTTTTCATATTTTCTTAGCATGCATGGTTCAGCGAACACCCGACTTTAAGCTACGTTCTAGATTGCATCTTCTCTCTAATCTTGAATTTATTTGGGTGGTTCTCTAATAAATAATTGTTAAACAACATTTTTAAAATTTTGTACTTTTGCCTATTTTAGCAAGCCAAAACGGATAATCTAAAAGAAAGAGAAATGGAGGAAAAGAGGGAGAAACTGCGACTAGCGAAGTTAAAGCAGGACCAAGACAAAGAGGAGAGAAACAGGCGGAAACTCATAGATATGAATCCGAAGCAGAACCAAGAGGGTGTCATGGATAGGTCAGTGTATACTTTTTTTGTATATAGGATATCTGGAAAAATCAGGAGGCTTCGAAGATATATATATATATATATATATATATATATATATATATATATATATATATATATATATATATATATATTATAAACTTATTTTAACACAAGAAGTCCATACAGGGTGTTCAGAGTTACAAAAATTTAAATATTTGCTCTTGTGTAAAACTGTTGAACGAGAGGTGTTACGATAGTGTTTCCCAAAAAATAAATTTCCCAGGTTATCGATAACTCTTTTTGAATTTTTAGAAGTTCTACTTTTATGCCCGATTTTACAAAAATATTGTTTTTTTTACAGTTTACTTGAAGCCCTCTCAACAGGCAGTGCTTTCGGGAAGAACGATAAAAGGAAACGGGGACCCAGAATTGCTGGAGGTAAGCGAAATTTTTATGATTTTAAAAGAATTTTAATAGTTTCATTAAGTTACTAACTAGAAATACTTGCTTTTTTACAAAGACGATCTTTTGGATGATTTTATAGGTAAGGTAAATTCTACTTGACTTGACTAAGGAATTTCGGTATACAATCTTTAATCAAAATCTGATTTTAACCGTTTTCTTTTGTGGTATTGCTAATTTGTGTGTGTCCTTTTTTTTTAAGCTGAACGAAGAGCGCAGCTACAAAGGTCGCGGTCGAGAACGGGCCTTATATCCGGGCGAGAATTAACAAGGTAAGTCAGGAGGTTTCTATTAATTTAAACGTTTTTATAGGTGGAAAGTGAGTTAATTTATTTTTCTGCAATTTTACACAAGTAATATTACTGGTGAGATTTCACGATGGTAATTTTAATAATGTAAGATTCACTCAAAATTATATTCAAAATTAACGCAATACTTGTAAAATTTCATTAAATTGGTTGAATTAAAAAAGGCGATGACAAAAAATCAATTCTCCCTAGTCTTTATTTCAATTCAGCCAATTAGAACGCTTGAAATTTCACATTTGACATATTTCGCGAGAATGCAACTTTGTTATTTTTCTTACGTCTGGACTCACCCTAAAAAGTCAGTGGCGGGTTTTCAAAAAAAAGTTCTAAAACTAGATTCACTAAAGAGATTTAGTTTTTTAAACAGGAATTGTTTCGCTTATGATATTATTATAATTTGTATTATATATTTCAACAAACGTTTACATAGGAAGCATAAGGATAAAAATTTAAAGAAGAATTCTTGGAGTTTGTCTCACGGAAATAAACAAAATTTCAGGTGGTAGGAAGATTAGATGCATCGTCTCTCTTATTCAGAGTGCCGTTATTTTCAATTTCAATGGACTCGCGAATCAGTCCTACCTTGTAGTGTTCTATATTAGCGATTTACTGGCAGTTGTCAAAATTAATTTAGTGATCTGTCTCGAACTGATGTGGGAATAGGGCAGATGTCTATTTCTTATGTTGAGTTTATGTTCTTCTAGTCTTGCCGATATATATTCTGCTGGTTCGGCTATACGATTTTGTACGCTCCTTGATATTCCAAGACGATTTTGTCCATGAGATATGTAAACTGTAGATATGTTATGTGTTGTATTTCGGAGTAATCTGGCGATTCTATTTGTTGTGCATTTGATATATGGAAATATGATAATTTGTGTGTATCGGTAGGTGGTTTGATTTCTTTGGTGGGTTTTTGTTGCAGTTTTATTTATGGTTGGTAATTTGTAGCCATTTTATGACTTGAATTTTTTTGTCTTTTCCTTGGTTATTAGGCAAAGGGAACTCGAGATTGAGGTGTTGGCTACCCCATGTTGTTGTGAGAGGTGGTGGCGTGAATCGGCATTAAGGTATCTGTCATTGTGGGTGGGTTTTCGATAAACTGTATCTGCAAGTGTCTATCCATTGCCTTTGTTATTAGGACATCCAAAAAGGGGAAGTGATTGTTTTCCTCAGGTTTTAGAGTGAACTGTATATTCGAGTGTATTAAGGAAATCCAGAAAGCAATTGGGCTATTTTTCCATGGAGCTATATGACAAAATACGTCGTCTACTTAGCGACATCGTAACTTGCCTTTAAGGTGGGATTCTTGAAGAGCTCTGGCTTCAAAATGGATCATGAAAATATTTGTAATAGCTGGAGATTGTAATGAGCCTATAGTAGGCGCCATCTATCTGTCTATATACCTATATATATATATATATATATATATATATATATATATATATATATATATATATATATATATATATATATATACATTCTCAAAGTTCTGAGAAACACAGCAAATTATTGCTATCATAATAGCCCAAAGTCGCTGGAATTTTTATCTGATGTAATGTTTTGAACTCGTTAATAATTTGGTGTGTAAATTAATACACAAAAAAAAGTTATTTTTTTCTAATTTTTCAAGATATATATTTAATGTCTTTAAATCGAATCATTTTATATAAAATAGCGAAGGAAACTTGAAGTCCGGACCTGAAGTTTATTCCAACGTGATACCAACTGTTAAAAATTATATAAACCAGAACTATTCAGGCGTGTCAGTAACGATATATGTATTTTCTAGGTTAATTCAGTATTCTGGCTATAACATAAAATATAACAATACCATAAGCAAACAACAAAACCGATTAATTAGAGTATCTAACTGTATTCAATTTAAAACTTGTACCTTTTTAGTGAATCTGGCAGTAAGATCTTTTGGAAATTCTTTTAGACTTAAAAGATTGATATTATTCCATTTTTACGGTATTTATTGGATAAAAATAATTACAAAATTTCTTTTACAACTTTAGACGTTCTCAATCTTTAAAAATAGAGGATCTACCAAACTTCGCTCTACCGAACGGTAGGGAGAAATTACTCGACGACAGCGAAGAGTATGGTTATTCTACGACTTCGTTGTTTTTCTGATTTGTACCTGAATCTTCATGTGATTTAAAGTAAAGTAGATCGGTGTGCGCTTGTGACTTAACATATTACGCCTTTGGTTCTGCTTATAGTAATAACCATGCCTATTATCTTCTTTATTCTATTTCTGTTATTTCTAAGCGCTTAAAAAGTTTTCGGGTAATAATCACTGGAAAAAGGTGTTCATTTGTGTCTGCTGTAATTTCTCGGTAATTATTAGCAATTTCGTTTCCTGCTTGTTTTATGACACTAACTCATTAGAATCGGTCGATTATATTAACGCTTTAAAAACAGCAGATTAAATGAACATCTAATAAGTGTTAACACAATATTTTCTTACGTTCTATGGTTGAAAACTTTACTCGCTTTTTCTGTATTTCTAACATTTGTATTACCCGTTACTGTAACATAATTGTTACACTCCACATGTCATAAAATACCATGCAAATGTAAACTCATGTCTCGTTCATAACTGATTCACCAATTCTGGAACAAGTGGGGAGATTTGACAAATCGAATAGAGTTTTTTATCTTTATATGTAATGAAGTTTCCACCTAATTTTTAACATTTGTTTACATTACATCTACACGTTATATGTAGTTATCTATCTATCTATCTATCTATCGATATATATACAGGGTGTCCAAGATAAGGATCCTAACCATGGGGATCTCGGAAACAGTTGGAGATACGAGGTCGGTTAAATTAGAGAAAAGTTGCGCAATTTAGTGCTAAATTAAACGCAATTTAAAAATTTTAAAAATTCAAAATACTTCCGGAGATTTCCGGAAAAAACCGAATTTTGGCAAAATCGTTTTTAATTTTTGTAGGCTTTATTTAAAGAGATATCAAAAAATAAAAGGTAGATTCTTCTTGCCACTTTTTATTTTTTATAATTTGGTCTAAACAAAATTTAAATCCGACGTTTCGTTTCTGAGATACCATCATGAACTTTCATTTTTTATATGGAACAAAAAAAAGTATCCCATGTATTTGATAGCATTTTTTATTACAAATTCAACGGTGTATCACACTTGCATATCAAGTGTGTAGTTCATTGGCTTTTATAAAACTGATATACCTTTCTCTCTCGCTCTCATGGAGCTCTTATGGAAAGTACTTGAACTACGTATTCGATATGCAAGGGTGATACATCGTTGAATTTGTAATAAAAAATGCTATCAAATACATGGGATACTTTTTTTTGTTCCATATAAAAAATGATAGTTCATGATGGTATCTCAGAAACGAAACGTCGGATTTAAATTTTGTTTAGACCATATTATAAAAAATAAAAAGTGGCAATGAGAATCTACCTTTTATTTTCTGATATCTCTTTAAATAAAGCCTGCAAAAATTAAAAACGATTTTGCCAAATTTCGTTTTTTTCCGGAAATCTCCGGAAGTGTTTGAAATTTTTAAATTTTTTTAACTGCGTTTAATTTAGCACTAAATTGCGCAACTTTTCTCTAATTTAACCGACCTCGTATCTCCAACTGTTTCCGAGATCCCCATGCTTAGGATCCTTATCTTGGACACCCTGTATATATATATATATATATATATATATATATATATATATATATATATATATATATATATATATATATATATATATATATATATATATATATATATATATAAACTTTCTTTTTATTTTGTCTTTTCTTGGGTTTAGGTTCTTATTTAACAAAAAATCAAAAACAATTTGATGTTTCACCCTTTATTGAAGGCATCTTCAAAAATTTTTTGTTTTTTTTTTATTTATTGATCTTCCTAAAAATATATTTTTTATATAATTAAAAACATTCATACACAAACATATTTATTTATTTATATATATATATATATATATATATATATATATATATATATATATATATATATATATATATATATATATATATATTGCTTTATAAGTAAAATATAATACTCTACCTGTAATATCTCCATCCACTGTAGCAAGCCGAGGTATCGTTGTCGGTAATGCGCAAAATTGGCAAATAAAGAAAAGGGTAGTTTAACATATGTCGATATTTCTAAAGTTTATGTAAATAAAAATATTAGATACGATGGTTAGTTATACGTTGCTGGTCGCTCAACCCTTCCTTTTTTTTATACAAGCCACTACTGGTAGGACAAAGCCTCTTTTTACGTTGTTTGAAAGCGTGGGTGCCACGGTAAACATCGGAGTTCTTGTACGCCGATAGTCACTCTCTGACTAATTTAAAATCCTTATCAGGGATAGTGTAATTCCTAGTTATGAATCCTAAATATTGTAATAGTAGTCCAATATAGCCCCTTAATTTGATTTTAAAAAAATTTAGGTTAGTTGAGGTTTCATTTCATAGAAATTTCAAAATGTATTCAAAATTTACTCTTGTTTATTCCATTGATATTACATACAATTTTCTAGACATTTTCTCCTCAATTTTTTATTACCTGTTTACTTATTGCTTTGGTAAAAATAAATGTAAATAATTTTCAAAATATTCAACTTTTTAATCGGCCTTGTGCTATAAAAATATCAACTTTGGGAAATCCGAAATATTTATGGGTGCAGTGGGTTCACCAAAACATTTAAAGCAATGAGATTAAACAATTGATCCAATTCCTACTACTAATAACATGTACATGAATCAAAAAGCTCATTAAGTTCTTTGATTGTGACAGAATGCGTATTATGACATTCTGTTCTATGATATATCATTTCCTGTTGTTTACAGTACTTATGTTAGAGATAAATAATATGTTTTCCACAGTCAAAATCTGATAGATTAAAAGTTATTTAGAACAAGACTTAGAACTTGGAGGATATTTATTAATCTCGGGTTTTTTCATAGTTGTTTTCGAATTTCAACAATTTGTTTTGCATGTGTTACATACGTTTATGAGTTGTTTTTATTAATTACCAGACTTCTAAAAGAAGCTTTATATTCGGTATATATATATATATATATATATATATATATATATATATATATATTTAAAATTTTTTGATAGGAACAATGAGAGGTAAGACAAAAATAGTTATGTTTTAAGTAGGAAAAAAATATGTATATGGTGAAAAAAAATTAATTTTGTCCGATTTTCTCCAAAATTGGTATCGGATAGTTTTCAAGGTCGCACATACCGAATCTAAAATTATTTTTAAAAATTCAATATGCCGGATCCAACATGACGGATTAAAAATTTTACATCTCTCGATTTTATCCAAAAAATTGGTATGGGAGGCTTTTGGGGGTGTAGGTTACCAATTTAAAATTATTTTTGGAAAATTCATTATGGTGGATCAAATATGGCGTTTTAAAAATTTCACATTGTCTCTTGATTTTGTCCAATATAGGTTTTTTTTTGAAAGTGTAAATTACGAATTTAAAATTATTTTTAAAAAATTCAATATGGAGGATCCAGTAGCGCACATTCAAAATGTTACGTCTCGATTTTGTTCAAAATTGGTATTGAGGGATTTCTGGGGGTGTGGATAATGAATTTAAAGTTGTTTTTAAAAAATTCAATATGCCAGATGTAATATGGCGGTCTAGAAATTTAACATATTTCCAGATTATCTCCAAAATTGGTACTGGGGGGTTTTCGAAGGTGTAGGTTCAAAAATTTCAATTTCATATAAAAATTTATACTGTTATTTTTCGCTTTTAAGCGTTTTTTTAGAAGTCGGTTCAATTTTTTTATAAAGTTTATTATTTCGCAATATTTAACTAAAATTGCTTGAGATGTTTCAATTTCACAAAACTTTTTTTTTGTTGCAAAACAATTCATAAAACACAAAATGCATGGAGACTTCCGATGAGCCATTTCCAATTCATGCGACATATACTTCTTTTAAGTAGCCAAGTGCCAAAATCGATAACCAACTGTGAAAAAACAACCCTAAATATGATTAAATGATTTGGGTAACCCACTGTTAGTGTTAGTAATGAATATATGGATTATATCTAGTCTTAGCAACTCATACGAAAATTTTGCTCTTATATAACTGTTTTTATTTTAGTGAAATCGCAGCGTGACATACCGAACTGACCTCGTAGGAGAAAAGGACAACGAAGAATTTTATCGCTCAACCATTCGAACCAACATTGTGTTTTTATAGGTTTAAGAGATAAAGACATAGGTCGGGGATTTGCGACTTATCAAGCACTCAGTTATTATACAGGACGTTTTTGGAAAATTAAAAACTTTGAAATAAATCGTATATTTATAGTACCAAGAGTGTGGTTTCGTTTTGGTCGTCTTGTATAAATAATTGAAATTACTAATTTTTTTTAACAAAATATGTGGAAAACACTCTACAGAGTATAGAAAAGGTAAAAATATTATTATTTACATACATATCTAAAAAACCATCCACTCTGTATTTTGTATAACTCCCACAAAAAATTTGCAAAATATTGCTACAAAAAATATATACCATGGGTAGTTTTTAACGTAACTCTAAAACCCGATAAGTCGCAAAAATATCCCCTTAAGAAAAAAGAAATTTTTATTTATTTTTAGACGTAATACAAACGGCCTGTACATATATTGTAAGTAAATTTGTATATTTGCATTTTTACACGCATAAGTAGAATCTCGTAAAGAATTTTTATAGTGTTGAAAATTAGTGATTTATCGTAAAAAAAATTTTCTTTTGATTTATGAAAGAAACAATTGTTGCTTTTCGATTTTTTGGAAGGAACAATTATTGTTTATTGTATTATTAAGGCGAAGAGATGGGAATTTTGGATAATTAAGAAAAATGATTTGATTTTTTTACAGAAAAAAACGTTCTTTGATGAGTTTCACAATTAAATTGAATTCTTACTTTTCCTTACAAATCAAGTCAGATAATTTATAACATGCTTTTAACTTCATAACAAAACAAGTTTCGTTTTTCATAAAAAGTGGCTTCCCAACTAGTTCTTTAAAAAATGCTTCCTGTAATAAGTGCGCTTAAAGAAGTTAACTATGCGATTGATTTTTACCTTGATATTGTCCTTTGGAATTTTGTATCAGTAAATATTATCACAGATATCAATAGTAAATGTGTAAGCACACTAATATTTGGAATATTCATTAAGTCAACGGAAATTTTTTCAGCAAATAAATGTATTGGTACAAAATTTTGATAGGAACAATGAGAGGCAATGCAAAAATAATTGTTTAAGCTAAAAAGAAAAAGATAATATTTTCAATTTTAAGTAGAAAAAAAGGTAGATAATGCAAAGTTCGTTTCATTTATGATTGGTTTTTCAAAATTAAGTCCGAACTTTTTAGTTTAGATCCACTTCTCTGTAATTCCATTAAAAACAAACCATTAAAGCGATATGCTCGTCTTCCAGGAATTTAAATTTAAATCATGCGTTCTTCCTACTTGAAATTGAAAATAATTAACCGAAACGGACCTATTTATAAGTGTTGTATAAGTTTTCCGCGTTTGGGCCCGGGTCCAAGGGAATCACAAATATCGACCTCAATTCTAACGCAACATTCTGATACAACGCCGTTATATTCACTTGAAACTCGCGTAATAAATAGTTATAACGAATGCAACTTTTCAATTAGTATTAAGTAATGTTTCATCTGATAGAAATTTCATTCAGAACCGTTTATTACATCGTTTTCAAGTAGATATAATTGCATTGAATCAAAACGCTGCGTTAGAAATAGGGTCATCGGCACAAGAAATGAAAAATTTAATGCGCTATTTACGAATTACTTAAGACATTTTTGTATCATAAGAAAAAAAGGGTATATTATACAATTTATGATATTTTTTATAAATATGTGAATAGGAGAAAATATGCAATATCTATTTTATTAAATTTTTGTTAACTTGTTGCTAAAATTGTATTTTATTTATTCCATTTACAACCCAGAGTATGTATAACCGAAATAATGAATAAGCACACACAACATACAATCAAATGATAAACTTGGAAGGGTATAGCTGCGCCGGATCCAATTTATCGAATTTTAAGCAGTAGAGATGTTGACTGTGTATAAAAATATAATTTTGCCGCGAAACGGTAGTTTCCATAATAGAAACCTTAAAAAAAAAACAGCATTTTTCTTTATTTTTAAGGAATTTTATTTTTATTTAATAGTTAAAATGTAATTAAATCACTCTCAAGTCACGTGACAACGAACACCGTTCAAAATGCATGACGTTACTTGCTGGCAAACATCATCGCTGTCAAAGGCTACGTTGTTAAGCTAACATTATTTTATAGTGATTTCCGTGCAATTTCCTCGAAATGTGAAGACCATGTAAGTAATATACATAATGGTAATCATAGATATTTATAACCTCAAAACTAAAATAAAAGAAGTACAAAACATTGTTACCCAACTTTGATTACTTTATTCCAAACCTCAAAATTCCTATCTTCATCTTTGAAAAATAATAACTTTTAATATAAGAAAGATAAATAAATTTTATCAAAACTTACATCAAAATGACTTTCACAAAAATACATTTTAGATTATGTAGACACAAGTGCTGGATCCCTGCGGGTTAGCTGAATGTGGAGCGTGAATAAATAACTTTTTAGGTGTTTTAACTTGTAGTATATGTACACAGAGGCACTGCACAACACTTATAAAACTTAGAACTGATTTTTTGCTACAGAAATTACGAAAAAACCTTTATACATCCTTGTCAGTTTACCAATCTTTGATAACATGTGACGTCACAGTGGTCATCTGACAAGTATTGGCTTTTTGGAAACGGAATTTAAAATATATGATTTTTAAAGGATTAGTTGTATTAAATATTTTGGGCTCCATTAGGTACTTATGCATGGTTTTAAATACTTTCCTAAAAATGGTCAACATCCCTATTATATATATATATATATATATATATATATATATATATATATATATATATATATATATATATATATATATATATATATATACAGGGTGATTCAAAAATCGATCACGAAACTTAAGGGGGTGATTCTACTTGACAAAATAAGGGTAGAGCTTCATATAATTTTTTTTCAAAATGTCATTCGTTTTCGAGTTACAAGCCGTCCAAGTTCAAGTTTTTATTTTTTGTTTTTTGAATTACTCGCTTACAGGAAAACCGATTTGACTAATATTTGAAAGATAGGCTAAGTCTTCTGCGCTTCATCATTTTAGTAACAATTCACATTGATTGTTTGCCGCTAGAGGGCACTTTACCTACATTGAAAATTGTTTTTTTGTCATAATTTTTTAGTGTTGACAGCTACAGTAGTTTTTGGCATAATTTCTGAAAGACTGATGCCAGGCCTTTAAAAAAGGTGCTCTTTATTTACATCGCTAAACCCAACGGTTTAGACGTAAATCACCCTTAAAAATTAAGTGGTAAATTTACTTTTCTCATTTCATTACCACCAGCTACCAGGTAAATAGCTATCAAAGTATACTAGAGCTGTCAGTTTAACATCAAATAAATTCGCTTTTTAAACTATTTAATTTATAATCTTAAAATAACTAATAATGGCTAATCACCAATATTCAAATATCGAATATTGTGATATCCATTTTTGTTATGGAAAAGCAAATGGTAATGCAGAGTTGGCAAGAAGATATTATATGGAGAGTTATCCGGAAAGAAATATCCCTCATGCTCAAACATTTTCCAGTGTGCACAGGAGGCTTGCGGAATGTGGTTCCTTTAAAAGTTATAATGGAAATAGGGGAAGACCTAGAACTGCTAGAAACGTGCAACAAGAAGAAAGAGTGCTTGAAATTATTGAAGATAATCCAGGTATTAGTACTAGAAAAATTGGGAATGAAGTGCGGCTCTGTCAGGCTAGTTCATGGAGGATACTAAGAGAAGAACAACTCTACCCGTTTCATTCAAAAAAGGTGCAGGCTCTTTATGACGATGATCGGCCGAGACGGTTGGAAATGTGCAATCAGATCCTAGCTAAGTATGAACACGATAATCGATTAATTGGCGTCATATTATTCACTGACGAAGCTGTTTTCACTCGTGATGGCATAACAAATCTACACAACATCCACACATATGCTTACGAGAACCCAAACAATGTGGTAGAAACGAAACATCAGCGTAGATTTTCACTAAATGTGTGGGCAGGGATAATAGGAGATTACCTTATTGGTCCTCATTTCTTTGATGGCCCATTAACTGGTGACGTATACTTAGATTTTATCCAAAATCGTCTCCCATTGTATCTGGAAGATGTGCCATTGGAAGTAAGGGCCAACATGTGGATCCTCCAAGACGGAGCTCCGCCCCACTTTAGTATACGTGTCCGATAGTATTTGAATGCAACGTATCCTGAGCGATGGATAGGACGAAGTGGACCATTGGCATGGGCAGCGAGGTCACCAGACCTTAATCCTATGGATTTTTTCTTTTGGGGTCATTTGAAACAATTGGTGTACGATATTCCAGTAATCAACGTCGAGGATCTTCGCTTCAGGATAATCGAAAAGTGCCAAATTATTAAAGAAACACCAGGAATTTTTCATCGAGTTAGGCGACATTTTTTGAAGAGTGTTAGGAAATGTATGGAAGAAAATGGGGGACATTTTGAGAATCTTTTTTAGTTTGTTTAGTACTGTTTCATTAATTTTTATCAATTAAATGTATATCGCAATAATTCATAATATGAATATTTACTGATTAGCCATTATTAGTTATTTTAAGATTATAAATTAAATAGTTTAAAAAGCGAATTTATTTGATGTTAAACTGACAGCTCTAGTATACTTTGATAGCTATTTACCTGGTAGCTGGTGGTAATGAAATGAGAAAAGTAAATTTACCACTTAATTTTTAAGGGTGATTTACGTCTAAACCGTTGGGTTTAGCGATGTAAATAAAGAGCACCTTTTTTAAAGGCCTGGCATCAGTCTTTCAGAAATTATGCCAAAAACTACTGTAGCTGTCAACACTAAAAAACTATGACAAAAAAACAATTTTCAATGTAGGTAAAGTGCCCTCTAGCGGCAAACAATCAATGTGAATTGTTACTAAAATGATGAAGCGCAGAAGACTTAGCCTATCTTTCAAATATTAGTCAAATCGGTTTTCCTGTAAGCGAGTAATTCAAAAAACAAAAAATAAAAACTTGAACTTGGACGGCTTGTAACTCGAAAACGAATGACATTTTGAAAAAAAATTATATGAAGCTCTACCCTTATTTTGTCAAGTAGAATCACCCCCTTAAGTTTCGTGATCGATTTTTGAATCACCCTGTATATATTCCTGTTTTCTTTGAACCATTCAATATATCGGGGTTAGATTCGTAGGTGGATGTTAAAAAACAACGTGTTTTGACGTTTCGCCTTTTGTTTAGAGCATTTTTCCTTTTTTTTTTGTATGTACGTCAATTACTGCGGAACGGCAACACCGATTTTAATGAAATTTTTAGCATTACACCATTTTAACCGAATTTGGTTTAGTCACCATCCCTATTATCCCGAAACTGTTAAAAAAGGTCACATAGCAACACATCTGATTTATATATATATATATATATATATATATATATATATATATATATATATATATATAACCCAAACAAGTTTCATACTTCTTTTCAGCGTCTATGTTTCGTAAATTATCATAAAATTGATCTATACTTGGGAAACATGTATTTTAAATTTTTCTATTAAGTCAATAAAGCTATAAAGTCACTAAACTTTCCGTGACCTCGACGAACGCTGCAATTTCAAGAAAAAGAACCCTAGGCCTTTGGATATTATTAACATAATTGTGCGACTATTTTTATTTATTCTAAAAATAATATGTAGTAGTAGCTAACTAATTAGAACCAGTTCGCTACAAAACTGAACTATTGTCGGGTTAGAATTGGGAGTTAGACAATTTAAATGTCACCAAAAAATTTATTTAGTGAAAAGCCAAGTTAGCCTATTGGTTATTTGAGTTATACTGTGTCCCAACCTGAACTTTTATTTCTTAAATTTTCGAGTTATTATGGTAAGTACCGCTGAACAATCCGCACTTAGTTTACAGAATGTTTCTTCTTGGCATGATGTGCTGATGGAGGCACACGTCAATAGGGCATATAAGTTTAACAGCATTATCCAGTCTGGGATCAACCAGGTTTTTCCAGTAAAAAGGTATGCTGGGGGGGGGGGGGGGGGTATCAAAAACATGGATTACGAATGGTATAAGAATTTCTAATAAGAGTAAAAGATTTTTATATGGAGAAGTAAGGGCAGGTAAACCGTCAGAGGATTATTCTACATACTACTCTAACATTCTAAAGCAGGTAATAAAAAAAACAAAAAATTATGAGTCAGACTTCTTACATAAATTCAGCGGAAAATAAAAGAAGGGCGACTTGATCTCTCATAAAAGAAATAACTGATACGATAAAAAAAAGTCTCAATATTTGATTCTTTTCAGACAGAGATGATCTTGATCTCCTTAACGAGTTTAACAATTATTTCCTAAACATTAGTTCCAATATAAATAAAAATAATTTATCGAAAATTAGACCATGTAAACATAGCATTTTCATTGAACCAATAGTTAAGTATGATTTATTTAAGTATTGGGTATTGGGGCCAATTCTCTTTTTAATCTACATAAATGACCTACCTATGGGCAGAGATACTGCAAATTTTACACTCTTTGCCGATGACACCACTCTCTCGGTTTCAGATATATCTCTAGAAGGGGCTTTGGACAGATTGGAAGCGGCACGGTCTGGTGCCAGGGAGTGGTTTGATGGAAATGGACTGCTTCTGAATGAAAATAAAACCAAGCAAGTGGTATTTTCTCTACGTGGCGTGGGATATAGAAATGGGGATTTGCTGAGTGCTAGATGCTTGGGAGTCGAGATTGATTCTGGCCTTACTTGGGAAGCTCATATAGAGTAGGTTTCAGGGAGGCTCCGTAGCAGTCTGTTTGCTTTGAGACGTTTGGCGCTGTGTGTTGGCATGTCGGTTCCGAGAGCTTCGTACTTTGCGTTGTTCCATTCGGTAATGTTATATGCACTGTTTGTCTGGGGCCATGCATCGAGGGCGTCTCGCGTGTTTGGGCTTCAGCGAAGGGCTGTGAGAGTGGTGCGGGATATGAACTTTAGGGAGGACTGTAGAGCAGCATTCTCCGAACTGAAAATTTTAACATTGCCTTCGCAATACATACTGGATAATTTACTGTATGTTAAAAAATACAAAGAAAGTTTCAGAACGCACAATGAGGTCCACAGCTGGGACACAAGGTACAGGGATAATTTGATGCCCGCATATTTTCGTTTGGAAAGGTGTCGGAATGGGCCTGGTTGTCTGGCCATAAAATTCTTTAATGTTTTACCTCTGTCATTGAGGGAGCTTCTGGATAATCTTTTCAAATATAGAATAAAAGAAATTTTACTCCAGAATGCATTTTATAATTTTGACGAATTTATTCATTACAAATTTTAATCATAATTTTTAAACTAAGTGTCAGGTGTAATGTATTTAATTAGGATTTTAAATGTAAATGTATTTGTAGTGTTTTTTATTTTATTTACTGACGAATATAAGTGTTGTAAAACATGATACTGATTTGTCCTTAAGATTGCAGCGGAGATCATAGTAATTCCATTAACACATATAATAACCTTATCTTTTGAAAATGGAGTATTCCCTGAGGCGCTTAAGGAGGCCTGGATTAGGCCCATACACAAAAAAATGCTAGGGACCAATTTGATAACTACAGACCGATCTCGCTTCTCTCGAATGTAAACAAAATTTTTGAGAGGGCAATCTTTAATTGACAAGTGATATTTCTTGAGAGAAATGATGTTCTTGCAGAACAAAATGGTTTCTGTAAGGGTAAGTCTACCAGAACTGCAATCTATCTGGCCATACGGAATATCATTGCTTCTCTAAATGAGAGCAAAATAACTTTGTGTTTGGATCTGGCCAAGGCCTTTGACAGGGTAGATCATGGGGCGCTTTTAGAAAAAAAAAATAGAGCAGTGTGGTATCAGGGGTGTTGCTCTGGAGCTCATGGGGTCGTATCTGACTCAAAGAAAACATCGTGTAATTGGAAGAAGCGTGAGTGGGGAGCAACTGACCTCTGACTCTCGCTACATACGGAGAGGAGTACCCCAAGGCTCGGTTTTGGGTCCACTTCTATATATATTATGTACAAATGATATAGTAAATGTCATCGATAGTGATGTGCTGTTTGCTAATGACACCTCAGTAATATGCAAGGCAGAGAATGTAAGGGAATGTGGTGATTGTGTCCAGGGTGTTCTTGTGGGCTTGAACGAGTGGTTTGCTGCGAATCGAATGACCTGCTGCTGAATGTCTTGAACACTAAGAGACTGGAGACCTCATGTACCCTTAGAATTATTGCAAATATGGTAAATGTTGAAGCCGCTCTGACAGCGTATCATGCCTATATACAATGTAGAGTAAGATATGGTATTATATTCTGCGGAAACTCGGTGGATACCGACAGAATATTTATACTGCAAAAAAGATGTGCCAGAACAATTTATAAAATAAACAAATTGAAATCTGTAAGAATGTTTTTATCTTCGAACATATCCCTATAGAAGTAGCATAACGTCAGAACTAGGGCCCGGTTGTTTGAACGCTGAATAACGTAATAATATTTTTATTTATATTTCAAAAAGTGTTGATAAACAGTAGATATTTAATTTCTTGGTACAGACATACCGATTTTATGTTATCCTTTTCGAATTGCATTATTTAAACGAATATCATCGGGACGTCCTTCGAACATCCCCTGGGTACGTCAATTCTGAAAACAAAGTATGAATATATGGTTGCCTAAATTTTTATTATTGTTATTTTCAATATGTAAACAATCTAACAATATTTACCGATAAAAATAAGTTTTTAAATCCTCTTTTTGTTAATATTAATTGTAAACTTCGCATTTGTAGTAATTTCTAACACTTAAAAACACCGAAAAAAGTCATGACAAGCAATTAAACTGAAAGACAAGATAAGTAAATATGTTTATATCTGTCAAACATCAAAAAAGCGTCTCCCCCACCGACCATAAATAGCCTTCAGACAAATCTATTGTTGTTTATATCTAGAGTATGATCGAAGGTTTTTATTGAGAGAAAGATTTTAACATTGTATGGCTTGTACATATATGAGTGTATAATGTTCATGGTTAAGAATTATTCTTCTTTCTTTGGAAGTGTCGAATATAATCATAGTTATAATACAAGAAACAGGAATGTACTTTTGCTAGATAGAGCTAATTTCAGTTATGTTCAACGTAACGTAACACATAGCATAGTAACAATTTGGAACAAACTACCTCAAACTTTCAAAAGTTATAGGGGTTCTATGACCAACAAACAAAAACAAACTAAAATATTTTCTTATTGGAAAGTTACTATAGATTAAAGGAATACCTAGAAGATAAAGATCTTTCTGGACTTGTTTAAAGTGCTTGCAGAATGAGCATTAGTATTCCTTTTTCTTTGTGTGACACGATCTACACCCTATGGGTATATGTAATTTATGTAATTATTGTAAGATCTAGTGATGTATAAATAAATAAATATGGTCAACACAAAATCCAGCTAACCAACATTTTCAAACACACATCGCATGCAGAACGCCTAAAAAATTGGGCTAGTGCGAAGCCGAGTAAACCTACTGGTACTTTTAGTTTTAGTCCCAACTTTAACCTTTATTTTCTAAATTTTCGAGTGATTTGAGCTTCGATCATACTCTAGATTTAAACAACAATAGATTTGTCTGAAGGCTGTTTATGGTCGGTGGGGGAGACGCTTTTTTGATGTTTGACAGACATAAACATATTTACTTATCTTGTCTTTCAGTTTAATTGCTTGTCGTGACTTTTTTCGGTGTTTTTAAGTGTTAGAAATTACTATAAATGCGAAGTTTACAATTAATATTAACAAAAAGAGGATTTAAAAACTTATTTTTATCGGTAAATATTGTTAGATTGTTTACATATTGAAAATTACAATAATAAAAATTTAGGCAACCATATATTCATACTTTGTTTTCAGAACTGACGTACCCAGGGGTATGTTCGAAGGACGTACCGATGATACTCGTTTAAATAATGCAATTAGAAAAGGATAGCATAAAATCGGTATGTCTGTACCAAGAAATTAAATATCTACTGTTTATCAACACTTATTCAAATATAAATAAAAATATTATTACGTTATTCAGCGTTCAAACAACCGGGCCCTATTTCTGACGTTATGCTACTTCTACAGGGGTATGTTCGAAGGATTTGAGAATAGGGCGACTATTATAGGCAACATGAGATCCAACTTACCATCATTTTCAAACAAGTATCGCACGCCGAACGCCTTAAAAATATCCATAATACTTATAACCTAAAAGTCGAACGACACAATTTTTGCAACATTTTTTTATTCAGCTATTATGAGAAATAATATAATACAATAATAATTAAAACTTGTGTGTAAATCGTTAACCTTTTCTGAATATACAGAAATGACAGTTCCTCTTGCTCTAACAGTAAATATATAACATTATTTACAAATTATTTTATAAAGCCATGTTTTTCGAACGTGTAGAATTTAAAATAGGCTACTTTTGAAAAAGTATAACACCGAATGAAAACTTCTTAGAGAGCAATTAATGTTCCCAAAGCGGCCGGAACACAAATTCAATCTATAAAGTTTTTAGCTGAATTTCATCACTGGTATAGCTTTAGAAGCATTAATTGTTCATCTATATGTATCTAAATGTAAAAAATAATTTTAGAAAGTGTAAAATTACAACGATATACAACAAAAATATATGTATATAAAATTTAATAATATATTAAAAAAAAAATAAATAAAACCTATAATGAATAAAGGATATGAATTAGGTGCGGTTATAAAGAGAATAATTTTATACAATATCCATCATGTCCATTAGCGAATCAGTGTGAAAACTAATCGCTGAATGTTATCAATTGTTCATCTTCTATATGCATTCAAATCTCACTTCTAGCAGCTCCGCACCTAATCCATTAAAAGTTAAAAACTTAAAAGTGCAGTAAATAACGTATAAAAATTACGAAATTTGTACCTAATATTTTAAAGCTTCTACTAAATCACTCGCTTCAAGATAACGTAGCGTATTCTACATTCTACACCCAAAAAAATCAGAATTCTATTAGTTTTACACATTCGCTCTGGTCCAGGTGCGCCCTCCATTTCACGCTTAGTGTCTTTAATTTTTTTTTTAGTCTAGCCACCCCTTTCCTAACATCACAGCAGTACTGCAGATCCGTTCTAAAAAAATGTCACAGTATAAAAAGTTATCACAGAAATAATTAAGAACTAGAGTGTAACTGAAATAAGAAGAAAAACTGTTTTTCGTTAATACTTTACCTGGTTATATCACTCGACGTTTTCGACCCCTATATCATTTTGCCCGTCCCCTTCTTCCCGTTTCATGTTTTGAATTTGGTTTTCTGGACTTCTATCTGTGGGTGATGTATTTGCTAAAATGAAATTTTTAAAATTAACATTTGAGAATTTATGATTATTTAATGAGAAGCGGATAAGGTAGGGAATGAAAACACCTCAATTATATCCCGTTTGGATACGAAACTTTCTTGTGAGATAGGTAACGCTGACCTGCTATAAAGGGAGGAAGTTAGCACCATCCTTGTGAGTACTGTTCGACTTTCACATTAGGGTTGCAACGTCAGTTTGTCAGTTTATTAACTTGAGAACTGTTGGACAAATCTTGAAGTAGTTTCCTGAGTTATCTAAAGCATCTCGGGAGGAAGGACCCCAGCTAGCATTAATATATATTCGAATAAATTCGACCGCGGCTTCGTCTTTTTCACAAACCAATTGTTCATGCACACAACTGCCTTTTTCAAGTGAAAATAACATCAAAATATGTCTAGCAATTCTGGAGTTATTATGTTTTATTAGTAATACTATAAATTATAAAAATATATTAGAAAACTTGTTATAGAGTAGTTACTTTAAGAATGGCTCCAAAGTAATGGAGGGAATTGAAATAGGAGTGTATGGATCCAGTACCAGACACCACGAAAGCTTGGGTAAGTCACTAAGCATCTTCCAGGCGGAAATACACGCCATCAGGAAATGCATTCAATTCAACAAAGATAGAAACTCTCGCGGACAAGAAATTATTATCATGTCGGATATTCAAGCAGTCATCTTTGGGCCGAGTTCTAAAGTAATCAGTTTCAAAATGGTTTGGGAATGCCTAGAGGAACTAATCGAAGTAAGCATAATAAGGTCACCCTCATGTAGGTACCGGGATACACCGAGGTGAAAATGAAATAATAGACAAGCTCGAGAGAAAAGGAATTTTCCATTTCTGGGGCCCGAACCTTTCTGTGGAATCAGTACCAGTGTAATGTTGGAAACTAAAAGGATACGAAGAGAGTAACAGATCAATTACTGGACAGATCTGCAATGAATGAGACAAGCGAAGATACTTCTTGGGAACCAAAACCAGAATAGATTCAGGGAATGCATTAGTCTGAGCAAAAACTAGTTCTCACAGGAGTCCTGAGGGGACATTTCAAGTAACTCGGATTGGCGGAGAGAGAAGAGTGCAGATCTCGCGAGGAAGAGGACGAAACCTCTATCCACATCCCTTCAGAGCGCAGCACTTTAGAAAACCCTAGAATGGGGGTTCTTGGGAGTACACCAAATAGAAGAAGGGAAGCTACCCATTTTAAATCTTTACAATATTGTAAGGTTCCTGAGGGAAATAACACAATAGATCTATTAGGTCGCAGTGTACTGATCTCCATTTCCATATACATACATGCATACTTTAAGAAAGTTACATTACAGAAAGTTTGTTTGAAAATTGAAGACAATGTTGAAGATTGGCAAAAATGTGGCTGTCAGATTTGCAT
This sequence comes from Diaprepes abbreviatus, assembly GCA_034092305.1. Classification (NCBI taxonomy): domain Eukaryota; kingdom Metazoa; phylum Arthropoda; class Insecta; order Coleoptera; family Curculionidae; genus Diaprepes; species Diaprepes abbreviatus. The sequence goes on along the minus strand of JASJET010000194.1, from coordinate 244,517 downwards.
TGTTTGTATTCTTGTTTGTTTATACGACGTTTCGATTAGGTAATTACTGGTAAAATATAAACTAATTGTTTTGTCTTAAGGCTATAGAGCCTACGAGGTGTGGCTATAAAATAAGGGGACTGCTACTTCTACAGAAGAAGTACGCATGCGCTAACGGCGAATGGACGACAGCTGTTTAGTGTGAAGCCTTCTCTGCGCCTCTCGTGTATGTAGACAAATTAGTCTGGCCATAGCCGAACTGTAGCAGAACTGTTTTTTGTTTTGCAGAGAAAATTATATGTGTAATAATAGTGTCGTGAAATTTCACATGGAACTTGGAAAAACTGCTTCTGAAACTTTAATTTATTGAAAGAAGTGTATAACAGTGAATGTTTATCACGTGTGAGAGTTTTTGAGTGGTTTAAGCGTTTCCAAGATTGCTGAGTTGAAGATGATTCACGTCTGGGTCGCCCTTCCACATCGAAAATTAATAATAAAATATGAAAAAGTCGGTAATCTGATTCGATCTGACCGTCGGTTGACTATTCGTGCGGTTGCTGAAACTGTAGGAATTGACAAAAAATGCTTAAGGCAAAATTTACGTAACAATTTTAACATGCAAAAAATGTGTGCGAAAATGGTGCCTAAAATGCTTACAATCGAACAAACGGTTCTATCCAAGTAGAATATCCCAGTGTTAGACCATCTGCTTTATTCGCCTGACTGCACCATGTGATTTGTATCTGTTCCCCAAGATCAAAAGATTTCAGTCCGTTGAAGCTGTGAAAGAAATGCGACACGTGTCACGAAAATTGGAATGGAAAATTCCTATGGAGCGTTGTAGGGATAGAGGAGAAGTGTATATTAAAGATGATAATAATTAAATATGTATAAATTGAAAATAAAATGTTTTACAGTAAGTCTTGTTATTTCATAGTCACACCTCGGATATATGAACAGTGCCTGCTGAAAGGTAAAGAGCTACACTTTACTGTACACACTTCAATCGGTGCGTTGATACCGATGGGTTCCAGCCAAATTGAAAGTGGAACGGCTTTTGGTTAAAAATAATCGCACGAAAATGTTCACAAATAGCGTCCATATGTCAAAACGTTATTCTCCTTCTATTTCTTCAATTTCCATCCTCAAAAAGGCTTATGGTCCAAGCTGCTATGGCTACTCCGACCAAATACTGTATTACTTTAATTGTTATCGCAACATGGACAGTAACACTGCCTTTTACGTGGCAATCACTGTAGCATGCAGAGGCGATCGCATGTCACAAATATCTCTTCTCTGTCAATGCGTAGAAATCCCCCTTTGCTCAAGAGAACTCTCTCTATAACGAGCGCTCTCCCTAACATTCTACAATGAGACGACTTCCTCTTTCGTTCCTACATGTCCCAACCACGCTTTTTCTTACTTTTGCAAGCGCACACCGGTAGCGTGTTATATGTTCAATTACTAAAACGGAAACAGCATCAAAACATTCCAAGTACATATAACGTCTAAAATGCCAAACTTTGCAATTAATATGACACTTACCAACGCTAGTGTTGCTAATTCCCGAAATATAAATGGCTCGTCTTTTTAGAGGGTAAACATTCTGTTTTAAGTCTGATTTAATATTTGCTATATTGCATTGTTCTATATACAGGGTGCGACGCCAAAATCCGGACAAATTGTACATTTTTTCCATAGTTTTTAATGCAAAAACGAAAATGTTTACAAATTTTTTTCACATTGTTTGTAAAACCATAAAGAACCCATTTACTTTATATATCTTCCGCTTGCTTTAATGACTGCTTCCATTCTCGGTCTGAAGCACGAGCGGGCGTGCTTTAATATGTTACGGTCCATATTTGGAATGCCGCTTTAGTGACGGCTCTCAATGATGAGACGTTGGGATGTCTGGACTTGTTCGTGACCCTTTCGACTACGCTCCATACACAGTATAAAGGACCCAACAGCTCATGTTGGGAGGCCAGAATTTTGTCGAGCAAAACATATCCACCTTGTTCAACAACCAATTTTGCATCAAATGACTTGTGCGAGCGGGCGTCTTGGTGAAAAACATACGGCTTTCTGGACGAGACAATTCACTACATGGGTTAGAATACGAAAATAAACTTCTTTTGCCTCATTTTCCCCTTTGTTCAAAAAATACAGTGGCATGACATCACCCTCACTGGAGACAAAACCTAGTACGTGAACATTCGCAGAAATTTCGTTCTTTCAACAAAGAGGTCATTTTCGGGATCGTGGGCGAGCTAGTGGTCATTTTTTCGATTGATTTTCGCATCGACAGTAAAAAATTTTCTCGTCAGAAAAAATCTGAATCGACCGGCAGCTTTGTTTCACATCAAAGCAGGTTGCAGCGTTCACCTCGCATTGTCCTGGGGGCTTCGGAAAGCATCTGTCTCATTTTAATTGCGTAAGACTAGTAGCGGAGGTCCTCCTCGATGATTCCGCGCGTAGTTTTTTAACTTACACCAACAATCGACGACAATTTTTGGGTCGACTGACCTGGACCCTCAAAAATCAGCTTCAAAACCCGCTGAATGATGTCGGACGTCTTGCCAACACGTTCCTTTGCGCGGGTTTTCCACGCCGGTGTTGCAAAACCTTCGTTGGACTTCTCAGATTCATTGCACTCTTCAACGACACCGTACACAGTCGATCTCGGGTATCGGAAGAACCGAATCATTTCTGTCGACGAGCGCCCATTACGAACACTTTCGATCATCGTCAAGATAATATCCAGTGTGTGTTGTCTTTCTGTGTACTAAAATTTTAATAATTTCATTTGGACGACCAATCACGACATCTGGGAAGGGCAACGGGTATTTTACCTTTTTATCCATTCTAAACTTAATTGTACGTCGAACACAATTCAGATGTGTCAAGAAATCATTTAATTCTTGATTATTATGCTTCCCTACGACAAAGGTATCATTGCTATATTTCATCCAGACTTTCCATTTTACTGTTACTGTTTTAATGGCATCGGTTTCAAACTATGGCTGGAGAGACTGAAGAAACCATTCGAAGTTATGAGTACTAGCTTACAAGTTCTACGTTTAGAACTTAGGATGGTTTCTTCAGTCTCCAGCCATAGTTTGACACCGATGCCATTAAAACAGTAACAGTAAAATTGAAAGTCTGGATGAAATATAGCAATGATACTTTCTAGTGAAAGCAATACTTCAAAAGGTCCATCATCCGACTCCCTGGTGGCGTGGATGATGGAATCTTCAATAAACCCAGCGTCGAAATACTTAATCTTTAGCAACCACTACTCTGTGTGTACACTTTAATGGATACAGTTCATAGAAAAGCTAAAAGTCTTAAGACAAAGCAGTTAGTTTATACTTAAAAATAACCTATTCGAAACGTCGTAAAACAAACAAAAATTAAGATAATACTATATATATATATATATATATATATATATATATATATATATATATATATATATATATATATATATATATATATATATATATTATTAAAAAAACTATTAAAATAACGGTGTTTACTTTACCTTGATCAAATGGATCCGTCACTGCATTATTTAGTTTATCATTCGACTGTGACCTGTAAAAAACAAACTAATAAAAACACTGGTTTGATACAAACATAAAATCCCAACCTCTGAACTCTCTTACTTTGTTCACTTCTTTAAATCTATGAATTAAATAGTTACCATAGAAATTTAGAGTAAAACAAGCCCCTTAGAATCGAGAAAGTTAGAGGAGAAAACGGGAAAGATATAAAAATAGGTTAAGGGCCTTGAAAATTTCCCTAAATGTCTTAAATTGATTTTAACCAGATATGGAATCAGCATATAATATTTATATTTACCTCACAATTTCCCAAATGAAAATTACCAAGTCTTACCTTAAAAAATCCTCTTTAAGAGGCGGTTTTTCACTCTTTTCGCTGTCGTTTTGACTAACATCATTACTTTCACTATTGTCTTGGTTACTATCATTCTGATTCACCTGCCCGTAAGCCGCTGCCGTATTTTGAAGATTCTGAGTTCCAGCCATTATGGCTGGAGACTGGAGATTTGGTTTTCTCACTTTATCGCCTAAAAAGAAAAAAAAAACAGTAAAGGCGCGAAACAAAAGCGCAGGAAGATTTTTTTACAAGTAGTAGGGATGTTGACTATTATTGGGAAAGTGTTTGAAACCATGCAGAGCAAAAGTTACTGTTGGTTGCGAAGAAACTGGCCACCATAAAACAATCAATTCTCGACAAATTTCAAAGAAATTGCACGGAAATCACTATAAAATAATATTAACATAACAACGTAGCCTTTAACAGTGATGATTTTTGTAGCAAGTGACGTCATTTGTGTTCGTTGTCACGTAACTTGAGAGTGATTTAATAACATTTTGATTATTTAGTAAAAATTAAATTTCTTAAAAATAAAATGTTTTTTTAGGATTCTTATTACGGAAATTACCGTTTAGCGGCAAAATAATATTTTTATTTGAATACAGTCAACATCGCTACTGCCAAATTTTGACCCTTCCGCGATAATTGTAACTTTACTATTTAAGATTCGTGAAATTTGTACAGTGATAAGTACTACTTTTTTACTTACCTTTTCTCCATAACGTGATTTCCTGCTGCTTAAAGTATCTTCTATCTTCCGTGTCCATAAGGACTAAATTTAAGAAGTACCGTACTGAAAATTTCTTGTTTATATCCCTCATTGTCGGCGTCAGTTCGTAGCCGGCTAAGAACACTCTTATTGGGATACTTTCGCCTGAAGATAAGAAGCAGAATTATACACCAGCTAATAGTTGTGTCACTAGTGCCGAAAGTGACTATTTTTTGATCGAGAATGAAAATAAAGACTCCAGCAGCTCAACCAAAAACTGAGCCTATTGTTCCTATCAATCTGCGTTTGAGATACATTTGTAAGATACAGGACGTTATATATATATATATATATATATATATATATATATATATATATATATATATATATATATATATATATATATATATATATATATATATAACTTATACATAATTAAAACCACAACAAAACCACATTGATAAGAACGTTAGAAAAGCGATTATTTTAGGTATCATAACGATTTTGACTTACCTCTAACGGGCGCTCCATCCATAATTTCATACTTGGCGATGGTTAGGTTTTCCGTAACAGTATTAGGCCCTGTCCCTGTCGTTTCCTTTTTGATTATGGCAATTTCCATGTGCTTAATTTTTATTCGTACTAGGAGGAAGTAGATTTTGCCGACTATTACGTCTTTTAAGTGGTATCTATAATTGATAGAAACATTCAGCCCATTAAAATATAACTACGGTATAAAATAAGCTTTCTCTAGGTGCTTTTTTTCATATTGTAATGAGTGATTCTCGCCAAAAATGGACTATTTAATGTTTATTCCAGGAAATACGATACTAAATGTTAATTAAGAATATTAAGCAATGTTTATAAATACTTACTTAGATTTATTGTATTCGAACTCAATATGTAAACAGTCTTCAATTCCGACCTCCATCTTGATGGAGTTATTCATTTCTGGATAACTACATAGGGTATGTACGGCGATATCCAACTCTTTAACGATGTCGGCCAGCCGACGGATGATCGTCACTCTCAGAAAGTAACGCAATCGAACATTGCTACCTATAAACATTGTTAAAAATATTGTTACTTATTTATAAATACGGCAGAGTCGGTAAGCTAAAAGAGTGTAGATCGCGAATTTCCAAAGGGAGCAGTAACGCCTGCCCCAGTGGGCGCTGAAGCCTTTCAAGAAGACGGTAGCGATCCAGCTAAACCAAAAAAACTGCCTATTGTTCCTATCAACCTGCGTTTGAGATAGGTTTGTCAAATACAAGACGTTTGTTTATATATATATATATATATATATATATATATATATATATATATATATATATATATATATATATATATATATATATATATATATATATATACAGTGTACGACAAAACAAATGCACGAACTTCTACTCGCTAATATACGGCTAAATAACATAGCCAAATGCACTTAAATTTAAATTCTTTTTACTTATTTATGGTCACGATAGACTATTCTGCTAAAAAAAAGACACAAACAAAACTAATTTTTTTTGTATCAGAAAAAAATTAGTTTTGTTTACAACATCGCTTTTTGTTTATGACAAAACATATGCACGAAATAACAGGAATTTACATTCTTTATGAATTATAAAAAATTATTAACAAGTACCGTTAAATAACTAGTAACTTTCTTTTGAACATTGTAAGAATGTTTATAGAAAACTTCCACATGTTTATAGTCGTTTCTGGTCTTTCAAAGTCATCGGTCATATGGTACAAGTTTTTAATGAAAAAAATGGCTAATAATAAGTACTCAGTGCAAGTAAAGGAAAAAATAATTAAATATTATAATAGTGGTGAATCAGTGACATCAATTGCAAAGAAATTGGGAATTCATCATAGCGTAATTTCGCGAATTATAAGCCGCTTTCGTTCTTCAGGTTCGTTGATTACTATCCACAAAGGAGGTCGTCCACGGAAAACCAGTAAACGGGACGACCAGACAATAATTGGATTAATAAAAAAAGATCCGTTCATATCTGCAAGGTCAATTGCAAATCGATTACCACTATATATTTCTGAAAGATCCCTCCAAAGACGAGCTGTTGAAGGTGGATTGAAATCATACCGAAGTGCCAATAAACCATTTATTTCCGCCAAAAAAAGACTAGCTAGAATTCAATTTGCAAAGGAACACTTAAATTAGAGTACAACCCAATGGAAGACCGTACTCTTTTCTGACGAATCGAAGTTCAACTTGAAAAATTCGGATGGATTTTGGTTAGTACGCAGACCTAAAGGGCAACGTCTTAACCCTCACTATACGCAAGGCACAGTTAAGCACGGAGGAGGAAATGTTTTGATCTGGGGATGCTTTTCCGGACATGGAATCGGACCAATTCACAAAATTAATGGTATAATGGATCGTTTTGTGTATAAGAATATCCTAAATAATGTTATGTTGCCACACGCAGAGGAAGAAATGCCACTTAAGTGGAGGTATCAACATGATAACGACCCAAAACACACTGCTAAATGTGTGAAAGATTGGTTCGTAAATAACAAAATTGATGTTTTGAAATGGCCAGTGTAATCGCCTGATCTCAATCCCATAGAAAATCTGTGGGATATTGTAGATCGCAAAATAAATCGCGATAATTGCAAAAATGCGGATGACCTTTTCCGACAAGCGGAAATTGCATGGAATGGAATTTCCGATGAAATTTTATCTAGCCTTATAGAGTCCATGCCACGGAGATGCGAGGAGGTTTTAAAAAATATGGGGTACGCAACTAAATATTAGTTAAATTTTTATTTAAATGGAAAAACCTAAAACTGTGCTATTGTTTTCTCGCATAATGGTTTTCATAACAAATGTTGGAAATTTTTGTTTTGTTTTAGTAAATTTAGTTTGTTAATTTTGTAAATAAATAAAACAATTTGAAAAGCAATGTGTTTTTGTCTTGTTACAAAGGCATCTTTTAATATCCAGAAATTCGTGCATATGTTTTGTCGCACACTGTATATATATTTACTCCTAGTTACCTGTATAAACTTCAAATGGCTTTTCAACATTACTAAACTCGAAAGGATAACTTGTATGAGCGATCATTTCCCCTGGTCTGGCTAGCTCTTTAACTAGAGAAATAAATTCGTGGTGGTTGCCTCGATCGTAAAACATCTCTATCTGGCCTATAAATTCGATTTTGATACCTTGATGTTCGAGTTTACTGCCTGGCTTTTTAAGACTAACATTCACCTAGAACAAAGATAACGACAAAAACAAGATTAAAATTAATAAAAAAAACTATAATTGACTGTAGAAAAGAATTAAGTATAAGAAGCATTGATAAAATGATATGATGAAGTCTGATGAAGTATTATTAAGCGAAACGTAGATAACATCTTTTAATAATAAAACTGAGAGTGTAATTTTGTATTTGTCTTTTACTACTTACCGAATTAATTTTATAAAACTGGACTACAATAAGCATTACCTACCTTTCCAGATACGGTTTCCCCATCGTAATATAGTAATAATCTTTCTTTTTTGCCATCTTCCGTCTTGACTTCCGCTGTTTTTCGGGTCTCTTGCCCATCGAGATAAACGTCTATCTCAGCAGACTGACCAAAGCCAAAAAAACTCTGAAAAAGAACATGCGATAAGCTTTAAACTGAGAATAAAAACCTACAATTCCAAACTTTAAAAATACAAAAAAAAAAGAAATAATTTTCATTAATCACGAAATCGAAAATTCAAAACTTTGTTCATTTTCAGGTAACACCTCTCCACCGTTCCAAGGCTTTACCTCTAGGTTTTTATCTTTCATTTTCCTATATAAAAGTTTGTCTGACATATAGAATACAAATGGATAATACTTTAACTCCTATGAAATCCGTAACAGAAATAAGTTAGCACCAACTTTTTCCAGATTAAGTGTTGGTCAGGTAAATCCAAGGTATTGTCGTAGAAACTAACACCTTACCGCCATTCCCCGATGCCAGTTCACTACAAATACAAGGTCCGACATACAATAAGTACGACGAGGGATGTCTGGGGAAGGTACTAACGAGCCTCACTGATGAGTCAGAGTTGGTACCGGGACGAAACACCCACATTTTTATCGGAATTATACATATGTCGATTGCAAGCGCCATATTTAATCCAATGATGACGACCATATGACGACAAAGGCAAAAAGAAGTTTTTCGATGATGACTAACCAGCTAAGAATATTCTGACAATGACAATTCACGAAGATGACGTAGAGATTTTTCGACAATTAATTAGAAGCAAATTGTGAATAAAAATATACGTTGAAAGTCCGAAAAATAAATAAATGTTTAAAAAAGTGTATCAGAACAGAGAGACAAATAATTAATATATGAGAAGAAAAAAGAGATAGAGATAGAAAACGTCCGTAATATGGGCATATACGGGGACGAGTCTAAAAGTAGTGTAAACGGACTCTTGCTCGTATTACGACAGTACGTATATTGATCTTAAATTTTATAATTAAAATGTGATATATCTATTAATTAAAAACTTACAACAATAATCATATAAGATGCATAAAATAAATAATTAATTATAAAAAAGATAGCTTTGAGAGATTTAAGAAACATTGGGTAGGTACATATAAGAAAGTAGTTTGGTCATAATTACTCGTAGTACAGTGCGAGGGAATATGAAAGAGAGAGAAAGAGAAAGACAGGGCAGGTCACCCTTGGCGGCACGTGGAAGAGGATATTCTGTTTAAAAGGTTTGGAAAGCAAAAAAAAATTATTCACTATTTTAAATACGAGGGTAGTTCAAATGGTAAGGTAAATTAGTCATAGATGAATCTACCATTATTTTTAAATGTATACGATTATGTAGATGTACTCTTCAGAGGAACCTTTACAAATTTTCAGTATGAGCCGATGTTTAGTTTATATGTGGCAGTCATTTGAAGCATAAATAATGGAAAAAGACGAGTTTGGAGCAGTGATTAAACATTTCTATATGAAACAGTGGACAGCTGCTCAGATTACTGAGCTGGATGCTGTTTACAGAAATTAAATGAATTACGGTTTGAAGTAGTACCCCAACCTAAAGTGGCTCGGAGGACAACCATTTTCATCAGATGAAGCGATTATTAGGGCTGTAAAAGACTATTTTGAGGATTTCGATACTTCCTACTTTTCAGAAGGCATAATGAAGTTGGAATACCGCTGGACCAAGTGAACAGAGCTTCAAAGAGACTATGTTGAAAAACAAAAGCGAAAGTAAAGAATAACGTTGTTTTTTTTCCTTTTTACCTTATTTATTGAGCCACCCTCGTGGTATTTTAAGATCTAGGCGGTTATGCCTCGATTTTAGCCTGTCAATCATAGTTCAGCTTGCAGTCGATATATAGGATCAGCAAGAAAGTATTTTTGGTTGTCGCACATAGAGGGCGTTATAATTGTTTTGAAGAACTTCTGTCAGTGTTTTTTTTTTCTTTAGAACTTTATGAACGCATATTTCCCAAAACATATAGCTCTCTATGAATAATATAAGCCGAGATAGCGTAACAAACAATTTTTTTCTTCGTATTTATTTATCGTTTATCCAGTGTTTATACTTCGTGATATAAAGAATGCATTAACAAAAATTTTCTCAGCATATAAAAACTTTTGTGACTGTATATGCAAAAAAAAATGTTTAAAATTTAATTCGTAATTTATTTTTAGAAATTCAAGTTTAATCCAATATACATTAAGGAGTGTTTACTTTATTTCAATTGAATATAAATTTACTCGTGTCGTAATAGATAATATTTAAGAAATATCAATCAACAACAATTTTTTTTTATTTAGAATGACTTCATTAATGCTGCATAGAAAGTTAAATCGTCTTCGTTAGGTACTTTGTCGCTATCACTATACAGGGTGATTCACCGGGAACTTTATCCATCGATTGTGAGAAAACTATAATTAGGAAGAATCTGAAAATTTTTCAGTGTACTAACGTCCATGGGGGACAGCCGGCTAAAATATTTTCAAGATGGCGACACTTCCGGTTATACCGGAAGTAGATGTCAACTTGCTTATTTTAAACGGAACACCCTATATATTATTACATTTTTGATTTCTACGTAAAATTCTAAATATATTTCATGTATAATGTTTTATACTTAAGTCTCATTATTTTGGACATATACACCCCCCCTCTCGTCGGCTATCGCTTGCCATACTGTACTTTTGTGATATCACGCCCCCTCCCCCCCAAGAGAGAGGACATTTTTATGTCAAAAATTACGTTTGCGGACCAAAACCTAACTATAAATTTTTCCTATATGGAAGTCTTTATTGTTTAATTTGGGTTAGTTGTCTTGTAGACGCAGATCGACTTTAGTAGTCTTTTTATGATATTTTGAAAATTATTAGTACAGAGTGCTTAATATGATAAAATTATAAAAATAGGTACTTTCGATTTGAAAAAATTGACTTTTGACGATTTTTTAAATATAATTTTTATTCTTCTTTTTTGACCACTCTGTACTAATAATTTTCAAAATATCATAAAAAAACTACTAAAATCGATCTTCGTCTACAAGAAAACTAACCCAAATTAAATAAAGAATTTCATATAGGAAAAAATTTATAGTTAAGTTTTCGTCCGCAAACGTCGTCACTACATAGTATAAAACAAAGTCGCTTTCTCTGTCCCTATGTCCCTTTGTATGCTTAAACCTTTAAAACTACGCACCGGATTTTGATGCGGTTTTTTTCAATAGATAGAGTGATTCAAGAGGAAGGTTTATATGTATAATAACATCCATTAAATAGTGGAGAAATACTGTTATTTTTGAGGTTTCTAATGTGATGTCGTTAATTATCATATTTTTTTCCGCTTACATTGCAAACGCAGGCTGAACCCTACGAGATTTATCAAAATAATGTACTAATTATTTGTACACATTGAAAAGGTCTACAGAAAACTCCGCGATGGTATATGTCTATCTCTCATGGATATCCCACAATAACATTTTTTTGTCATTTACTTTTTACGACAAATAATGGCAAATTTTGAAGCGATTTTAACCAATACAGCATTAATCCTTATCCAATTAAATAGCTTAAATACATTGTTGATTTAATATAGATCTATATGGTCCTTTACAGCACAAGATTTAAATGAATATTTTCGAAGATATTACAGATTTAAAATTGCGGGAAGTAGCGCTTGCGGCGGTACTGGCCGACCGGGGCGGCGGCAGCGTGCCTATAAATAGCGCGTCGGAGGCCGATGTAATAATTGTTGTAAAAATAAAATAAATAGTCACAGTTTTTCTGTAGTGTATTTAGTATCAGCATTGCACCCGTGCGAAGCCGGGGCGGGTCGCTAGTTTTTGACATAAAAATTTAAATATGTCCAAAACGATGTGACTTAAGTATAAAACATTATACATGAAATATGTCTAGAATTTTACGTATAAATCAAAAATGCAATAATATATAGGATGTTCTATTTAAAATAAGCAAGTTGACATATACTTCCGGTATAATCGGAAGTGCTGCCATCTTGAAAATATTTTAGCCGGCTGTCCCCCATGCACGTTAGTACACTGTCAAATTTTCAGCTTCTTCATTATTATAGTTTTCCCAAAATCGATCGAAAAAGTTCCCGGAGAACCATCCTATATTGCGCCACCCTGTAGCATAAAAAAAAGTTCCCCAGCCGCGGCGTATGTCTGTTTGCTTGTCCGGACTAGTATCGAAAACTACTTAATGAATTTCGATCCGATTGTTTCCTTGATTTATAACGGAATTTTATGTAATGAGGCCCAAAAAATGTCGGTTTGTTTTCTGAAACTTTCAATATCTCCCGGTTATTCAGAGTGCAAAGTAAATCTGCTAAGGGAGTAAATATAGATCTCCATTTCATCCTAGTTTCTTTTTAGCACCCAGTATGCCACTACTCCTTATTTTGGTAACCCATTCGCACGCAAATAATACAATTGAATAAAATATTTATTAACTATAATTTATTGTTAATAATGAATCACAAGTCGATGACCAATTTGGTATAGAATCAGGAAGCTGCGTCATGTTATTGAAGTCTCTTTTTTCGTAACAATTAATCAGTTTATTTATTTTTTAACAGGGTTAAAAAAAGGATGAGGCTATTAATTCGATGCATAAATACAGTGGTGGTCAACGAGTTAGAAACATTCGAGATAAAAATAAAAGTTTATTTTAATGCTACTCATGAGTGACACTTGTTTTTTCAGGGTCTTCTCAAGATAAATAAAGGGTGGGCCATCTGTTGGTTTCTTTTTTAACTATAATTTCGATGTCAGAGGGAGTTCACACGACAAGACACATTTGATCGTAGGCGTAATACGCGCTTTTGTCTTAAAAATGTATCGTCCACACGGGATATTTCGTTACGCGGTCATGCGGGGGGTGTGGTTTTTTGTCTTAACCTAACTTTAATCAGGATTTTTGTTTATATTTTATCTAAAAATTAAAATGAAGCAAAATAAAACATTAATTGCGGCAGTATTTTAATATAGAAAAAAAGTTGTAAATGTAAGAATATTGATATATTCTTTTTAAAAAAAAAACAGGAAAGTCGTCGCTACTGTTGAGGAAAACATTGGAGAAATGCTTGGACATACTAATAATTTAATTCCAGAAATATGAGAAAATGATCCCGATTTTTTAAAAATATTTTTCCGTTACTATTGATGAATTTGAAGAGCTCTTCGCTGTTGTTGGGCCAATAATTAGGAAACACGATATGGAAATGTGTACAGCTATACGCTTATTACTAGGTTGGAAATAACACTGTGATATTTAGCTAATGAAATCAGCATGTGAAAGCAACAGTGCGAATTCCGAGTCGGTAAACAGTGTTTCTGAAATTATTCAGGTTACTTGTGCGGTAATATGGGACTCTTTAAAAGAAGTTTTATTTCCAAAGTTTACCACTTCTACCTGTTAAAGAATTGCCAAGGAGTTCAGAGACGAGAATTTCAATATAAGAGTGTAATTTTAACAATCGTTTTAATAATTACAATTATTTGTAGTTTTTAGAAGAATACATTACATATGATACTAGCTGGATTTCTGTTATTAAATTTCCATCAGTGATAGTTTTTAATTATTTATAATAGGTTTATATAAAGTTTGCGAAGGGTAGGGTTAGCAAACGACAGGAATTTTACTGACATGTCTGAAATTTTAGCCCCGTTAGAGAAACAGGAAAAAACTGCAATTGTCAGTATTTTTTTTTGAAATTAAAAGAGGAAAATATGAGTAATAAAAAATATTTATTAATCATTCTAGTAAGAAAAAATAAATTAATTAAACTTTAACAAAATGAATCAATTGTTAATTTAGTATATTAATAAATTTAGTTTCGTACTTATTATTGCTTGATGTTTCTTTTGGCAATTGTTGGTCTTTTATAACCATTTCATGACATTCTTCACATGATATGTTCTTTAAGTTAAATTGTGTCTAGAGTAGAACCTTAACAGAATATAATGTTGTAAACCAACTATTACTAGAAATTGTTCATTATTAAATTACTATATATAAATATTTTCTAAGTTACTCTTATGGATTAATAGATAATTATAGTATAATATTTAATACTCTCTTAAGAGGAACTTATATCTTAAGTAAATTTATATTCTAATAGGCTCAAAAAAAGCATGCCTTAATCTCTGAAACTCTAAAACCTTACTTTTTACAGAGACCATTAGCTTTGTTCATGTTGTCATTGTCCCATAAATACACACTTTTTCATTTCAGTAATCATATAAATAAATAGTTATGTTATATTTGTTACGCCTATGACTGTAAAATAATAATTTGGATACAGAAATAGAGTATAATTAGGACATGAACATGGAGACGAGGGGAAATAAAATTAAAAAACTACAATAGTGACATTAAATTAGTAAGTAAGAAAAAAAACTGTTGTTACCTCATGATTTAGTGAAAATTTTAATAAAATATTAAAAGTAATATTAGATTTATTTCAATTCATCGAAACCAGTGATAAACCAAAACAGAACCAGCAAAGTTATAACATTGGTGGCAGCGAAAAGCAAAGCTTATAACAATATAGACAGCCTATTTCTCTCCTTAGTCCACTACGCTCCCATTAATGAGAACATTCGCTCGATATTGACATTTGATGCTTCGATTGCAAACATTTTGAAAATCTCACTGCCTTAACATACAACAATCAGATAAAATGTCCGGATATTTACTGAAAAGTCAGGGATATTGTCAGGAAATCTCATTATTTGATCTGATAACCATAGCTAAGGGCATGTTTGTGGATTAGCGTCTCGATATCAGAGATTGTCGTTGAATAGAAATTGTATTATATAACGGCCTTTATTTCATAAGCTTTAATTTATATAACGAACAACTGTATTATGGCAATTGTTATAAAATTAATAAAAAAATGAATAAGAATTGTTTTTTTTTTAAGAACAAAGCAGTATTGATCTTCGGCAACAAGCATTTTTATTAAATTAAAACAATTTAACATAGTTCATAAATATCAATTATCACAAAATAAAAAAATATAAATAAAACAACAAACTTCTGAAAAAAAATAGGTTATGTTCACAGAAAATATTAAAAATAAACAGTTTTCGCCATATTTAAAGCAGTCCGCTGAAAAGTTAAACATTATTTTGCGTCATCACCTTGGAAAAGACGGATTTACGCGGGAAATCTTCGGTCTTTGTCTTTTTTAAAATTTAACGAATTACAATACTTGAAATTTGACATATGTCTTATTACGCTACACTTACGCCCAGATTTTTCTTATCGTGTGGACCCACTCTCAAGTAACAAACTTCATGATGTTATGTTTTGACATATGAGGAAGGTCACTTTTTTAAAAACCAAAAAAATTTAATTAGAAGCCGTGGTATTGGAAAATTAGTAAACCCGAGTGAGCAGAGATAGGCGAAGATAAAATTGCATTTTGCACCAAAAAGTACTAAATAAGAAGAAATTAAATCAAAGAAATAATTAATAATTTATTTAATTTCACTATTATAGATTTTAATTAGACATAATCGAATATATAATGAGTCTTAATTATTTCCTATTTTGTGGAGGCTTTTTTTAATTGCTTGTGTTTACAATTAACTTTTCGTATTATCGCCAACAAATAATACGCAACAAAATAGGAACTAAAATAGAGAGATGTTATTGTTCATTACCAAGCATACATGTTTATTATTAGCCCAGAAAACGTAGGGGAAGATCGGCACCATTCGTACGCGGGGCACCTTCATACAATACTTATAAAACACAAACGAATAGACGTATAGACGTTCCTTTGCATGTGTGTGTGTGTGTGAGTTGAGTAGCCACTATTTTGTAACTGTAGTTTCGCGCCATTCGCACCAGTGACAGTGAAGTGACAGGCCGCATTGTGTTTTCGCGCTCGGTAAGTAAATTTGTTAACTAGTGTTTTCGTCTATTATTTCAATAGATGTGATAATTTTTTCTACACTGTATTTTTTCAGTAATTAATCCCTTCCCTTAGATATGTTTTTAATGACTAATTTATCTAGTTTGCATATTAATATTAAAAGAGATTTTATATAATTATTATTTGGTTAATGGGGCAACTTCACACGCGTATGAATGTGCCCCACCTGGTTAAATAGACGAGACGATTGCTGATGGTATATTTCGTGCCCTATCGATGGCCTTGTAAGTCAATATTGCACGGGCTGTTTTCACTGCCTTGTCGCCGATGTGTACGTATATTTTTATAATACCTACCAACTTACTATTCCTTTCTTATTTTCAGAAACATGGTACCAAGTTATAAATCAAAGAATACTCGTAGCGAAGCAGTGGATGAAACTTCTATGCAGTCGGCAATACAAGATGTAGTAAACGGAATATTACCATACAGAAAAGCTGCGGATAAGTATAACTTAAAACTATCTACATTAGAAAGCCGAGTAAAAAAGTATAAGAACAGGACTGACGATGAAGCATCTAGCAACCGTACATTTCTTTCAAAATACCCAAGTTTCCAAGTTTTTTCTATTGAAGAAGAAAAGTTGTTAAAAGAATATATTGTCAAATGTTGTAAGATGCACTATGGACTCACAATTCAGGTAAGAAAGCTGGCATATGAGTACGCTAAATCTTTGAATTTGAGATCTCCTGCAAAATGGGAAGAAATTAAATTGGCTGGGAAGGATTAGATGTATGGATTTTGTAGTAGAAACCCAGACCTCAGCTTGAGAAAGCCCGAAAACACCAAGTGCGGCCAGATCTTTTGCTTTCAATAAAACGTCGGTTACCGAGTTTTACACTAACTTGAAGACCGTTTTCAGTCGACACTCTTTATCTGCTGATAGAATTTATAATTTTGATGAATCTAGAGTGTCTACAGTTCTAGCTACTCCAAAAATCTTGGCTCCAAGAAGTCAAAAACAAGTCGGACAGATTGTATCAGCAGAAAGAGACGAACTTGTAACTTTTGGTGGTATTATATCGGCCAGTGGAAATACAATCCCTCCACTCTTCGTGTTTCCACGCGTGCATTATAAAGATAATTTTATCGACGGTGCACCCGAAGGCAGTCTTGGGGCTACAAATAAAAGCGGCTGGATAAATAGTGATATATTTGTCTCTGTTTTAAAACATATACAAAAGCAAACACTCTGCACAAAAGAAAACCCCATAATATTATTGTGTGACAATCACGAGAGTCATATTACTCTGGAAGCAATCAAGTACGCTAAAGACATGGCATTATTTACCTATCTTTCCCACCTCATACATCTCATCGTCTCCAACCACTCGACATCGGAGTCTTCAAGCCCTTTAAATCAAAGCTCAAAACTGCTTCCAATAACTAGCATATTATGAATCCTGGCAAAGCATTAAGCATTTACAATATTCCTAAACTTGTGAAAATTGCATATTTCGAATCATTCACGGCAAAAAATATCACAAGTGGGTTCAGTACACCTGGAATATGGCTCCTTAATGAATTAGCTTTTAGTGATACAGATTTTGCTCCAACTGAGATGAATACATTAGGCAATTTGGAAAATACTCGACCTAATCAGAACATCACTAATGATTTCGCAACGCCTACAAGGCAGGATATTGTCGATGATCTTTGCCAGCCCTCATGTTCTACAACACATGATTTCTTAGAGGTTTCGCAAGAATCCCAAAGATGTAGCACACCAAGTTTAATTGCTGACTGTGACTTGCAAACGCCAAACATAAATACATGTGAACAAGAAGCTTTAGATAATCCACCAATCCATCAAATTGTAACACAAAAAAAAAGCTCTTTTAACTCCAGAGGCAATCCGACCGTATCCAACTGCTGTAAGAAATAAAAAATCAAACAGGGGAAGACAGCCAGGCAAATCACGTATTTATACTGATACACCAGAAAAAAAAAACAAATTGAAGACAAACACAAAGAAAAACAATTGAAAAAACTAGAACAGGAAAGAAGAGCTAGGGCCAAACAATTAAACCGTGCTTTAGAAGATTTCAATTTAAAAACAAAGAAGAAGAAAGCTAAAAACATAGAGAGTGATGCATCAGAATATGAAGAATCAGATATAAGCTTGCAAGAGAGTTTAACTTCCATGGTGGATGAAGATGAAACTGATTGTGATGATTTTGAAATGCACACAAGACAGTTGACACTTGATGTGTTACCAGACAACATTAATGATAATTCTTTTATATTAGTCAAGTTCCCAAACAAAAAATCTGTCGTTTATTACATAGGAAAGGTTATGAGTCACTATAGTCAAACCGAATTTAAGGTCTCTTATCTAAGAAAGAAACCAGGACTGTCATGGACATTTATTTTCCCAAATATCGATAGACATACTGTTTCACTGATGTTGAACTGATTCTACCTGACCCTAAGCCACCGTTAATTTGTACTTCTAGAACTTCCAAATTGTTCACTTTCTCAGTCAATTTGTCTAAATTTAATGTTCAATAGTGTCACCATCTCGTTACTTGACGGTAGATTGTTTAAAGTGCGAATTCGCTCCAAAGATATGACTGATCTTTTAGTTTTAGTTATTTTTATATTATTTAAGCAGAATTTATAAAGGCATAAATCGTCTATTTTGCTAAAAAAAGTTAAAATTTTTGTTAATTATAAGAAAAGATATTTAATAATTCATTAGAAGAGTGATCATTTAGTTTTTGTTGACTAGAATCGTTTATTTTTGTTGACTGAAGAGAAGTCATTAACTTTTGTTAATTTTATATATTTAATTTTATTTCTTAATAAAAGAATATGGATATTATTTGTAGTTTTATTCGCTTGTACGAAACTGCCTCATTGCGTCTGAAGGTGCCCCCGATACTGTATGAAAGTACCCCCATGTGTGGGGTAGATTCGTACGAATTTCAGATTAAGTTTAAGTCATAATTATGCATTAAATATGAGATGTAACGACCTGTCAGTTTTATAAAGGGTTTTCCAATAAGAGGTGTCATTTTGAAAAGCCCGCTATTTCGGTAGATGTCACTTTTGAAGCTGTAAGTTTTTGACGTTTGACAAGTAGAAACTACGCCATAAATAAAGATGGAACGATACACGCTTCAATAACGCATTGAAATTATTAAAATTCACTATAAAAATGGTGAAAATTTGGCAGAGACGGTTCGTAAAACTCGAACATTTTTGGGTCGTCATGAAGCACCTTGTCGGAGCGCAATAAAGAAATTGGTGAAAAAATTCGAGCTGTTGGGACAAGTTAGTTATGTGAAGAAGAAAACCCGTGCACGTCGCTCAAGAACAGCCGAGAATATTGCTGCTGTAGCCGAAAGTGTTGAAGAAAACCCAGGTTTGTCCATTCCTCGTCGTTCTTTGGAATTAGGGATTCCACAAACGTCATTACACCGTATTTTGCATAAAGATTTGGGTCTTAAGGCTTATAAAGCTCAGTTAACGCAAGAACTCAAGCCGGCCGATCATCAACAACGTCGTGCCTTTGCTGATTGGGTTCTTGAAATGCATGAAAATGATCCGGAATTCCATCGAAAAATCATCTTCAGTGATGAGGCCCATTTCCACCTCGGTGGCTTCGTCAACAAACAAAATTGTCTCATCTGGGGCTCGGAAAACCCAAGAGTTATTGTTGAAAAGCCTCTCTATCCTGAACGTGTGACTGTTTGGTGCGGTTTATGGTCCGGCGGGGTCGTTGGACCTTACTTTTTCGAAAATGAGGCTGGAGCAACAGTTACGGTGAATGGATTGCGCTATCGAGAGATGATTAATGATTTTTTATGGCCGGAATTGGATGGTATTTATCTGGACCACGTTTACTTTCAACAAGACGGCGCTACGTGCCACACAAGCAACGAAACCATTGATCTTTTACGGGAAAAGTTTCCGGGCCGTGTTATCTCTCGAAGAGGTGATCACAATTAGCCACCGAGATCTTGTGATGTGACACCTTGCGATTTCTTCCTTTGGGGCCACGTGAAAGACAAGGTCTACGCCAACAGCCCAGCGTCGATTCAAGACCTCAAAGATGGAATTCGTGAGGCTATCGAGGACATAGGGCAGCCACTTTGCGATTTGGTTATGGAAAATTTCATGAAAAGGATATGGTCCTGTAGGCATGGTCGTGGTGGTCATTTGGCTGATGTTATTTTCCATCATTAACGGCATACCTTCCTCTTTATAATGTAATAAATATCCGATCATTTATCTTAAAAAATGGCATTTTTCTTTGAATATCAAAATAACACCTCTTATTGGAAAACCCTTTATATTAATCTCAGATAAATACACTAGTAGTATATGTAATCAGCTATTTTTTAATTGAAATAGTTGAAATGAAAACAAATAAAATGTAACGTACGAAGGGTCCCTATCTTCCCCTACTAGGTTTATCTGGTGGATTTTCAGCCAAAGTGGCTGAAAATTCAAGCTGGAAGAGTTTTACTATTATTTAATAAAAACAAGTTGGATCGATTTCAAATTTGAAGTTTACTTTATCTCAGGGTTCTATTATACCAATTAATTTTTTTTTATTATAGAAAGACAGAGAACCACACCTTTTGGAATTTGACTATGTACTTAGCGTGTTGTATCTCTAGATAAAATATTTATTAAACTCACAAAGTTTAATCTTAAAAATGGCAGATTTACGATATCAAAACGTAAACATAATACGGGGTGTCCCATTTTCGACACTTTTAGGGGGTATTGAAGTTATTATCAAATATATAATGTCGCGGTTTTCATTTTTTAACGAAACGATAGATTTCGATGTCAAATTTGTCATGGCTCTCTTAGATTTTAAACTACAGGGTGATTTTAATAATCTTCGTTTTTTAGGCACATCTCGTATTTCTGTAATGCGTTAATTCATCAAAAAGTAAGAACTGATTTTTATAGAGTTTTTTAAGTAGAGTTCAGTCGCGTACGCAGTTTTTTCTAAAATGTTTAGTTTTTGAGGTATTAACCAAATTTACAATTTTTTAAATAGGACACCCTGTATATTATTCTAGATATTTATTAAGTATAATTTAGGGTTTTCAATAATATGTAATGTGTTTATTTTATTTTGACAAACAAGGTCAAAAAGCGATATTTCCAATAATTTACTTTATTTGTAACAGTGGGCCATGGTCAATTTATAAGAAACAAATGTAAAATTTTTACAATAATAATTATACGAAAGATTAGACACTTTAAAAGTTAATTTTAATGTTTTTCTATATTTTCAATTGTAAACACTTAATTATTATTATTATATTTTTTACGTTAAACAACACAGTTATTATAAAACCAGAATATTGAAATTTGATTGCAAAGAAACAAGAACGACATTATTTCATAAAATTTCTTCTTCTTCTTCTTCCTCTTTTATTTAAGACGACGTTTTATTTTTCTGCTATATTAAGCCTCCTGTGATGTTGATGTCCAACATTCGTGCCATCGTTTTGGAGGTCGACCAGTGGGTCTTCTAGTGTTTGGTATCTCGTTCTTAGCCCATTTTGCCCATCGATCGTCGCCCATTCTGTCCACATGGTCCCTCCAATATCTGCGCCTTAACCTTATGAACCGTACCACATCAGGCACCTTGAGCTCTTTCCTTATTTCGGAACTTCTTATTTGATCTCTTAGGGTTACTCCTTTGATTGTTCTTAACGTTTTCATTTCGTAGCATACTTTTTGTTTTAGATGTTTCAGCTCGATTTTCCGATGCATAAGTTAGTACTGGTCTTATCACAGTTCTGTAGATGCGTACTTTGCTCTCTGTGGACATATACTTATTTTTCCAAATTGTGTCCCTTAGGCATCCTGATATCCTTGAGGCCTTGTTAGCCTGTGCTCTAACTTCCTTGTATAGATTTTTATTGTTCGATACATCAACTCCCAAGTATCTGCAAGACATGCTTTGTCTGATAGGATGGTTCTTCACCACCAATTTGCATCTGACAGGATCTTTTAAAATTACCATCGTTTCCCTCTTTTCTGTAGATATTTCCATATTTAAATTTTTTGATGTGGTCTGGAATCGGTATAGTAGTCGTTGCAGATCGTCTTCATTTTCTGCTAACAGTAAGGCGTCGTCGGCAAAACATGAGATTTTTAAAGATAATCGTCCCATTTTGTATCCTCCATTGACTTCTTTTACATTTTGAATTATCTTCTCCATAATTAAATTAAAGAGAAATGGACTCATACTGTCGCCTTGTCGTATTCCCGTCATGATAGGTATTTCCTCTGTTACTCATTGTTGTGTCTTTATGCGTGTCTTTTGTTTTTATTTAGCTCTTCAATTACCGTAATATAGTTGTGGTTAACGCCATTTTCCTGAAGTATTTGCAAGACGTCTTTAAGTCGAACTCTATCAAACGCTTTTTTAAGATCCACTAGGCAGATGAAAAGAGGTTTATTGTATTCTATCGATTTTTCAATAGTCTGTCGGATAATGAAAATCGCATCAACTGTCCATCTGTTCTATCTAAACCCGTGTTGTCCTTCACTTATTGCAATTTTACTCGTTGGGTTTGAAGTCATGATTTTTGTTAATAATTTGCTTGTACTGTTTAGTAGTGTTATTGTTCTATAATTGTTGGGGTCATTCTTATTTCCCTTTCTGAAGATGGGTATAGTCAGGCTGTTCCTCCACTGTTCTGGAATACTGCAGGTTGATAGAATTTTGTCGAATAGTATTGTTAGTGTTTTTTCTAGTTCAAGGTTCCCATATTTAAGCATTTCATTGGAAATATCGTCGGTTCCCGGAGCTTTTCTATTTTTCAGTTTGGTCAGAATTTCGTGTACGTCTTCTATTATTATGTTCTCGTCTCCCATCATCGGTTTTACCTTATCTAAATCTATTTGGATGTCTTCATTATTATACTCCTGGTTACTGTAAAGGCTCTGCATGTATTCTTTCCAGTTTTCTGCTGTTATAGAGTTGATTACCACTTCTTCGTTGAGTTCTTTTTTCCTATTTCTTATTACGTTCCAAACTTTCCTTTGCCCTCCGTATAAATTCCTGTTCATTTCGGTGGAAAACCTTTCCCAGTATGTTTCCTTTAGGTCTTTAATCGCGTTATTAATTCTATTTCTCACGGCTTTGTATGCTGAGTATTCTTCTTGCGTTCTTATATTTTTGTATTTTAAGTATGCTTCCTTCTTTTGTTGTGCCAATGCCTTTCCTTCTAAAGTGAATCAAGGTTTGTTGTTTCTTCTCCCATTTATGTTTGTTGTTCTAGTACCGAGTGGTTCTTTTGCACTATCCACTATACTTATCTTGATTTTGTGCCAAGCAGCACTAGGACTATCTTCCTCTATTACTGGATCTAGGGCTAGTTTCTCTTTCAGCCTATTTTAGTATAGCATTATTCATAAAACTAAAGTAACAAAAACAAAAAGAAACACTGAAACTAGAAAACAACCAAGAGTATTTTTTTAAAGATGGTTTTCAAAATGACGGTCGTTTGCTCGAAGCATCGGCACAATTTTGTTATTCTTCTAATTGTATTTAAAAGAATTACAAGTCTATTACGAAGAGTTTGGGATATCAAACCAATTGCCTCACGAAGTTCCGCTATAAATTCATGTCGCGTCTTATACACTTGATTTTGCATAAAAGCCCACAAAAAAAATCCAAAAAGGAAAGATCGGGAGATCGTGGGCGCCATCTTACTGGCCCATTGGTACCTATCCATCTTTGAGGAAAGTTATTGTCCAGAAATTGCCTTAACAGCTCACATATGTGACTCGTGGCACCTTCTTGTTGAAGATAAATGCAGCTCAAATGGGCCAATGTAACATTTTCAAGCAATTCTGGAATAATTTCCTCAAGGATTTCTAAGTATCTACGTGCTGTGGGACCCCCTTTGTACACCCAGTAGGCTATGCGTCGACCCAAAATAAAACACGAGACACCAACCCCGAAGCGCGTTGGTTGTGTCCTTTCGATAATTAAATGGTGATTTTCTGCAGTGATGATTAAAAATTTCCGCACTTGAAAAATAACATTCGCTAGACCATGACAAATCTGCCAAAGATTCGTTAGTGCGGATTTAAATACCATTGACAAAACGTTACTCGGCGCTAATCATCTCCGGGGTGTAAATGTTGCACTATTTTAAATTTATATAAATGATATTTATGCTTTTCCAAAATTCTTTCAACGACAGATTTTGCTACACCAACTTCTTCTTCTATTTTTCTACACGATGATGAAATCGTTACTGCTGTGTAAAATAACACATTTGTTTCTTTTCTCTCCCTGTTTTCTTTGACGTATGTTTTGGGACGCGGCTGAATAAAAGATCCGTTGTTCAGCTATATTCCTTTTTAAACGAGCAAATATGTCTGGAAAGAGTTGCCTTCTTTTTGGATACCTACCTAACATGAACAAAAATGATCGCCAAATATGAGAAGTTATCCTAATGATAAAGTTCTAAATACATTACCCATTGAAATATAATTCAGAAGCTTCTTGGGGTCTTTCATTGCTTTGTATAAAACATATTAATATATCATACTTTTCATAATTATCATAAACGGCCATTATAAATGCAAAATAAATAAAAAGTAAAATAAAAACACCTACGTAACAAAAAGATCTCATAAATAATAACAATCTGACAAAACTGTGAAGTTTTGGACATCTGCCTTTTGTTTCTTATAAATTGGTTATGGCAAACTGTTACAAAAAAAATAAATTATTGAAAATATCAAATTCTGACCTTGTTTTCCAAAATAAAATAAACACATTATATATTTTTGAAAAACCTAAATTGTACTTAATCAATATCTAAAAAATATACAGGGTGTCCAATTTAAAAAATCATAAATTTGGTTAATATCTCAAAACTAAACTTTTTAGAAAAAAACTGTCTGCGCCACTGAACTCTACGTAAAAAACTCTAAAAAATTAGTTTTTACGTTTTTGATAAATTAATGCATAACAGAAATACGAGATGGGCCTAAAAAACGAAGATTTTCAAAATCACCTTGTAGATTAAAAACTAAGAGAGACATGCCCAATTTGACACCGGAAAGTGAAACCGCAACACTCTATCTTTGATAATAATTCTAATACCCCCTAAAAGTGTCGAAAATGGGACACCCCGTAGAGGTTGTTTTTATATATCACATCATACTTAGAGGCTTTATTATAAATAATATAAAAAAAAAACAGTGACGTATCATATAGTTGAGAAACAAAAGAAATCTTAACTTTTTAAATGAAACACCTTGTATATTCTGCTCTAGAATGAAATTTATTTTCCTTCTGACTTAAAAAATGTGTAAATATTTAAATATTTAAGTTTGAATTATTAATAAACTGATATAAAAAACAAATGCTTTATTTTAATATACCGTATGACGTTTTAATATGGTTTTGAATTCTTATTATATTGACTGATATACATTTTTTAAACCGGTTGGATTCCTTGTTGAAAATAGCCTACTTTATTAGATTTATATAATTAAATTGAAGAAATCGTCAAAAGTCAATTTTTTCAAATGGAAACCACCAAATTTTCTAATTTTACCTTATTTAGCATTAAAAATAAGTTTGTGTAAGACTGTCTATGCCGAAAATTTTTAGTTTTAGAAATATTTCCAATTTAATATTTTTATGACGATTTTGCTGCGGATTTTTAGTTCAGTTATAATCTTAGTTGGCTGTGACGTTTTACTCATAGCTGGCTATGACGGCATTGAAAAAACAATCAAATGCTAAAGAAATGTATGAAGCTGTCTCCATTTGAAAGTTATTAATAATCATGCCGGGGTTCTAAAATTATACAAACGAAGATTATTTAAACTTACTTATTATTTATGGAGAATGTGATAAAGTTATATCAAGAACATGTGACACATTTGTCATTCGATATCCGGAAAAACAGAAGCCATCACAATGTGCTGTTAAACGAATTATATAAAATTTTAGGGACTTTGGACCCGTCAAGGCAATAGTGCAAAGAAATAAATCTCTTGTTAATAATAAGAATATTGAAATTGCTATTTTGGGATATTTCGCTGTATATCCAACAATATCTGTAAGACAAGCTGCTTTAGAGGTAGGATTATCCAAATCAACAGTTCATAAAATATTATGCAAATATAAATTTCGTCCATACACACTTTCCATGGTTTAACATCTAAAAGAAACTGATTTTCCAAGACGAGTCGCATTCTGTAAATTTATCATAACTTGGGCGCAAGGAAACAATTTTTTCTAGATAACAAAATTTGGACAGACGAAGCTAAATTTACAAAAAATGCTGTTTTTAATCGATACAAGTTCCATGATCGGAGTGTTTCAAAGTTACATGTTTTTAGAGAGCAAAATTTTCAAGAATTCTGGGAGTTTAATGTTTATTGTGCAATAAGAAATGATGGTATTGTGGTACTAAATTTTTATCAAAAAAATTTAAATAAGTTAAACGTTTTTTCATTATTTATCAATTATTCAAGATACAAAATATGCTTATTAATTTAAACATTTTACATAAAAACGACTATTTAGACAATTTGCCGCTCGCTGTTTCTAGAATCTTGTTTTACCAACAAGATGGCGTACCTCCACATGGTGGATACCTTTCCTTTCGCCACCCCGGTCCTCAGATCTTTCAGTGCTCGATTTTTTTTTTTATCTGGGATACAATTAAAAATCTAATTTATAACAGTCCTATAACAACTATGAAAGATTGCATGAAGCGAGCGGGGAATGAATTTGCAAGTTTAAGTCCCGAGTCAACAAGAAAAGCGTCTGGAAGTTTAATGACGTCAGTTCGAACATTTACTGAAGATCTTTTTTTTAAATTTAGAGTTTTTTCTTTCTAAATTAAGCATGCACTGTTTTTTTGACGTATCCAAAGTTCTTAAAATTTGTTTAACAGTATATAGTGAAGCAAATAAGTGCCAGACCGATTAACATCAATGTAATACAGGTGTATGTACCTACAGCGGACAAGTCAGAAACCGAAGCTGAACAATTTTATGAGCAAGTTCGAGAAGTTTTGCACTCATTAAAGCCTCAAGATATCAATATAGTGATGGGTGATTTCAACGCAAATGTCGGTAGCAGGACTGAGGAAGGTGTAACAGGGGCATTGGGTTAGGTGACAGAAATGAACGAGGTGAAATGCTGATCTAATTTTGTCGTAATGAAAAATTGGTTATCAAGAATACTTTCTATAAATTACACCCTAGAAGACTCTACACCTGGAATTCTCCTCAAGATGGACAGGAAAATATTGTGCGCAACCAAATTGACTTAGCATTAGCATTACACGTGTTGCCGCCTACCCAGGAGCAGACATCAGCTACTATCAAAACGACGTAGACCTCGAAAATAAAATATTCTGGCATTAAAACAACCCGCAGTGCAGAGGAGCATGAAGATTACATTGAACAGGCTTTGCCATGAACATACCCTAGAGAAGAAGTTGCAGCTGATAAGATCTGGATTACGCTAAAAACATCCATCCAATCAGCTACTGAAACTGAAATAAGTGAACTAAAACTGGTGAAATGTAGCCCCCAACCTATCAGAAATTCCGTGCAAAGGGCTGGTTACAAAGGTCACGTAGCAAGATAAAAATCGTTAATTTCAGAAAAGATCAAAAACAACATTTGGAGTTTGCCAGAGAACATGTTACCAAGACATCAGAGTTTTGGGAAACTGTTAATTTACTGGGAAACTATTGATTTACTGATGATACAAAACTAAACCTCTTGGGATTGAATGGTTGAGACAGAGCTTGAAGGAAGAGAAATACTGAATTGAAAATGTCTGTCCTATAAATAAATAAGGCAGTGGTCAATTGCGATGGTGTATGTCAGCCAATGGGGCGGGCCTGCAATTGTGCATTGGTGGTGTTACAGATTAACATACTTATTTAAATATTCTAAGAAATACTTGGGTAGTTCAATAAGTAAGAAAAAAAAAAAGGAATAAAAACGTTATTGTTTACTGTTTCTTTTAATTTTCAAGATAGTCTTCTTGGAGCTCTGTACACTTGGTCCAGCAGTATTCCAACTTGTTTATGTCTTCTGAAAAATAGGAAGTATCCAAATACTCAAAATAGTCTTCTACAGCCGTAATAACCGCTTCATCTGATGAAAATCTCTGTCCTCCCAGCCACTTTTTTAGGCTAGGAAAGAGTCAATAAGTGCCAAATCTGCTGAATAAGGTGTATAGAGTACCATAATTCATTTAATTTTGACATTGCAACTGCCCAAGTGTGAACTCGAGCATTGTCTTGATGAAGAAGAACTTTTTTGCGTTGTAGTCTTCGATGTTCTTTTTCAAATTTTTCATCCAAACGGCCAAGAAGCGTTGCATAGTAATCTCGTGTGATCGTTTGACCATTTTTAAATAGTCAATAAATTATATCCCTTGAGAATCTCACAGAACAGTGGCCATAATCAGTACCCATCTGGTAGATCTTTATTCGTCGACCGTCGTCAACAATACGATATATTTCTGGTGTAGCGACCTCAACTGGACGTCCCGAACGTGTTTCATCTTTAGCTGATTTTCGATCGCGTTTAAACTCGTCTAGTCAAAAATAGCTTTTGAAGTCGGTGCAGAACTTCTGTGAACAATATCCAACTCAGTTTTAACCTAAGCTCCTGTTCACGGTTTCATATAGAAATGTTTAATCACTGCTCGAAACTCGTGTTTTTCCATTATTTATAGCAATGGTGTGGTGACCTACTTCAAATGACTGCCACATAAACTAATTTACCTTACTTAATGAACCATCCTCGTGATTCATACCGATGTCCAGAATTTTGGACTTGAGCAAGGGTATATATTCTAACAGCTATGTGGGATATCATAAATAAACATAGGAATTTAAACAAAAAGAGTGAAGCGGCACCAAACATAACCCCAGATGAGTTCAATGACTATTTTATTAATATTGCACCTGAGTTAATTAGCCACATCCCTAAACATCAGGCTGATCCTTTGGGAGGTTTTATGGAGGTTGTTTCCAACGATCATTTTGAGTTTACAGAAATTTCTTTCAATGAAATGAGAGAAATAAACGATCATTTGAAAAACAAGTCTAGCAGGGATATTTTTGGGCTTAGTATAAATCTAATAAAATTAATAAAAAATTTAATCATAAGTCCTCTGACTGGGCTGGTAAATGGGTGCTTCAGGGACAATATTTTCCCTGATATACTCAAACAGGCCATGGTTATTCCGGTGTTTAAACAGGGAGATAGAAATGTTGTGTCAAACTATAGGCCAATTAGTTTATTGCCGGCCATATCCAAGATAATTGAAAAATGCATGGCGTTAAGGATGGTCAGCTTTTTTGAGAACAATGACTGCTTTAGCCAATGTCAGTTTGGCTTTCGTCGGGGGAGGAGCACGGTGCTGGGCATTCTGGATCTGATTGGGAGGATCACACGGTCGTTTGAATCAAGCGAATATAATGGCATCTTATTCTACGACTTAAGTAAGGCGTTTGACTGTGTTGCTCATGATATCCTCATACAAAAGCTGCACTTCTATAACTTTAATGAGAGCAGCTGCAAGCTTATAACATCTTACTTGGAAAATAGGGTTCAGATTGTGAGAGTTGGAGGGGAGTCCTCGGCCAAGGGAGGGATTTCGATAAGGGTGCCCCAGGGTTCGGTATTGGGGCCAATTCTCTTTTTAATCTACATAAATGACCTACCTATGGGCAGAGATGCTGCAGATTTTACACTCTTTGCCGATGACACCACTCTCTCGGTTTCAGATGTATCTCTGGAAGGGGCTTTGGGCAGGTTGGAAGCGGCACGGTCTGGTGCTAGGGAGTGGTTTGACGCAAATGGACTACTTTTGAATGAAAATAAAATCAAGCAAGTGGTATTTTCTCTACGTGACGTGGGAGATATAAATGGGGATTTGCTAAGTGCTAGATTCTTGGGAGTCCAGATTGATCCTGGCCTTACTTGGGAAGCTAATATAGAGCAGGTTTCAGGGATGCTCCGTAGCAGCCTGTTTGCTTTGAGGCGTCTGGCGCTGCGTGTTGGCATGTCGGTTCTGAGGGCTTCGTACTTTGCCCTGTTCCATTCGGTAATGTCATATGCACGGCTTGTCTGGGCCATGCATCGCGGGCGTCTCGCGTGTTTGGGCTTCAGTGAAGGACTGCGAGAGTGGTGCGGGGTATGAACTTTAGGGAGGACGAACTAAAAATATTAACATTGCCTTCGCAATACATTTTGGATAACTTACTGTATGTTAAAAAATACAAAGAAAGTTTCAAAACGCACAGTGGGGTCCACAGCTGGGACACAAGGCACAGGGATAATTTGGTGCCAGCATATTTTCGTTTGAAAAGGTGTCAGAATGGGCCTGGTGATAAAATTCTTTAATGTTTTGCCTCTGTCATTGAGAGAGCTTCCAGATAATTTTTTTAAATATAGAATAAAATAAATCTTAATCCAGAATGCATTTTATAGTTTTGACGAATTTATTCATTACAAATTTTAATCATAATTTTTAAACTAGACTTAGCCTAAGTTTCATGTGTAATGTATATAATTAAGATTTTAAATGTAAATGTATTTGTAGAGTTTTTTATTTTATATACTGACGAATGTAAGTGTTGTAAAACAAGATACTGATGAATAAATTGAAATTGAAAAGGATAATAGCCCTAAACATGATATGGCAAGTTCATTGAACTGCCTCTTTGTTACCAGTATTGGAGAAATAGTCAGCGATATAGAAAAATCTGAACCAGATTTTCTAATTTTACCTAGACATGGAGATTTATTTTTCAAAAATTTTAAGCTCGTTACTGTTAAGGAACTTCAGGAAATTGTTTTTGATTTACCAAATAAAAATTGATTAGATGATATAAACCATAATTTGATAAATGCGTAATTTTTAACATTTAAGGTTCTCCATGAATTGAAAATATCGACTATTATGTCAGTTGCTAAAGTAAATAATTCTCACAAGGCTGTTGATTTGTGACCCGTACACATGCCAAGTTCTGTTAAAAAAATCTTGAAAAAAGTAGTAATTCATAGAAGCCATAAACATTATAAATACTATGCAATCTGGTTTTTTTGGATAAG
Source organism: Diaprepes abbreviatus (assembly GCA_034092305.1). Lineage (NCBI taxonomy): Eukaryota > Metazoa > Arthropoda > Insecta > Coleoptera > Curculionidae > Diaprepes > Diaprepes abbreviatus. The sequence continues at coordinate 213,345 of JASJET010000194.1, read as the reverse complement.
CACAGCTTTGACACCACCGTGCAGTATGTCTTCAATAACTGGAAAAATTATTTTGATTAAAATCTTATTATGAGTGCTATTGGATTTGAAGAGGGCCTATGGTACTTTGGATAGAGAAAGACTACTTAAAAAGTTAGACGTATTGGAATTTATGAATAATTAATAGAAAATAAAGATTGAAATTGAAAATCTGGTGATTGCTGAATACATCTGTTTTCCATCTTAACGAAATTTAAAATCCACGTTAATGTGGCAACATAGCATAGTAAATCACATGTTTCGATCTAAATCGAATATACGCTCAAAACTATAAGCTAACAGTTTTCTTTCTTTTTATGGTAAAGTCGTATTTTTTGATGATTATTTATGTAAATTTTGTCAAAAAAAAATGATTAAATATTGTGTTGTGTTTCTAAATCATACTGGAAGTGGACAAAGCTTGCAAAATTTCATGTGAAATTGTCAAAAAAAAAAAAAACACCTCATATTCATGTTTAATGACCAGAAAGTCAAAGGTAACTAAAAAATCATCTGTTTCCACTATTCCGAATAGTTTTCAAATAAAGGGTTGGCTGCAATTTTTTTAAAATTTAGAATTACTTCTCAGTAAATTGCCAATACTTACAGTTTTAAAGTAAATATTGAAAATAAGTCATATATGGAGGCTGTTGTTGAGTGTTTTAAAAAGTATTTTCAGTGTATAAACTAGTACTTGCAAAATTGTATATTTTTAAACATTTTAAAAGAAATTCTAGCCCCTTTTGCTTCATAAATATCAAAAGTCACTGCAAATCAATTTCATAACACTTTAATCTAACATCAGTTCTATTTATCAACAAAAATAGATCAACAGTCCATTACCAGAATGAAAATACATTCATCAATCAACCGCAAAATACGCCTCCTACGATGATAACAAAACTCACCATTATCAATTCCTAACGAAAACTGAGAGACCTTGATTCGGCACAGGACAAACTGCAAAAAAAAGATAAACCAGTTTAAAATCAACAAATTACAAGAGCAAATATCGTAAATCTTTAACTTATCATTACTATTTCATACTATAAAAACTACACTTTGACGTGAAGGGCGATTAAAAAATGATTAAAAAATTACCTTAAAAATGGCGTCCGGGCTTGATCAACATCGAATTTTTTTGGTTATCGAAGGGGGACACTTTTTCACAGCAGAATGTAATAATTATCGCACTTAAATCGCATGTATTTAACACTAACAATATAATTACAACAAATAAAAACATGCAACTTGAGCTTTTTATGTGACTTTCTGACACGTCAATGTTTTCGTGACCTGTTTAACCGACATTTTAGTTTTTAAGTTCACCAGCAGCGGCGCCAGCGCTTTCACTTGAAGTTAGCACTTTTTCTATGAGAAGAAAGTATTAAGTACTATTAAAGGAAAAACGTTTTCACAATGTAATATAAGGATGTTATAAAGCATTTTTCGGCAAATGATCATCCAGATTTTCAGGGTTTGAAATACGAAAACTTCATATTATTTTAATATGGTAACAATAACATAACACGCGTACAATTAAAAGTTACTAAAAAAGGAGCCAAATCAAAAAAACCTAACCTAGAATTTTCAAAATTTTCATAACAAATCCTTTTAAAATACTGACCTCAAACATATCTAAAAATATTGTGGAATCTATGGCGATTCTATTTTTAAAACCAACTTGAAATGAGCTACGATTTTCCGTCTTTAAACGGGCCGTTCGATTATGCCAGTCTCGAGTCGCAGCTCGGCGAAAGTTTAACTGCAATTTTTTTATATATAAATTCGTGTATCGTAGGTTTGTGTAACTATTTAATTAACACAGTGGAGCACTTTATTTTAGGTTGTATTATTTACTTAGCACTATGTGGTATACTGTATCTTTGCGCTATGTGGGGGGTGTTAGCTTTTACAGAGATATGCGAAACGCAAAAAGAATACTGTTTATAACTGCCCACCCAGATGATGAAGTGATGTTTTTCGGGCCTACAATTTTACATTATACACAGAAGCCCAATTGTACAGTATTCTTACTGTGTTTATCATCAGGTACAGTAACGTTATAGTCCCTAAACAATGCTAATTCTTATTTTTTAGTTTAAATACTAGTATAGTCGCCGAGGCATTGTTCGAAGCTGACAAAACAAGCATTAACTTTTCTGTTTTAGGTAAAAATTATGGGATGGATAGAATACGAACAAATGAGCTTTATGAGTCCTGTAAATTATTAGGTATTAAAGAGGAAAATATTATTGTACATAATCATACAGACCTTCCGGATGATATGGATGTAAGATGGCCTGTGGAAGTTATATCAAAAATTGTACTATACATTATAGAGGTATTTAAAACTTTGAAGCATTAGTTACTTCATAAAAATGTGTATAACATTTTCAAGATTTAAGAGGTGTGGCTATAAAATAATGAGACCGTTGTTGTAAAAAATTTTGTTTAGTAATCATTTGTATTGAGTGAAAAGTACGAAAATGACTTTTTTTTTTTTTTTTAAATTTCGGTACTTACCCTGTATTTTGAGATCATAGAACACGATTCTGATCTTGATTTTTCACTATTTTTCCTTACTTTCCCAGAAATTAAAAAAACGTGAAGCGTCAATTCAGTTAGCACTTTTATTTCAGTTAAAACACTGAACTTACGTATTGATTTTCAATGGAACTATTTATAATATATTGTATGTAATATATTTCAATTATTTTTGCACAAATTTTGGCAAACCAATTTAGAAAACTTTGTATTTTCAACAAAAAATCAAAAATACGGTTCAGAAAAAATGCTATCAACTGTCGGAGTATCTAAACTAACCATCAGATTCGCGAAAAAGGGCGCAACGTTGCCAGATATAAAATATTTTCGTAATATAAACTAAAATTTGTCCATCTAAGTCAACAATATAGTTTAATATTTTTAATGCTTAATACAGTTTCTGAGTAAAAATAATCTCCACCACTGAAAATTTTTGGTTGATTTTTCTTAGTCCAAGTTTAGCTTGATTTTGGTTTATTTGGAAAACAGAAACTAACCTGAAATAATCTAAATTGCCTACATTAATACTTTCCTGGTATAAACTATAAAATTTATCCATTACAGTTAACAACATAGTTTAATGTTTATAATGTATAAAAAAGGGTAAAATTTATCTTACCCAAAATTTTTGGTTAGTTCTGGTTAGTACAGGTTTAGCTTGGTTTTTATTAATTTGAAAAACTGAAACTACCTAATCTGACCGAAATTTATTAATAAAAAATGTTATTTTCCAGTAAAGATTACTTGGAGGCGGGACAATTTCTGCCAGATAAGGATATTTGGGAAAGGTCATCAGTTTACGTTAGTTTCAGTTTTTCAAACTAAACAAAACCTGTACTAACCAGAACTAACCAAAATTTTTGGGTTGTTAAAATTAATTTTATCCTTTTTTATACATTATAAACATTAAACTATGTTGTAAAAGAGTATATGTGAATTCCAAAGAAATCGTATTTGCAATCTGGCAACAGCGCCTATAGCAACAAGCACGCCATCTTTATGTGAACTATGCAAGCTATTATTTAATGGTGGGACGTTTTGTTTGTATATGTTTTGGTTTGTTTCTTGCCAATTTGCCTGATAAAAAAAGTGCATATTTTTGAATTTTTATGTAATACAGAGGTTTTTGTCAGTGTGGAATATATGGTTGTAACAAAAGTTTAACGATTTAGTGCAAAATTTAACTTACAGTAAAAAGTAATTTTCCCTGTTTTCTGCAAAATTAAAGAAAAACTATGGAAAACCGAACAATCGTATTTTACGAGCTCGAAATTGGGGATAAGTTTCGGAATTTTTTCAAAAAGAACGTCATTTTTCCTAGATTTAACTCAATATAAATTGTTACCTTTTATTTCTTCTTCAATATACACCCCTCCTCTATCTCTACAATGCTCCATGAGAATTTACCTTGTTCAAAACAGTGCTGGGAGTCTTGATGTGTGACCTTGGGTAACAAGAAAGTCAAATAAATAAATGTTTTATTAACGGTTAAACCAGTTTAAAATTTACAACACTTTATAACTTACAAACAAGCTTCCAAACAGATAAAAAAAATACTAAACGATAAACAAACAAATCCAAAGTATCCGTTAAACTACAGTAAGCTCACAATTAGGACCACACATAGAACAGTGAGAAGTAAAAATCTGCACTATTGCTTTAAAAAATTTTTGAAACTATTTAAGGGCATGTTAAAAATGTCCAGATCAACGTGATCACGTGATAACTTATTAGCTAAAATGCACATTCTATTTAGTGGTGCATAGGTGGAGTAGTTGGTTCTATGAGTATCCACAGAGAACACTTCAACCCATCGACTATTTCTCTGAGGTACATTGAAACCAATATGCATTAGTAATTCTGGAGAATTTTTTATACTATTAACGATTTTTTTTAAGAGCTACGAATCTTAAAAAGCGCTTCTGCACCCTTTCTAGCCCCAATTTGTGTGCATTGTAGAAAGGTGACCATATTGGTGAGGCCTACTTCAATACAGAATGCACAACACTGCAATAAACATTTTTAAGACACATAATATCGTTGAAGTCAGGTGTAACAAACTCCCACTAATTTCATACTCTTATTAGTGATATTATGTATATGCTCTTTAAAAGTTAACTGACTATCCAAAATTACACCAACATCAGATATAGAATTGGTCAATTCCACAGACATACCATTAATCTTATAATCATACTCAATTAAAGTCTTCTTTCTACAGTGATATTATGTATATGCTCTTTAAAAGTTAACTGACTATCCAAAATTACACCACATCAGATATAGAATTGGTCAATTCCACAGACATACCGTTAATCTTATAATCATACTCAATTAAAGTATTCTTTCTACAGAATCGTACTGTCTTGCACTTTCCAATGTTAAGGTACAACCTGTTAATAGTACACCATACACTAAATGCATCCAAATCAGACTGCATATCAATGTAATCCTGTAGAGATCTAATTCACTTAAAAAATTTTAAGTCATCAGCGAAAAGCAGTGCCGTTCCATGCGAAAAAAACTTGACGACATCATTCAAAAACAAGTTGAACAAAAGAGGGGCCAAATGCGTTCCCTGAGAAACCCCAGGGTGCACCCTAATTTCACGCAACGAGTAGTTCTTATATCGTACAATCTGTATTCTTCCGTGAGATAGCTTTGTATCCACGAAAGGAGCGAATCTTGAATACCAATAGTTTTCAGTTTAGTTAAAGACAAGTATGATTTACTGTATCAAACGCCTTGGAGTGCAAGGTCATGCAAATAAGTCAGATGATCTAACATTGGGATTTCATACTGGACTTGAAACTTCTTGACAGATAATGTAGAATGAAATGTTAAAGTTGGATCGAAATTCATTTTTTGAAATTTATCTGGATTTAGGAGAGTTTGTGTTTTGGATTAATATTGATCTTTATTAAGGGCAACAATAGTATTACCTTTGTCTGCTCTTGTCAGTATAATATTTATTATTAAATATGCAATTACAATAACCTGAACTAATAAAAATAATTTTGGTTTTTTCATAATTTTATAGACTTATAAATATGGGCGACACAGGTAAATATCTTTTTGAATGTAAAATTTAGAGTAGTCTTTGCTTTGTTTAGATGTTATCTACCATCTGAAGAAGACACTATGTGTTGAAACTATTGTTATGGTTAATGTAATGTAGTGGAAATTATAATATGTTGTATTACTTAAATTATATAATGGATTTCCATCAAGTAACGACCACAATACAGTACTTAGTTCAAGCTTCTACGAGCTTTCTAGCCACTTGGTACTTCAAACTACTCTTAAGATGCAAAATTTGTTCCAGAATATTTAGTTTTATAATATGCGCATAGAGAACAGTGTATTTTCAAGATATATGTGTCTGAAAATAAAGAATATGTCCACATCGGCCAATACAGCCCAACACTATGGATTGAAGAAATGGTTAATACTTGATAGAAAGGTGCAATATAGCAAGAGAGACATTTGTAATGCATATTTTACGGTAATCAATTCTGAATTAAGTAGCAGAATATGCAACATAGAATTTGACATGTTAGATAAAAAAATAAAAATACAATAGAAGGAATTGTACACAAAAAGGAAAACTTAACAAATTGTACTACAAACATATCTGTTAATAAAGAATCAGTTAATAATTTTCACTAATCACAAGTTTTATGATAGATATGTAAACTTATCAGATACTGTACTTACAAATGAAGAAACTACGTTGTTAAGTAAGTGTTTTAATTACAATATCAAATCTTATAATAATAAAAACAGAGGATATTTAGGTGTTGAATGTGAATTAATTTTAAATAATGACATAAATTCGGAACTTGTTAAGATAAGATTGGTAATATTATTCAATCAAATAAATATAACTTACCGAGGGGCAATTTTCTCACGATCATAAGTATTAAAATAAAACAACAGACAACAATATTATACTGACAAGAGCAGACAAAGTAACACAAACTTTCCTAAATCCAGATAAATTCAAAAAACGCAGAATGAGCTGCTACATTGTCGTTTTGTTCTTATTTTTTTCACAAAGTTGAGCTGTGAACCTCAAGGTAGTAATGTCGATTAATTGTTTGACCTTCAAGAGCCCAGTGAAGCTTATTTTGATGTGGAGGGGTGACCTAGCCGTGAATAATTTTCAGCGTATTTTCAGCCATCTCGAAAATGCTTAAACCACTCGCAAACTCATGCACTTGACAAACATTCATTCACTTCTTTTAATAAGAGATAAGTTTCGGTAGCTGTTTTTCAAGTGTTATGTGAAATTTCACGATAATTCTTTCCTCTATTAGTACACATTATTTATTTGGAAAAAAAAACAGCTCTTATACAGTCAAAGGCCACAGCTAGAGCGATTTGTCTACAGACATGGAAGGCGCCGCATTTGAAAGAGAAGACTCCATACTACACAGCTGTTGGTCGTTCGCTTTTGGCGCATGCGTACTTCTGCTGTGAAATTATTTTATAGCCACACCTTGTATGGTATTTTATCTGATCTCTAATATTTGTTGTTATAGGTTTTTAATATTACGAACATAGTGACATTTGACAGATATGGTGTATCTGGTCATCAAAATCATTGTAGTATATATTATGCAATAGCTGATTTAATATTAGATGGACGAATACCTCGACGTAAGTAATAAAATTTTGGTTATGACAATTTATATCAATTTTTTTCAACCCCGTATTTTTTATTAAATGAGATGTAATTTATAATTTTAAAATTTTAGAGTGTGGAGTTTATGTATTGGAATCTGTAAATATTATAAGGAAGTATTGGCTATTTTAGACCTACCTATATCATATATAATGTCAAGATTTAGGTAAGTTTAGATTGTTTATCTTAGTTTGTTTTCTTGGAAAACTTATGACATATATATGCAATTTTTTGGTCAAATTGCAATTTGCTTTCAATCTCTTAAGTTAAGGGGAAAATAAAGTTGAAAGCATGTTTTGTTAGTATGTGTTTAATAAGTTTAGAACTAAGTATATGACAGGGGTTCTATTGAAGAGATTGACACTCTGGCTGTTCCAAAGCCTTTTTTAAATCAGATGAGTGTTTGTGGAGAATGGTGTTGGTTGCTGATTGATTGTTTGACTGTACTGTTATCTTGTTTTCATATTTTACCGACCAATACTTGTATTTTTTAAGACATCAAAATTTCAGTAAGAAATAAAGAATTCTATTTGCCATATTTAAATAGTTGTTATATATGTATTCTCCTTTCTGGCAGAGAAAAGGAAAGAATATATACAAACAGTTTATTTCCTGCAAATACCATTCTGGTCCTCTCTCTATACGCGTTTCGACCACCTCATGTGGTCAGTGGAGCTGTATCTGACCGTGAGCAACATTCGCAGGAAATAACTGATATATGAAATATAAATTCCAAGGTATGTCGGTAGGATATTGCAACTTGCCACCTACCGATCTGGTGGCATCATCTATTGAGAGATTTCTTGTGATGAACTTCCGATAGTTTTTCGTCGGAATAACCTGGTTTTGGATAACTAACAAGAAGCCTTCCGTTTCCGGGAACATCTGTCCTGAAATCAACCATAAGGTCGATGCTGAGTTGTCGACATTGTCCCTATTGACCTCACTTGGATGCATCCCATTGCCCCCTTCATGCACCCTTTCTCTTGAGTTATAACGATGTTATTTTGCTCCCAATGTGCATAGATGCGTTGGGCCAAGCAGGAGGTGATCATCTTATACAGTGTGGGAAGGCAGGTGATTGGCCTATACTTAGCTGAGTCATGTGTGTTGTGTTGGTCCTTTGGCCAGAGATATGTAATAGCTTCGGTCAAGAAAAATGGCATTTTTTCTGGATTAAGAAAAACATTATTAATACGATTAGAGCCAGTTGATGGTACATACACCAGAACTTCTTGAGCCAGTAGTTCTGGATCCCGTCGAGACTTGTTGCTTCCCAGTTATGGGATTCCTTGATTATTCTTGAAATTTCCTCGGTGGTAAATGGCTCAAACTGCATCTGGCAGTTTTGATGTTCTTCATTGATCCAGCCGACTGTAATATTACAATTGACAGGTGTGGAATGTTGGTTTCCCCAGAACTCTTCTACCTGCTCTCTATTAGGATATCTATTATCTGCCATGTTAGGTGGAGAGTTTAGCTTACGGTAGAAAGTATTTTCTGATCGTTGGAACAGCGCATTGTCACGTTTTCAGTTATTGCTGGTCTTGTATCTCTTTAGCTGTCCTGCAATAATAGAAAGTTTCTGTTTTAGCGTCTCAAGGTATTGCTGAGCAGTAGCATTCGTTGGATCTTGTTGCGATTGATATCGGACACGATTCATGATTTCTTGAACTCGAGTTTGCCCTGACCTGACCCCTGATGTACTCATTCAGCTGTCCAATATCTTTTCGAAGATTTTCAATTTTCTTATTAAGAGGCCGTTCCCATGGTGGTGTGTTGGGTTCTGTTCTTGCTGATTGGCGCTCTGTTGTAACTTTAATTCCTAAAGCTCTAGCTATTGCAGTCGCTGCACAGTAGATAGTCATATGCAAGGACTCCAGAGTGTAGGCATCTGAAACAGACTGGTAAAATACGATTGTTTATGATGTCTAATATGATACCCAGTTTTCTGGATGAATTAATTTTTGACAGTGCCGGTCTGTTTAACAGATTGGTTCCACTATACTCCAACACTCTAATGGTCGTCCTGCTTGAGTAAGCGCTGGTTGGGGTTCCCACACAGCATCTTCGGCGGGCGGCGCTCTTGGTGTTATTTAGCTTTCGTGCTGATGTAGTTGTTGTTGCTGCTGGTCTTCAGCGATGCCCTCTCTCATGCCGTTGTTTGGTTGTTCTTTAAATTCGGGGTCTGGGGGTGGCGCAGGTTCTGCGATTTGGTCATTGATATCGTCGATCTTTCTTATCTTGTTCGATTTCCGTTTTAATGATGTTAAGTCGCGCTTCCGAGATTAGTTTATTTCAGAGAATAGCTCCGTATTGGTCTGCTATTCTATGTTGTGATACTTGTATGTGCGGATATTTCCTACAAAATTCGGCATGTCTATAGCCGATCGTTTCTCGTCCTAGTTGAGTCACCCTATAAAAAATGCGCATTATTGTTTTATCCATAGATGTTGTCCATTTCATGCGCTGTCTTGTAAGTCCCGCCTGAGTGAACGCTGGCTGAGGTTCCTGCGCAGCATTTTAGGAGGGTGGACCTCTCGCTGTTGTTTGGCTCTTATGTTCTTGTTGGGTTGTAGCTTCGTGTGCGACAGGGGTCCGCCCCCTCAACACCCTGCCACTTAAGGTGAAGATGTCGAAATTTTGCCCCGCCCCAGAATTCGTGAGGCAGACCCCTTCTGCGGTGTGGGATTCTGGACCATTGGTCCTACCCACCTCGGGTCATTTTTGTTTTGCAGTCGACATGTTTTATTTATTATTTTATTGTTATTATTTAAGCAGAGGGTATGCTCATTTGAGGGGCTAATATTAAGTGGGATGTTAAAATAATAATAAAAAATATTTAAATCATTTGAACATTATATTTTTGATATTTCTAGGTATATGGACGGTTTTAGTCAAAGGTGGCAAATTCAAAACGCTCTTAGAAAGCACACGTCGCAGATCGTTTGGTTCCGTCAACTATACATGACGTTCTCCAGGTACATGTTGATAAACACCTTACAGCAAATGAATCTAGTCGATATAGAGTTGGATTTGGAATTGGATGATTAATAAAACAGAAAAAAAAGCTATTTACAAGTAATTTTGTGTGTTGGTATGGTTTTGTATACAGGATGTTGCATTTATCTCTGCCAGTTGTAACTAATCCATACAGTTATGGAATAAATTAATATATATTTTAAACATCATAATTCTTTTGCAGTCGGGTCGCGTTCTATCAGTCATGTTCGATTTATATCTAAGACCTTCCCACATCGCTTCATTCTTAAAATTTTATTTCCCTACACCTTTCGAGGCAGATCTTTAACGCAACTCGACTGCATAAAATAAAATTGGAAAAATTTTGATGGAAATTCGACTAAAATTTCATAGTGTGTGTTAAAAAAACCCAATTAGGAACTTTTCTTATAATCACTTTTTCAGAAAATGTTATTCTTAATTATAAGTTTGATCTAAATATTGTGAATGTATCGGATATAATAGCGCCACCATAAGCAACTTGTTTATGGTGGCGGTATTGGCTAGAAATATAAGTTTAAAATCTTGCGGAGCTTCCGCATTTGCGGAAGCGGAGATCCGCTACATCCACGTACAACTTTTGATAAAAGTGAAATATTTTCGGGCATATTCTAATCGACATCTAATTTACTTGGTATATTGGTTTTAAGATCAATCATAACTTTTATTAAGAATAAAATTTTCTAAGCATCAGAAAATTTTCCAAAAATTGCTCACTTTTTAGGTACATTGTATAGATAATTTTTGGTGGAAATTTGATTAAAATTTTGATTTCTGTGTCCAAAAAAAAAATGTAACAGGAAATTTTTTTTACAATAAGTTTTTCAGAAAATTTTATTTTTTAATAAAAAGTTTAATCTAAATGCTGTGAATGTAGGGGATATAACAGCGCCTCCATAAACGACGCATTTATGGTGGTTCTAAATGCATTTATAAAAAAAATCTGTAGAAGTAAGGTAGACTTCATTTTAGATACAAAAAAAACTAGGTATGAAGATGAACACAGCACTGTTGTAGTATAGCTTGCCTTTCCCACTATTATCACTTTCCAACGCTCCCATGCTTACCTCTCTTTGGCTTAAAAATGTCGTTAAAGGATAACCTGTTGAGCGGTTCTCATTATACTGCGTTGCGTGGTAGTTCCGTTAAATTCCCGTTATAAAAAATGCCCGAACGAAACTCGAGACAAGTTTAAAATCTTACGGTGCTTCCACACTTGCGGAAGCGGAGATCTGCTACATTTACGCACAACTTTTAAGAGAAGTAAGATATCTTCATGTGATTCTAATTGACATCAAACTTACATGGCATATTCGTTTTTCAGAAAATTTTATTTTTAATAAAAATTTTAATTTAAATACCGTCGAGGTAAAGTAGTCTTAATTCGAGAAATAGAAAAAACTACTATTATAGCCTGCCTTCCGTACGAATATCACTTACCAAGGCTTCCATCTACATCCTTTTGCCTTAAAAATTGCGTTAAATGGTAACCTGCGTCGCGTGGTAGTTCGTTAAATTCTCGTTATAAAAAATGCAGAAGCGAAACTAAAAACATAAGTTTAAAATTTTGTAGAGCTTCCGCATTTGCGGAAGCAGAGTTTCGCTACATTCATGCACAACTTTTAATAGAAGCGGAATATTTTCATGCGGTTGTAAGCATGTTTTAATTGACATCAAATTTTCATGACATATTTGTTTTAAGTTTAAAATGAAGCATCACTTTTAGGACGAATAAAATTTTTTAAGATAAGAATCGGACCATTTTTCCATATGTTGCACACTTTTTTAGATACATTGTATAAACAATTTTTGGTGTAAATGTGGTTAAAATTTCTTATCTAAATGTTCTGAATGTGTCGGATATAATAGCGCCACCATAAACAACTCTATGGTATCGCTACTCATATTTCTTAAAAAATACTACATTTAATTTTAAAGATAGAAAAAAACTATGCATTAAATTAAACAAAGCACTGTTGTGGCATAACGCGACCCTTTTGCTCAAAAATTTCATTAAAGGGTAACTTTTCCAGCGGTTGTCATTATCCTACGTCGCGTGGTAGTTCCGTTACGCTTACATTATAAAAATTACAGAAGTGAAACTATAAATTTATATTTAAAATCTCGCGGAGCTTCCGCATATGCGGAAGCGGAAATCCGCTACATTCACGCATAAATTTTAATAGAAGTGAGATATTTTATGGGGTTTTAAGCATGTTCTAATTGACATGACAGATTCGTTTTAAGTTTAAGATATAGCCTCACTTTTTTGACAAATAAAATTTTCTGAGTCAAAAATTTTTCCAAATGTTGCACGCATTAAAGTAATACCATGTATAGAAATGTATGAACAATTTTATAGGGTCTTTTGGGAGTATTAATTAAAAGTTGTATGCTAGATATAAAAAGTACAAGTTGTAGACAGTGAACTACTTGGTCTCAAGAATGTTAACAAATAAAATAGACGTACTTAGTGAATATGCACTCACTATTTTTATTTGATTTTCTCTCTATTTTGTAGCATAACAGTTAAAGTATTCGTTATAGAATCATCTGTAAATACTGCGCAATATTGCTGTAAATAAATATCTATTTCTACATGTAACAATGATGTTTTATACTTCAAAATTAAATTGCATAGGAAAAACTGTTAACTGTTATATCTATATCGTTTTGCCAGGTCATTTTTAATTACCATGATTTAAAATGTTAAGTGTACTTTTCGATTATTAGTACTTTGTGGCATATTAAAAAGAAAATAAAAATCTTCTATCCTTACATAATAGGCATTGTAAAAAAAAAATCAATATTATAGTTTTGTTGTTTTAGAACAGTCTGTATATATTAGATTTTCTGTCAAGTTTTTCAATGGTATCTTTATCCGATTTACTTCTACGACTCGACCTTGAATTAAAGACTTTCACGCCGTTCACCAGGATTGCTGTTTTATGAATGAGAGATCAGTTCTTCGTTTAAAGACTCCCTCATCGTTCTACGTGGTGTCTTTTTTCTCATACTTTTAACTAATATATGTAGAGGTATAAGGCTCAGATTTAATTCCATATTGACCATTGTAGTACAGAGAACCAACATTTTAACCGGGACACATATGACTTTTAGATAACATAGGCCTACAGGGACAAAACGTATACGTTTTCTTCAATGGATAAGTGTGGTTTCCGAGTTATTAACAATTAAAGGTTGAAAAATGCATATTTTTGCTTGCGAATCAAAATGGAAGTGTTTTTTTTAAGAAAATGAGGTAACCGTCTTGTAGAGAATTAAAAAACCCTTAAAATGGCTTTTTGCAGATGTCAATATCTTTATTTTTTGCTTAAAAACCTGCAAAAGAAGGTCAAAATTGACATGATTTTTAAATAATAATAACTATTGCAAAAACCAACCTAGAATTTTGTTATTGCCTGAAAAGTTGAGTCTTGTAGTACTTAATATGTAATAAAAAATTCAGAAAGATTCATCAAATATTTCTTGCAAAATTAAATTCGTTTATCGCAGATGCGTTTTTTTGTTATAACATTATACGTACAGTAATCAAGTTACAATGATTCTATGGGTATCTTGTGAAAGAGGAAGACTTGTACAGTCACGAGCAAAAATATTAGGCACCCTACAAAACTGCTAGTGTTGTTGGAAATAAGTCAGAGAATAAAATCTCAGTCTGAAGATACATTTTCCTAAATAATTAAAAAAAATCGATTTCCTGAATAAAAAAAATCATAATGATAAAAAATATATAGTTTATAAATAATCTAAAACATAATATAGCAGTGAAATCATCGTGGCGATTGGCCATTCACAATGCTACTTCTCAGATTACTTTTCAGCCGAAAATGCACGTTAAGATAAAATCTTCGATTCAATAATATTATTTAAGTATTTATTTGTTCTAACGCACATAAAAGTTTTTTTTTATTTTTGTATGATTAGGCATATATATATATATATATATATATATATATATATATATATATATATATATATATATATATATATATATATATATATATATATCTTATTCTTTAGGTGCCATGCATGTATTCAGACGTTGGTGGTCATCATGTGTACAATTTCCTGAAATCTTTCTCTATCGGCTGCTGCGCGAAATAGTTCTTCTACCGTGCAATTACACCACTGCCTGATGTTGCGCAGCCATGAAAGCTTCTTTCGGCCTATCCATTTTTTTCCTTCCACTTTTCCTTGTATTATAAGACGAAGTAGCTTGTATTTAGGTCCTCTAATTATGTGACCGAAGTATTCTGTTTTCCGCTTCTTTATAATGTTCAAGAGCAGTCGATCTGTATCCATCATTCTGAGAACATCCTCGTTGGAAGTGTGCGAAACCCATGATATCTTTAGGATTCGACGGTAGCACCACAATTCGAATGCTTCCAGTTTGTTTAGCGTTGTGGTTTTTAGTGTCCATGTCTCGCAACCGTATAATAGAATAGACCATACATAGCATTTCAGGACCCTTTTACGAATATGCATTGATAAGTTCCTGTTGCATAGAACTGGTTTCCATGTCATAAAGGCCTTCCGCGATATTTCTATCCTAGCTATTTTCTCTTCATCTGAGTCCCCATTTACATTCAACCAACTGCCAAGGTATTTGAAATGGTTTACACGCTCTATCCTCTTCCCATCGAGCCAAAGTTGACATTCATCTACAGTAACCTTTCCAACTGCCATCCACTTTGTTTTTGAGATGTTAATTTTAAGACCTCTTCGGCAGCTCGCTTCATTGACTAGGTTTACTAATGTTTGGAGATCCTCGATGCTTTCCGCAAGAATGGCCGTATCATCAGCAAATCTAATATTGTTGATTACTTCTCCGCCTAGTCTTACTCCTTCTTGTCTGTCATCCAAAGCCTCCCTAAAGATTTCTTCAGAGTATACATTAAAGAGTCAGGGTGACAGAACGCAACCCTGTCTTACTCCACGTTTGATGGGTAGGTTTTGAGTACGACTGTTTTCAATTTGGATAGAGGCTACTTGATTGTAATACAGATGTTTTAGCAGTCTTATATCGTAGTGGTCTAGACCTGCTGCTTGTATGGACTCAAAAAGTTTATCATGTTGTACTCGGTCGAATGCCTTTTCAAAGTCGATGAAACAGACGTAGATGTTCTTTCGGAATTCACAGCTCTTTTGTAGGAGAACGCGCATACAAAATAGTGCTTCTCTTGTTCCTAGACCATTTCTAAATCCAAATTGCTTATCACTTACTCTATTTTCGCATAAAAGGAATATTCGGTTCTGTATAATTCGTAGAAGTATCTTAAGTGTGTGGCTCATTAAACTAATCAGCCTAAAGTCGCTGCATTTGGTGGGTCTACTTTTCTTTGGTAATGTTACAAACAGCGATTCTAACCAATCATCTGGTATTATTCCTTCGTTGTAGATTTTATTAAAGAAAGTGGTTAAGTAAGAAATATTTTCCTCATCTAGAAGTTTAAGCAACTCAACAGGGATCTGATCTGGTCCAGGTGCCTTATTATTTTTGGCTTGCTGTATTGCTTTCCTGAGTTCCGACTTCAATATACTGGGGCCCCTGTCTATCTCGCTGCTGCATATAGTATGTGTATGTGCAACGTTTTCTCGAGTGGCATCGTCAAAAAGGTTACTGATGTATCTCTCCCATTCTCTGCACTGTTGTTCGTGATCACAAATTCTTCCGTCGGCGTCCTTGAGTAAATGAGCATTTTTTGGTTTTCTGATTCCGGAGGTATATTTAAGTTTCCTGTGGAGATTGAAATTGTCGTGTTTTCTTTTCCAGTTTCCTAAGCAACAAATAAAGATATCGACATCTGCAAAAAGCCATTTTAAAGGTTTTTTTAATTCTCTACAAAACGATTACTCCATTTTTTTCAAAAAACACTTCAATTTTAATTTGGAGGCAAAAATGTGCAAAAATATGCATTTTTTGACCTTTAATTGTTAGTAACTCAAAAACCACACCTAATTCACTAAATAAAAAACATACGTTTTGTTCCTGTAGGCTTATATTACCTAAAATTCTTATCTGATTGCTGGATGTTCGAGTGTCCTCAACTGGCTATTTATTTGCCTTAGATACCCGGATTAATTGGCCACTTTTTCATTGCTTGGTTTGCACAGACTAGTCTTCGAACTTTCGAGAAATCGGACCTCGAGCTGGCCAAATTAGTTCAACAGATCATGGCCCCATGTGTGATAATTGGTCCCACTATTGCAGTTCACAATTCACTGTAAAATATTTGGGTTTGTGCCCCAGCTCTTTTCCGCGAAGTTCCTATAAACCATTAGGACTTTCATAGCCTTGTTAATTGCTTCCCTTTCAAACTTATCCCAAAGAAGCTTATTATCCAGAGTGAGTCCCAAATATTTTACCTCCAACTTCCATTCAACTGTGTTCTCATCTATTTTGATGGCTTCCAGGTTAGGATTTTTTCCTTGTAAAGACCATGACGGTGCTTTTGGTGGGGTGAACATCGAGTCCTAACAAGTGAGACCATTATTTAACGTAAAGTCCTCTTTGAATTTTGTCGCAGAGAATATTTTCGAACTTGTCCTTGGCGCTTATGACCATGTTATCGGCGTATCCTCGATAGGATACGCCAAGGCCAGTCAGATCACAGAGAAGTCACACATGTTTCGGTTTCTACTTTTCATCCTGTCAGTATATTTTATAGGTTATGAATTAAAAAAATATATTATTTACGTAAATAACCAGTGTATAAGCAACAAAAAAGAATTGTTTGGATTTCTTCCACGAAGAGTGGAATATATAAGATAGCAGTTAGTGTACGAATTTCATTTTGACTGGCCACATTTCTATATTTTTGTCTTATACTTCGTAAAAGAAACCTATTTTTTATCGTAGAATTCTTGGAATTCCTGTAATTTACTACACTTTTTTGAAGAAAAATTTTGATACCACTTTTTCTGGGCGTTAAATTTATTGTCAATTATTTTTACGTAAAAAGAATGGAAGATTTTTAATTTTGCTCAGAAAATATGCTACAAAGTATGAGTTACTTTTAAAAAGGTAGTTTTTATAATTGTTTTTAATTAAGTCTTTCTTTTTTAGCTAATTTAATACCATCCTGCGTTCATAGTGTTTTCTAAGTGTATTCAGAAAGTACTAAAGGTGTTTTCAGAAAAGTTCCTACTCTAGTCAGTGTTAAAAATTAAAATAATTATAATTTTCTTTATGGAAGCCTAAAACGACGTTTACATTTACGTTTATTGGGATCAGAGTTATTTTACTAGTCAAGTTTAAAGCGTTTAAAATTCCTAGTTGGTATATGAGCTGGGTACATTGGATCACAGTCCGTGTGAATGTAAACGTCGCTTAAGACTACCAAAACACTTTATTTTTAAAGTATTATGAGAAATTGCTCTCTGAGAAGTTGTGGAACTGTTTTTTGGAAGCACCTGGTATATAGCTATTTTATCACATTCATTGTGAATGTCTACCTCTTTATAATTTATTTATTGAAGTTGTGCCAAAGTTTATTTTGCTTTATGAACAAGTTTTGTTTAATGGCAACTCTTTCGTTTAAAATAAAGTTTTTGTTTTTGATGAAAAATATGTTTTTATTATTGCGTAATTATTAAATATTTTTTAAATAAGGGCTGTGAGAAATTTGTTGAAATTAGGTTTTATTTAATTTAGAATCGTTTTGGGTTTTGCTCGTTAGTTCGTTAATGAGTGTGTCGAAGGGTTTTGGGCCTCAACAATGATAGTAATCTTAAGTTTGGACTACATAATTTTTGGTCGAGCAAGAAAAGGGTGCGGGTTGTTACCAATAACTCCTAGAATACAAAGATACTGTGCTGATTTTTACGTCATCACCTGGCAGCAGTTTAATCAACACATTACCCAAATAGCACACTTCAGTCCACTGGATATCCTACGTTTATCCAAAGCTGGACATACTGGGTATCCATGGGATGTCCAGAATTTGTCCACCAACATCCTAGGGATATCCACTAGACTATACGTTTGTCCCACTCATGGACGTCTTTTTGGATTGCATATATTGTCTAAGTATGGATCATTTTTGGATATTAATAGGACTAATTTTGGATGTCCATATATTGTACATTCTAGACCCGATTGTGGACATATTATCCGATGGTATTGTGCTTCTTGACGTTCCGGTAACGTGAATGGTAGATATTTTCAGAATTTGCTTAGGGTCCGGGAGCTTACAGTACCTAATTAATCTGCACTTCTGAAGACACAGACCACTCATGTCATCAAAACGTCGATAACAAGTAACCATAGATGGCCCTATTAGTCCCAAAAATTAAACAGATATAAATTACATTAGCGAACCAGGTAACAGGAACTGGATCCACATATTACACTTATTGATTACAATTGTCAAGTTTTTAATACAATACTATATAAGAATATAAAATTTTATAATTAGTCGAATTGCAAGTGCTACAAAATATAGCTTCAATTGATTTAAATTGTTCAAGCTGTAGAAGGATCGCTATGAATAAGTTATCTGGTTTCATAGTAATAGGTACAATTTCGATTGGGTAATAGAAAATATACCAATTATTTAAATAAAGACTTCTTATTGTTACAATAATTATTTTTTTCTAGATTTATTCCTGTCGTTTAATCTCTTCTGCCATTGTCTAATCTCGTCTTCGGCTGTTTTTTATCGGCCCCCCATTCTTCTACCGCAGCTGAAAATTAATAAGGTGATGCAGTATTTTATGGTTTTGTAGGAATTTAAATCTCTCTCTCTCTCTCTCTCTCTCTCTCTCTCTCTCTCTCTATATATATATATATATATATATATATATATATATATATATATATATATATATATAAAAACCAAATGCATCATTATTGCTTAGAGTGCTTAAACCAACAGGCCAG
The DNA here is from genome assembly GCA_034092305.1 of Diaprepes abbreviatus. Classification (NCBI taxonomy): domain Eukaryota; kingdom Metazoa; phylum Arthropoda; class Insecta; order Coleoptera; family Curculionidae; genus Diaprepes; species Diaprepes abbreviatus. Next base: position 194,167 of record JASJET010000194.1, on the reverse strand, counting down.
AAAAAAAATTTTAGCACACTTTTTGTCTGGGTATTATCAGAACAAGAGGATCTAGAGTTCAACGTGTGAAATCTGACACCTAATTTGTTCTTATTATTTACGAGTATGACAAATAAAACAGAGAGGTTTTTTTCATCAAATTTTTATATATAAGTGGTAACTTACCTACAAATAGTGAACATAAGTTCTTTAAAGGGCACTTTACTGTTCCATCATATGTATAATTCTTGGAAAGGCTATCTGTCATTGTTACAATATATATAAAATAATCCTGTAAATTAAGTTTTTTTTTTATCAATAGACTCATACACATAAAGAAGCATTATTCGAATAAGTTTTAGCTTTTATTTCAGGAGAAGTGTAATAAACTTACTGCATCTTTGAAGTTTAAATTGTCCTGAAGATCTTATGTGACTTGAGGCAGCTGATTATTTTCTTAAGTAAAAGGATAGTTGAACTCCTCAGGAAATTCTTTGTAGATACTTGTCGTTTTTTCCCTATTTAAGATTACCTGAATATCCTATCTAATTTGGTACAAATTGGCTTTCACATAGGAATTTTATTTGGACCAATCTGTGGAAAATTCATCTAAAAAATAATTAAAATAAATTAAATTATAAGTCTAAACCTAGAGTCGAACTGTCAAAACTTTATTATATATTTTTAAACAATTATACTGCACAAAAATACACATCAATGTAAACTTTTACTAGCGTTTAATCCAAAATAGTCATAAAAAAATTAATATAATTATTCAAATTTGCTATAGCTTTTATTCCATTATAAATTTTGATAACATTTATTAATGCCAGCAATCTTATTAGACTGATTACTCAATAATGACTTTGTCAGAGAGAATTTTCTCTAAAATTTACAATTTTATTATTACACAAATTTACAACTCTATCTGTGCTCCATTTTAACCAACAAGATACAAAATTCATTGGCCTATCAAAATATTTGCACTTATTTGTAGTAATTTCCATTTAAATAAGTAATTGTATGAAAAAGTATAGCTACAAAAGCTATATTTTAACATACGTGTTTTGATAGTGAATATTTTGTTCACTTTCAAATTTGTGCGAGTTTGATACTAAATTATCAGCTTTTCGTCGGGCATGTCTGTAGTTTCGTTCGGTAATTTTTGGTATAATTAAAAAAAAATAAATTAAAAATAACTATACTTACCTTTAACGGTGGCATCTTCTTCAAATAAAAAGCACACTTGATTTTAGCTCAACTAAAACTCCAAAGGTCTTTCTCGACGTCAACACAATAATGGGCACAAAATATCTGAAGGGATATTTTGTGATCATGGCGGGCCGGCGGGTTAAGAAATGACAATTCTACAGGCCGATATTACAGTATCCGATTTTACCGACAACCCGAAATTTAATTAATGGACGTCTGATGGACTTACACTGGACATCCAGATATGGACGTCCATATAGATTACAGATCATCACATCTAATGGACATCCATAAACGGTCCATGGACATACAGGACATTATATGTACCTATTCTGGATATCCAATGGAAATCTTGTGCTATTTGGGTATCTACTTTTTGTTGGATTTATGATTTAATTTTTTACTTTTGAATCTACTTATGAACTTTAGACGATTCTTAATAAAATATTTTGAAATTTTACCCTACACCTTCTTAATATATATATATATATATATATATATATATATATATATATATATATATATATATATATATATATATATATATATATATATATATATATATAATTTATATTTATATATGCAGAATGCGGCTGCCAAAAACAATCGATAATTTTCGGACCTCCTGGATCCTCAAAAATGAATGTTTGGATGATGTCGGGTGTCCTGACCACGCTCTTATTCGAATGAGTTTTCCTCGCTGGTATTGCAAAACCTTCGTCGAACTTCTCCGACTCATTGTACTTTGCGATGATATCATAGATAGTCGTAGTACCTGAAGAACCAAATAATTTGTTGCCAAGCGCCCAGCGTGAATACTTTCGATAATTGCCCCTACACTATTTAATCTATGATGATGGTGGTTCTTCGGTTAAACTCCGCACTGGGTCCGTGACCCTTTCAACTACGTTCCATACATTGCCACTATTTCGAGGTTATGATGGTTTAGTACATACCCAGTGGAATGGAATGGCGGGAATCTCAAATTGAATTTTGTCGGCATTCTAACGCCGCATATATATATATATATATATATATATATATATATATATATATATATATATATATATATATTATTTGTTTGTTTTTCCTGGGATTATGGTCCGTTAAAAATGAAATTAAAATGTAATAGTGGTGTATTTTCTGTATTTTACATTTTTTAAAACATTAACGTTTCGATAATTTTTTTACTTTCGTCAGAATGTGTGTAGCTAAAAAAACAAAGTATTTGGTTGATTTTACTATCAAATTTACCTCGAACAATGATTCAGGAACAACACTGCACTGTATGCATATATGTGAGTGCAGTGTTGTTCCTGAATCATTGTTCAAGGTAAATATTCATTTGGGGATCGGATAATACAAGTGGTAAGGAGTAAATTTGATCCTAATATGTAAAATACAAAGCGCAATAGTTTTTGAGATATCTCGATTGTTAATTTTTCTTCAAGAAATCAGTTTTTCTTCAAATTTTTCACAGAATCGAAATGCTTTCACAGATTTTTTTTGCTCCATTTGACAGACCACAGTATTGGTCAAGTATTCCAGCAAAATAGTTACACAAAGTTAAATTACATATTTGAAAAATTTAATTTTTAGAGATTAAAGGCTATTTAAAAAAAATTGAAAATCGAAATATATATCAAACGTATTGTATAATGCATATTAGCGTTAAATATATTCTTCAACTCTTGTATTATCAAATCCCCAAAGGAATGTATCGAATTACAAATAACCCTGTATATATATATATATATATATATATATATATATATATATATATATATATATATATATATATATGTTGTTGTGTAGTGTTTCACGGATGGGAACATGTGATTCAGTATTAATCCGGGAATACATCCGTTCGTTGGTTTGGTTTCCTGTAGAAATTTGCAGACGTTTCGCCAAAATCCCATTTGGCATCTTCTGTGCTTGGTGGTTGTAGATCAACTGAAAGAAAAGTCAGCGTGCAGCGTGCTTTATACGCGGTCGCAGATAGTAGCGGTTGGTTGGCGTTGGCGTTGGCTCCGCCTCCCTCTCGAGCGCCACCGTTGGTGTCAGTTTAAGCGTGGCACGCGTGTCGGTACCATGGTCCCGCTTGAAGAGAGTTTTCCAAGTAGAGGGCAGATTCAGTGCATCGTCTCTCTTGTTCAGAGTGCCGTTCTTTTCAATTTCGATGGATTCACGAATCAATCTTGCCTTGTAGTGTCCTATATTAGCGATTTGCTGGCCGGTGTCAAAATCAATTTTGTGTCCTGTCTCGTGCTGGTGTCGAAAAAGCGCCGATGTTGTCTGTTTGTTTCTTATACCGAGCTTATGTTCTTCTAGTCTAGCTGATATTCTTCTGTTGGTCTGGCCTATGTATGTTTTGTTGCAGATGCCACATGAGACTTTATATACGCCTTGATTTTCTAGACTGATTTTGTCTTTTGGATTTCTTAAAGAAGAGCCTATTGTTTTATGTGGTTTGTAGGCTGTAGATATGTTGTGTTTCCGGAGTAATCTGCCGATTCTGTCTGTTGTGCCTTTTATGTAAGGAAGTATAGTGATTTGTCTATCCTCGGCAGGTGGTCTTGTTTCTTGCGTTGGTTTTTGTTGCAATTTTATTGCCTTATTTATAGTTGGTATCTTGTAGCTGTTTTGTTGGAGGGCCCTTTTTATGTGTGACAGTTCCTTTTCTTTTCCTTGGTCATCAGTTAGGCGGAGGGATCTTGATATTAAGGTATTGGCTACGCCCTGTATTTGTGAGGGGTGATGGTGAGAATCAGCATTCAGGTATCTGTCCGTGTGTGTTGGTTTTCGATATACTGTGTGTCGTGGATCTCCATTCATTGTTTTGGTTATGAGGACGTCTAGAAACGGAAGCTGATTATTTTCCTCTAGTTCCAGAGTAAACTGTATCTTTGCGTGTATAGAATTGAGAGTAGAGAAAACAACAAAGACCAAAATCATGGAGTCACCAATAGAACCTGATGTCAAACAGAAACTGATACCACGGGAAAAATCCAGCAGGTGCTCAAGACTATACGGACTTCCGAAGATCCACAAGCCAAATGTCCCTCTAAGACCCATCGTTAGCGCTTACAACTCTGCCACTCAAAAACTAGAAAAATACCTTGCTGCCTTCATGCAACCACATGTTGAGAATGCCGCCTTTCACGTCAAAAACTCGGAGCACTTCTTAACCATTCTACACTCCATAAGAATTGACAAGGACGACATCATTGCAAGTTTCGACGTAAAATCCCTTTATCCGAGCATACCGATGGATGAAGCACTGGATCAGATCGCTCAAAGAGAAGATTTTCCAACTCATATCATGGATCTCACCAGACACTGTCTAAAAAACGCATATTTTCTGTTTGATGGTCAGATATACAGACAGAGAGACGGCGCTGCCATGGGCTCTTCACTATCTCCAGCCGTGGCAAATCTTTTCATGACCTATTTCGAAACGAAAGCTCTTGATAAATTCCACCTCAAACCCAAACTTTGGTGTCGCTACGTTGATGACGTATTTGTAATATGGCCTCATGGCAAACAACAGCTCAACTGCTTCCATGAGTTCCTCAATTCTATACACGCAAAGATACAGTTTACTCTGGAACTAGAGGAAAATAATCGGCTTCCGTTTCTAGACGTCCTCATAACCAAAACAATGAATGGAGATCCACGACACACAGTATATCGAAAACCAACACACACGGACAGATACCTGAATGCTGATTCTCACCATCACCCCTCACAAATACAGGGCGTAGCCAATACCTTAATATCAAGATCCCTCCGCCTAACTGATGACCAAGGAAAAGAAAAGGAACTGTCACACATAAAAAGGGCCCTCCAACAAAACAGCTACAATATACCAACTATAAATAAGGCAATAAAATTGCAACAAAAACCAACGCAAGAAACAAGACCACCTGCCGAGGATAGACAAATCACTATACTTCCTTACATAAAAGGCACAACAGACAGAATCGGCAGATTACTCCGGAAACACAACATATCTATAGCCTACAAACCACATAAAACAATAGGCTCTTCTTTAAGAAATCCAAAAGACAAAATCAGTCTAGAAAATCAAGGCGTATATAAAGTCTCATGTGGCACCTGCAACAAAACATACATAGGCCAGACCAACAGAAGAATATCAGCTAGACTAGAAGAACATAAGCTCGGTATAAGAAACAAACAGACAACATCGGCGCTTTTTCGACACCAGCACGAGACAGGACACAAAATTGATTTTGACACCGGCCAGCAAATCGCTAATATAGGACACTATAAGGCAAGATTGATTCGTGAATCCATCGAAATTGAAAAGAACGGCACTCTGAACAAGAGAGACGATGCACTGAATCTGCCCTCTACTTGGAAAACTCTCTTCAAGCGGGACCATGGTACCGACACGCGTGCCACGCTTAAACTGACACCAACGGTGGCGCTCGAGAGGGAGGCGGAGCCAACGCCAACCAACCGCTACTATCTGCTACCGCGTATAAAGCACGCTGCACGCTGACTTTTCTTTCAGTTGATCTACAACCACCAAGCACAGAAGATGCCAAATGGGATTTTGGCGAAACGTCTGCACATTTCTACAGGAAACCAAACCAACGAACGGATGTATTCCCGGATTAATACTGAATCATATATATATATATATATATATATATATATATATATATATATATATATATATATATATATATATATATATATATATATATATATATATAATAGTATTAATCGATACATCGGTCTCTTCATTTGTTTTCTTGTAGAAACTTGTAGACGTTTCGCCAAAATCTCATTTAGCAACTTCTATCTTGCTGATTGAAGATAAATCGAAGAAATTCAGTTAGAGTCGTTGGTGGTATCACTCTAGGCCCAGGCGCCGTGCGGGTACAATGATCTCGCTTGAGAATTTTCCAGGTAGCAGGAAGATTTAAGTGTATCGTCTTTTTTATTTAGAGTACCGATCATTTCAACTAGCAAATCAATCTTGCTTGTAAGGCGCTCTGCTGGCAGTTGTCAAAATCCACTTTGTGTCCTGTCTCGAGCTGATGTCTGTTTATTTCTTATGCCGAGTTTATGTTCTTCTAGCCCTCCCATATTCTGTTGATATGGCCCGTTATGTTTTACTGCAGGTGTCATATGCGATCTTATATACACCTTACTTTTCAGATCGATTTTGTCCTTTGGGTTTCTTAGATATGAGCCTATTGTTCTGTGTGGTTTGTAGACTGTAGGTATATTTATGGAGCAATCTGTCGATTCTATCTGTTGTGCCCTTTATGTACGGAAGCATGGTGATTTTTCTATTCTCAATAGGCGCTTTTGTTGTAATTTTATTGCTTTATTTATGATTGGTGGTTTGTAGCCATTTTCTTTAAGTACTTTTTTATATGTGATAGTTCTCAAAAAAAAAAATGGGTGTAAACCACCAACCATAAATAAAACAACAAAAATTGTAAGAAAAAATCCACGCCTTGTGTCCTTATCAGAGAAGTCGTTGGCTGGTTGGGGGGATTGATCGTGCTGCTAAATGTTTATTATGCGTTAATCGAGTCGCGTCTGAGATATGGTATCGATTTTTGGGAAGTTTGAGTGATCTAAATATATTTATTTTACAAAAAATTGCTTTTCGTGTATCTATCGCCACTTTAACCACTTGCCTGCATTTCTATCATTTGAATTTTAGCTGAAGCAAAAGGACCATTGGGAAGGACTTGTTTATAAAACACTATAGTTCACAAATCAAAAACTTTTTTCATTTATTTTTTATTTATTAATACCAAATATACATCTAAACACATACAATAAAAAAAACAATAAAAAAAAAACGAAAACAAGGAATATACACCATGTTTTCCTAATACGTATATAAGTGCACATATTTTTATTTTTTTTTACGATTATCACATTAAAATATATTTTAAAAAAATCACAACGCTTTGGTTAAATTTCTTCAAAAATAAAACTAAAAGAAAACAAAGTTGGGAGGGAGCGGTTTTCTAAGAAAATCGACTCCAATTAATGTATATAACGAACTTTATAAAGAAGAATTTTCTTAAAAACCCGCAACCCCCCTTTTTCAAGAAAAAAAAAACTTCTCGGTAAAATACAACCATTAAAAAATTGAGATCGTTCCACTTTGACTTAACATAATAAATTGTAACGATAATCAGATCATTATACGAATGTACAGGGTTGTTAAAAGTTTCGAATCCGATCGTTACGGTAACTATTTAAAAACATGATAAAAACACAAGAATTTGCAATCTGTGATATATAATCGTGGAGATAATAATTTACAAGGTGTTTTATCACAAAAAAAGATCTGGTATGTTATGATAAAAAATATATTGGATCGGGTTACATTTACTCTAACCCGTAAACGACCATATTCAAACTTTGATCTACCTTGCAACACATTCAAAACTTAGAATTTACAAAATTTATATTTAAATGTAAGGCCAACTTTATCCTGCTTCTTAATTCTCTGCAAATGTTCAGTAAATTAGTTAACAACTGACGATTCGGGGGGCTCAAAGTTATAAAACAAAGCTGCTTCGTTGCCTGCCAAAAAACTGGAATCGAATGCATCAATTTATATTAATTTTTGCAGATAACTTATGAATTTTTATGATCCATACTAAATGACGTCCGTATATGTAGTTATTATATACTTTATGTTTGTTCAATTTCTGACTGAAACTATAAAACAGGAATTAAAAAGACTGACATATCCGGCCTAAATTCACAGTTTTAAAAAATACAGAGGTACATTTTGCCATTAAAAAGTCAAAATATATAAATAATTATTTAAATTCCGTTCAGAGTCGAACCTAGGCAATTTTGCACGTGGAGAGAATGCAGAATATTGCGCTCCAATCATTTTTTTATCAAAAATTACAGTAATGAAAATCCTCATCTATTTTTTAAAGCAATTTGCAACGAATTCTCTATGTTCCCTCCCTTAATGCGGCCCTGTTTCGGCAAAAAGAAAGACGAGCTGTGAGAATTGAGTGAAGGATTTTGACTTTTTATGACAAAAATTTGAAGTTAACCATCTAAAATGCATAAGCTCTTTTAAATCTTTAAAAAATGCAATAAATATAAACAGTGTAACTCTTTTGAAGTAAAAACCCTTATAGGGTATTATAATTTGAAGTGGGTATTTATGTGCCCCAGTGTAATGGTAAAAAAATAAGTTTTAAGTAATCTTTCTTATGTTTTTACCTCAAAAGCCATATACTGTTTATTGTTATGTTTAAAACGTAGCTAAACAGTACACTGTTCTTTTCACGTGAATAGTATTTATACAGGGTGTTCGGAAACATCATGAGAAACTTAGGTACGAGATTGTTCATTAGACTTGGCTCACATGCCATATATCAATTTGATCCATTCATAAATAAATTAAATAGGGTAAGGTGGGGCACAGTAACACACAGGTGGAGTAAAATAACCGCAGTATTTCTATCAACAACAAAGTATTACATTAATTTATGAAGCGATTGGGTCGCCATCTTGGTGCAGTTGTCATTTTTCAGTTTTGTTGCAAAAATATTGTATTTTGGTAATAATTCGTAACATTTTGTCTAAATTGTTTTCATTTTTATTAGATAACAATCTTATTGTGGTGAGTATACTTCTCGCATATTTCTTATAATATTTCAATTAGTCAAATGCCGGTATTTATAACCTCAAAAATTGTAGACATACTTTTTTTTAAAGGTGGTCGTTACCCTTTCTTTTTTTTACATATTTTTAGAAAAAGAAGGTAATGGTGCGGAACTGAAAAAGAAGTAGTATATAGATACTACAAAAAAAGGAAACTCCTGGAAAAGAGGACAGATCATGTGATATACACATAATTATCAAGTCCGTAGAGTGTTTATGAAACGTCATGAAATTGCCATACATCATAACCTTGAGACTCTCCAATCTCCCAATCGGAAAAGAGCCCAAAATAGCAGGAATAGATTGGTTATATGGTTTCCGGAGACGGGACGAAAGAAAACCGGAACTATGTAGCCTTTTCCGTGTCACTTAGTTCAATAGACACAACATAATATTTTATGACAACTTGGAAGATGTTATGAAAAGGCAGTCAGTATCTGGGGATGACCTATGCCTATTTGTTTTGGATGAAACAAACACAACGACTGTGCAAAAGCCCAAAAAAATTATAGCAGCGAAGGGGTCGAAAAAATAAAGTAACGAGTGGAGAAAGGGGGACAATTGTGACCACTTGTTGTATTGTTTTACCATCTGCCATGGTGTTCCTTTGTAAAAACTTCAAGCCGTTCATGATTAAGAAAGCTCACCCAGGGACTGTGGGTGTTGCTCAGCCAACAGGTTGGATGAATACACAGTTATTTGTCGAAGTTATGAAGTATTTTATCAAGATAACTGGTGCGCTGAATGAAAATCAAAGCCTTTTAATTCTTGACAACCATGAAAGTAATCTTTCAATCAACGCTTTAAACATTGTCAAAGAAAACGGCGTAACAATTCTGCCTCATATCAGCCGTGGGTCTGTGTTCGGTCTGTTACAAAACTATTATAATGCGGCAGCTGATTCGTGGATGATGCGAAATTCAGGTATCCCAATTTCAATTTATAACATAGAAATGATATTGGATATCATAAAACAGGAATTTTTCCGTACCTCATGCAACTGAAGCCTCATCATCCCCGATTCCAATTGAAGGACGTGACCAAGCTTTTAATTTATCTAACACTCCATCCTCGAGCCTTATTGAAAGAACTGACTGATATATTACAAAATTTATCCTAAAAATAGAAAGTTGAACAGACATCTAAGAAAAGCTGGACTCAGGAAGGCATTATAATTGAAAACATTGATTTAACTAAAATGGATACATCAGAATCAGAGAGGCTAAATAAGGAAAAGGAAGCAAAAATAGTAAGACATTTTCACAACACACACACACACGGTCAGACAGTAAGGCTGGGATATTGGCATTGAAGTCCAGCGTAGTAACTTCACGCCTGGTATCTGAGAGCAAGGACGTACTGAATGAGGAAATAGACCGTCTGGCAAAGTTGGATTCGGCAACTGAACCATATGGACTGCAACCAATACTACCTGTCTCAATTGCTATTGGCAAAAGGGAATTAAAATCGTTGCTGGAAAGGAAATTTATTGAATCGTGGAGGGGAGCTCCTGGAATGAGGTGTACTAAGGAACATATAACTGGGCCTGGCACACGGCGTACTAAGGATCTTCTCTCCTTGGGAAGGAGAGAGTTGCGATTACTGGCAGGCCATTGTCACCGCAGGGGCCATTTTCATAGAATCGGTGTCGAAGACGACTCGACGTGCAGATGGCGTTTGGAGGAGGATGAAACTGTTGACCATGCCCTCAGAGAGTGCCCAGCACTCAACGGACTGTGACAGAGATATTTCGGAGATACAATTTTGTTACCGGAAGCAGTTAAGCAAGTTCAACTAACGAGACTGCTTGGATTCGTAAAGGCGATCGGCCTCGAATGACCTGCAGCTATGGTGGGATGTAAAGGGCCCAATGAAGGCCTAGGCATCGATGATCTAGTATTACCACCCCTTTTTCATTTATTCATTCAAGGGTCACAGTCATTGCAACAGATACGCAGATTACAAAAGAAATTGAAGAAAAAGCTGAACTGAAGAAAGAGAAAAAAAAATAAGAAGAAAATCAATAGAACAAAACCAGGCTCTAGTTGTTTCAAACGAGCTTTTCTTGGATTCAACTGATAATACAGAATCCGTACCAATAAAGAACTGGAGGATCTATATGGAGACACTAATATTGTACGAGAAATAAAATCTAAGCGACTGCAGTGGGCGGGACACGTAAGAAGACTACCAGATAGCCCGCACAGTCAAACTCGCGTGGGAGGAAGCACCGGTAGGGAAAAGACCACTGGGACGCCCTCGCCTCTGATGGAAAGACAATATTGCCAAAGATCTAAAGGCAATGAATATTGATAATCCGCTAGATGCCATGGCAGACAGGCAGCAATAGAGGAGTATTGTCAAGTCGGCAAAGACCCACCCAGGGTTGTAAGCCATGGAGTAAGTAAGTAACTGATGATTCCGATACCACGTCCCTGTTTTCTGCTTTGACCTGCTATAATAATCAGAAGAAAGGTGACTTCATTATAGTTAGGTTTTCGAGGAAACAAGTAAAGCCTTTTTTGGTCAATTGTTAACAGAAAATGATCCTGAAAGTGATGACTTAAGAAAGAGTTTAATATCAGAGGAATCCGATATGGCAATCGTTCCAAAAATTATACGGATATCGTATTCAAACCTTTAGATAGGAACGCGAATCAAATATATACTTTTTTTTTCTGAAAATATTTTAAAATTATTTAATTTGAGTTAATTTTCTTTTTTTTATTTTAAAATTAAAAATGTTGATTTTCTATAGTTTTGCATTGTGCCCTATTTTATTTTATTGTTCTCCTACTCTTGTTTTAATGTAAGTTTGATAGTGTTAATTACACTACTCAACAAATTTTAGATTATTTGTTGCCTTTTCTATAAAAAAATGCGTTTTTCTTTGTTAATTTTGGGGCGCTGAATAAAAAAATTACAACGAAATTAAAAACTTAGTTGCAATATTCAAGAATAAATTTTTTAATAATACATATATACCACGTGCATTCTTGTGGTTACATTGTTAAGGTAGTTGACTCGTGAAACGGCTTTTCTTAGGAATGTGATCGAATTTGAAAATATAGTTTACAAAAAGGTCTTTTTATTTAATTCAAAAAAAAAACGAAATTTTTTAATTGTCTGTGAGACAAAATATTAACAATTAAAATATGCATAATTAACATGCTGGAGGTCACTACATATAACAAAATGCCAATACATTTTGGATTATCTCAAAAACGGTTTTTACCATATTTTTTAAAAACTAATGCCACGTAGATCCAAAAATTATGAATATTTTAGAAAAAAAAAACGGATTTTCTTGACCGTTTTGTTTAGAAAATACACATTTTTTAAATAAAAATAATTTGAAAGCATCTGACGCCTAGTGGGGTACAGTGATCACAACTTGGCAACCTTGTTATCGTCATACTTGACGCGCGATAATTCAAACCTAAGTTTGGTTAGTTTGTGAGTATCAATGTAATTAAGGTTAAGGAATTAAAAACAAATTATTTTTTGAATTTTCAATTAAAAATATTTAAAAAAAAATAAAAAAAAGTATTTTTTTGATGAGAATTTCCATTGTGTCCTTTAAATTGAAATTGGAACCTTGGAAAATTGATATGGGGAACTTATAATTTAGAAAAAAAATACAAGAGAAATTAATTTTTTTAAGACTTTTGTTTGAAATGAATAATTTATTTATTCATAAAAATAATGATTAATTTACTTAGTTACTTATAACAACATGTCATACAAAATTCTTTTTAAAATCAACCTTTAAATAATTTTTTTATTATAATAATCATTAATTTTCTTTAGTATTCGAGAATCTTTGGTAATTCGTATAGATATGAGATTCACTATATGAACGTTACTATATACATGTTTAGTCTACAGACCATTCAATATAGACATTTGTGGCGCTGCCAGATTTATTATATTTAAAGTTATTACTGTATAAGAATGTGTCTGTATATTGAAGGTTAATGTGTGTTGGGTACAGTCTCGTACAAAAACAAAATTCTTTAGGCCTGAGAATCTTTACCTTTTGGTACTTACTTAAAGGCTATACTTTTGTCACGACTGTCACGAGTGAACTACCTTAATATATAAAGAGACAAGATATCGCGTATCTCTAAAACTTGAACTAGTATTAAAAAGATAAGTTTAGTTTCGGTTTTAACACCTCAATGGTAAGATTTAGTCGATTTTATTTTAGATACATTTTGACTGTTGTCCAGTGTTATTAAAGAAAAAACCAATGTCAGATTTAGTAGTAGTATTGTTTATTTCACTGTGTCCCACTTTACCATATGAATTAAAATGTCTGTATCTAGAGATTTTGATGTATTTTTATATGACTTACTCCTATGAATTTATAATGCAGATTCACCCCCCAAAGTTTCCATATGCTGTTTCCGGATAACATGTATAATGTACTGTTTAACTAAAACTATATCACACAATATTTTGTTTAGAAAAGCACCTAATCCACTACCAAATTTACTATAGACTAAACGTAAATACGTAAAACAGTGTAAACTTTTTGATTATTATTAATTTCTTTATTATCATTTATATTTATTTATTTCTTGCAAAAGCGGGAATGTGAAATATAGGAATAAATACATATATGTATGTATTGTATATAATATAATTATTATAAATTCCTAACGTACGGTATACTATTTATTTGTGAACAAAATTGTGCTTGTCATGCCTCAAACAAATAGTGTCGGACACTTTCAGATATTTTATTATGTTCTCGATAAAGGAGGGAGGGGTAGGTGTTATCTAAGAAAATTGGTTCCAATTAACACTAGTTTAAAGTTCGCGATAAAAGTTTTTTTTTGTAATTATTTGGAATACTGAAAGAAATCGCCAATTGGTGTCATAAAATACGAATTTGGAGGTTTTTTTTTGGCGGCCGCATATCTATCTATCTATCTAATTAGCCTCGATCATCCATCTTTGGACATATACCTCCCCTTGTTTTCTCCAATGTTCTCTATCTTGAGCGGTTTGTACCCATCTTTGTCTAGCTCGCTTTTTTAAGTCGTCTGTCCATCTCATTCGCGGTCTATAATTGTCCCATTGTAATTTTTTTAAGATATCCTCTAGAGCTTGGATGAGCAGTTTCAGTAACACTGTATCTCCATGCCTGACCCCTCGTCCTATTTTTTATTGGTTTAGTGCTATGTTCTTCCCTTATTTCGATAGTGATCTTTGCATTGTTATATATGTCTTCTTCTTCTTCTCCTAGGTAGAACCAAGTTCTGTTATCTATACAATGCCTCATCGATTCTCGTTTGAGGTCGAAATCCAGCTGTCTCTCCATCTTTTGGGGGGCCGTCCAGGCGGCCGTTTGGTGTTTGGTTCCTCTCTCATCACGGTTTTTGCTAGTCTGTCATCGTCCATTCATTCCACGTGATCTCTCCACTGCCTACGACGGTTTGTTATATATGTTTGTTATTAATCTGTGTATCTATGGTCAATCCTGCTATTTTGCAACGAGTTCTTAACTGCCCAATGCTCAACGCTGTCAAAGGCCTTTTCAAAATCTATGAATGCTAAATATAGAGGAATCTGATATTCGTTGGCATTTTCAATTAGAATTTTTATTGTCAGTAAGTGGTCGCATGTGCTGAAGTCCTTTCTAAATCCAGCCTGTTCTCATGTTTGGTAGCCATCGAATTTGGGGGTTCTTTTTGTTAGTATTTTAGTTAGCAGTTTATACACGTAGTTTTCCCAATACAAAATTCACTATCATATCGTATTTTACAACCTATTACTTTAATTTTACCAGTTCCACTAAAACGCATTTAGATATATAAAACTGTAAAAGAAATATAATCAAACGTCGGCCACGTCGATAATCTCGTGCATTGTTGCCAGATGGTATAAACGATCATAAAATTACACTTGTCCTACTATCAATTCAGTTATCCACTCATGTTGTTCTTTTTGTCCCTAAAATAATGTATAAAGGACAAAATGATTTTTAGGCATAAATTAATAGGAAGTCATTATCGATAACGTCATGAAAGGCTGCAACATGTTGAAATTAGTGGAAATACCCTGAAATTTGGTCGGCATTTCCTTGGTTAGTTAGTCAAAACATTTATTTAGAAAAGGAATATCATAACCACCAAGACATATACTATATATTTCTTAACTACTTAAGACAAGTCTAACTCTCCATATAACAATAAGAATAAGTCCAGTTAGTTTAGGTTTATAGAGTATGTATGTATATATGAATGGCTCGTAGAAAATAAAACAAAAATAATAACATGAAAGAAACTGATCGTGATCTCATCGATATTTAATTACTGTTATTTTTTTTTCTAAAATCAGTTCACCCTTTATTTTTCTTCTTTAATTTTTTTGAAGTTTGCCGTCTCTTTTTGCTTTCTTTGAATCGGTATTCTCTCTCAATCTTTTATTTAATATTCAATTTTAAGAGGAAAAGAGTGAATTATCAAATTGATATTAGAAGAATTGCAATTTTCTTGTCGTTGAACATCTGGTAACACTGCAGGAATTTTCCCGCCATGTTCAAAGTTCATTAAATTTTTCTTCGGCTCGATTTTTACTGTTGTCTGCTATATTTTCACAAAATGTCATGTACAAATGGGGTTTAGTACAAGTGGCAATATTTAAAGGATTATGTCCATTAGTGGCTAGAGTCCCAATAGTCGGTAGACATGAAAACTGACAGAGTGAAAACTCGGGGTTGGTTAAGTGTGGAAAACCGTGGTTTAGAACCCACATTTTAATCTGTAGGTCCCGTCACTAAAAATCCTATATATTTTTATACTGAATTGAAATTTTTGTAGTCAATTTTCGACAAATTCGAAAAAATGTAAAATCTTTAGTTCGCCATATTTAATTTAAAAAATTAATTTTAGACTCATAACCAGCTACCTGCCAATTTTGAAAGAAATCAGATAATACTGGATTTCTTGTTTGCCATGCTATTTTGGATTTTACTGAATCAATTTCGACCAAAATAATATCGTTCTACTGCAGCAACTTACCGAATATAACGCAAAAAGCTTCATTAAAATCGCTAGATTAGCTTGACTCAAATGTGGTTGTCGGACTTGCAGTGTCTTTATTTTCGACGTTTCGATTAGATTATATCTCTAATCGTCATCAAATATAAACTGAATGTTTTGTCTTAAAGCTAGGAGCTTATATAGGGACTGTGTCCATTGAAACGCAAAGTTTCGCTTCACTGTACACACTTCAGTGATTTGATGTTACAAAGTAGTGGTTGTCAAAGATTAGGTATCTCAACACTGGGTTTACTGAAGATTCCATTATTATTTTTAATGTAAGCTGCTTCTATAATTTTCTTTTTTTATGTTGAGTTCCATATTACTCAGTTTAAATTGCTTCCTGTTTCCTCATTATACTTTAGATCTTTAGTCATGCTTGTCAAAAGGACTACGGAATTATTTCCGCTAAATAGACATCTTTATGGGGGAAACATGGTTATGACTACCAGAGGGGCGAATGATCTAAGGGTACCTTTACATAACTCCACCTTCTATGAGAGAGGACCATACTATATGGCGATTAAAGCCGTCAGGATATTGCCAAGAGAAATCTGGCTTACCGAGTCCATTAATTGCTTTAAGAGACGCGTAAATGAATGGCTGTCTGATAGGTGTTTTTACTCTTTCAATTTTAATGAATAGTTTTTGTAATGTCAATATTTTTAACTTAATATTTTTTGTTTAGTGGGTTTTTTCTCATGCATTTGTTTTGTGTGTAAAAATTTTATTCCTTTTAAATTGGAATATCTTATTTTGCAAACTGTAACACTTTGTTCAGTTTAAACAGACTCTCTTATTATTACTTTTTTAAATTATCTTGTATTTGTCTTTTTCTCCTTTTGTTTTCCTTTGTGTAAAGTTCCTATCGAAATGTCGATTAGTTTTTATATTAACTGTAGTTAGATCGATATATATTTACAATTCTTAATGTTAAACATTTCTTTCTCTGACGTTGCTTTGTTATGTGATCATAATTTTGTTGGCAAATAAAGGATATTATTAATTAATATATATATATATATATATATATATATATATATATATATATATATATATATATATATATATATATATATATATATATATATTGCCACTGCTTCAGATCATTTTATATGGTGTTGTTTATCCCAGACGTGTTCTGCAATACCTGATCTCGATGCTTTCCCTTTTTGTATATGAGTTTTATGTTCCTTGCACTGTCTACTTCTAGTAGTCACTTGGTTTTCAATATACATTTCATCACACTCACATGGAATTTTGTAAACACATTCTTTCTTATGGGTAGTTTTTGGTTTTGCTTTGGTTAAATGAGCTCCAAATGTATTTCCTGATTTAAAGGCTGTTTTTATATTATAACTGCTGGCAATTCGTCTTATTTTCTCCGAGATTCCCTTAATTTACGGAATTGTGAAGAAAGAATGTGTTTCTTGCTGCCCAGTGGTCGTTGTTCTAAAGTTTTTTACAACATTGTTAATTAATTTTAAAGGATAACCATTCTGTTGTAAACTGGATTTAATGTTTGCTACCTTTTTTCCAATGAATCGGCATTATCGCATATAGATATAGCGCGATTACAGAGGTTGTGTATAATTCCCCGTTTTGTTACAACAGAATGATTAGAACTATGATTAAGATATTGTCCAGTATGTGTTGGCTTTCTGTATACTGAAGTTTTAATAGTTTCATTTGAACGGTTCACCATGACATTTAGGGAGGGTAATTGATCATTTACCTCTTTTTCCATGGTAAACTTAATTGTAGGTAGAATGGTGTTTAAATGTTTCAAGAAATTATTAAGTTCTTGATCATTGCCCTTCCATACGATGAAGGTATCATTGACATATCTCAACCAGACTTTCGGTTTTACTGTTGTTGTTGCTGAAGACTGGAGAGAGTGAAGAACCCATCGGAAGCCCATTGTCCTGAGTGTAAAACTTGTTCTTTACTTGAAAGTAAGCACTAAGCAGGCAACACTCCGAAAGGTCCATTACTCCGTCCAGTGGTAACGTGGTTCGATCTGATAATGTATCATTTGAAAGTCTAGTTTTGATTATGCCTAGTGATTTCCCTAATGGCACATTCGTATTAAGACTTTCCACATCAAAACTTATTAGTCTGTTATCTGGCTCTAGATTAATGCTACTAATAATGTTCACGAAATCTGTGGAATTTTCAACATATGTGTTCGTTTTACCTTCTAAAGGTTGTATGATTAAAAAAAAAAAACTTCGTCAGTGTACTTGGTGGGGATCCTCTGGAGCTGGTTATTGGTCTCAATGGTATGTTCATTTTATGAATTTTCAGTAGTCCGTAAAGATGTGGTGGCTTACTGTAGTGTGGTGTGAGCACCGATCGTAGGTTGTCATGTATATGATCTTGGTATTTCCTTAGTGTTCTGTAGATTTTTGACTCTATAGATTTAGTGGGATCACGAGCTTCAAGGATATCTCCGACTTTTTGGTCGTACGTCACGATGTTCGCTGGTAGAATCTTTATGGATTTATCCTTACAAAGTTCTTTTAAGACTGATGCTTCTAACTTGGAGAGATTTTGAACGGGATAAAAATAATAATGGAATCTTCTGCAAACCCAGTGTTGAGATACCGAATCTTTGACAATTACTACTTTGTAACACCAAATCATTGAAGTGCATACAGAGAAGCGAAACGTTGCGCTTCAATGGACACAGGTCCTATATAAGCTCATAGCCTTAAGGCGAAACACTGACTTCGTTTCAATCGACATTTCTCGAGCCAGCTTCAAACAGAAGCCGCCTCGTATCTTAAATCTTAATTGAAATCTAGGCGTTTATTTCACAAACTTAAACATGACTTGACCTTGGCTTCAAGTCATTTACGCAAAAAGTTGACGTCTTGTCCGTACCTAACCTCAAAATAACGCCTTGTTTTGATATTTTTCTTATTTAAAAACCAACTGTTGACTATTGTGAGGAGTAGAATATTTTATTCTGCATTTAGCCTTTAACTTAGGTATTCTTAAACATTAAAAACAATTGAAAATAATATACTAACCCCCATTTGACGCATGACGTGATCATTCAGAAGTCAACAGCTCATTTCAAGCGCGCTTGAGGTGTTTATTTCGCACTCGAACCGCGCTTGGGTCAAGTCAAGCCTAAATCGTTTCAGGCTTGACTTAACAAATCCAAGCCGGCTTCAAGTATAATCTCGCCCGTTTAATTCGCTATTTCTAAGCCGCTTGACTTCAAGAGCGCTCGGAACTGTCGATATAAACGTACTGATTCAGTTTATACTCGATAATGATTAGAGATACAACCTAATCGACGAGTTGTAAAAATAAACTAAAATAAAGACAATGCACATTTGAGTCAATCTTCAACATTGTCTACAACATTCAAACAAATGCTAGAATAGCTGTTCCAGAGTAATCGACATATGTACATAAGGAATATATATATATTACCAAGATAACTATATAGTTATCTTGGTAATCTCGCGAAAAGGTCCAGACCCCAGAAACATTTTTTTAACCCTTTTTTTTGCAAAACATGGTGGAAATTAATAACATGTACTTTATCAGTTTGAGTTAATTGGGACCAGTTTTCTGACGAAACCTTCACTCATATATTACTTTTTTTTTTGAAAAATTACACTAAAACCTTTCTTCCCAGAATAATAAAATATCTGTTACATGTGCCTTTTTTTATAATATCCATCCCAGCATGCTAGTTCTTTTAAAAGGTATTCAGCTGATTGACAAAAACATCTTAAAATACTTATTGTATTTTTTTTTTATTAATACGAGCCATAGATGTAGAAAATACAGCGCGTCCACAGTTTTGCCGTTCCCACAGTGTGAAAGAGGAAAAATAATGCACGTAGTAATCTCCTCTTTTCAATGAACGTCACTCGCAAGTGCGAATAATACTCCATATCTGGTTCTTTGCTCCACTCATAAAAAAAGAGAGGAGATTATTGTTTTCATCCTTCTCTCGCACTGTGAGAACTGCCTGCATTGGGGAGGCGCAATCTAGTATATTCTAAATCTATGATAGGGACTATTTAAATGTAAAAAATAAAATGATTCAAAATAAACTACAAATTTAGTTTTCTTGAAGAGATAAAATAAAGTTCCTGTTAAGTAAAGAAATGAGTAAATATGTCCAAATTTAAATTTGTTATCTCGCCATTCCATTTTCTGTAAAAAATTTGTTAAATTAACTGAAGCACTTCTATATATTTAAATTGCAATTCATTTTTTGAAGAAAACGATATGAATATTGTCTGTTCTAGACTTTTATGTTCTGCAAGAGTATACAAATTTCTGTTTTTGGATTTATTAGCAGATCAAGGTCTGTTGAATTTAAGTACCCCACGTTCATTATAAAATATGCCTAGAATTTTACAGGGGAATTAATAATTAACACAATCTGTTTCATTTAAAGATGTATAGTTGATTATTCTGTAGAAAAAATGGGAACAAAAGTAATTGTATTCAAGTCTTCCTTTAAGCTCTTTTAAGTTCTGAAATAGGGAATAATAAACCTCATTTTGAACACTCTGTACTTTAAAGAACACGATCTAATTCACCCTTTTCTTATTTCAGAAGAACTATATTTATAAAAAATAATAACTAGAAGCTATTTTTTTTAATTTTAAATATTCCTGTGTGAAATTTTTTTGAAGATTCTGTTACCAGTTTTAGAAATAAAAGCGTTTAAAATCTTTCAGCAAAAACCTAGATTATAGCCCTCTATCATCTCTGCAAAGTTATGCAGAGATGAGATGCTGTATATTTTTAAAAGTAGAGGTTTTTTTAACTTGCAAGATGTCCAAAAAAAAAGTCATCACAATATATTCTTATCCCTACTTAACTTTTGGCATCCAGGAAAAAATTGGTAATTATTTCGATTAAGTGAAATTTAAAGAAACTTTTTTTAAATTCCTTCCCATTTCGAGGTCATGGAAAACGATTCTGGTCTTGTTTTTCCAGCATTTTTCTTTGATTTCCCAGAAAATACAGAAAATCATTTTTCACTTTAAGTTTAATTTTTTGCATTAAATGGTTAAATTTTTGTTAGATCCACTAATTTCATGCTCATAGCACTTTTATAATTGGAAAAATCAGAAAAAATGACCAACAAACTTTAAAAATAAATTCAGCGATTCCATGCGTCAGCGACATTATTCGCGTCGAAAGGGAAATAATTTGCCCTGTTGCCATGTCATAAATATACATATATTCTTTTCTTTCAATTAAAGCTGTGAAGAAAAGAACCCGAAAAACATATTTGGTCGACGCGAAAAACACTTTCACAGCAACTTAGTCGAAAATGCACCATGATTTTTTTTAAATACATGGGATAGGTCCTCCTTCTTTTAATAAGAATGAGCAAGAACATTAATAATTTACTTTTATTAAATATTTCTTTATGCCGTTTATTGCTCTGGTGCCAAACAATACCCTTCCGCCATTGAATTTATAATGTTAATATATATATATATATATATATATATATATATATATATATATATATATATATGAGGTATTTCTTATTTATTTCTTGGACCTTTATTAAAATATTTTTTATTTGTTTGTTTTTCCTGAGTTTATGGTCCGTTAAAAAATGGAATTAAAATGTAATGGTAGTGTTCTATTTTCTGTATATTACATTTACATATACACAGCTAAAAAAGCAAAGTATGTGATTGATTTTACTATCAAATTATTTACATGTTATGTATTTACCTTTATATATATATATATATATATATATATATATATATATATATATATATATATATATATATATAATTTTTTGCAGCAGATACTGAACCACCCATTACCCTACTAACCAGACCTTTTCCAATGTCCTTCATTGGCAAAGACTGTACCACCTCCACGTAGTCTCTGCTGGACAATAACATTTTTTAATTAATATATCTAGAACAGTTTAGTAAGTTAAGATTAATTTTACAATTATTTTTCCATTACAAAAATGGAACTATGTTGCTGATTGAGATGGACAAATTTTATGAACTTTCTTTAAAATAAAAGTATATACTATGACAATATTTTACATTTGGCAACGTCGCAATGAATGTTTGGCGTTTTCAGTAATACAACGATCAATGACCTTTACAAATTTTATTTTTGCTTTTTCGTTGAAAATATAAGTTTTTCTAAAGTTGCTTGTTAAAATCTCAACAAAAATAGTTGAAATACATGTATTTATTATGTATTCAAAACAAATAGAAAAGTTTGGTGTTTTTTTCAGAAATAAAAGTGACCCTGAGAAGTGAAATATGTTTTGTGTTTCTCAGAAAACCGAAGAAAATTAAAGCTAGAATCATGTTCTACGACCTGAAAGACTTCACTTAATCAGAATAATTACCAAAATTTTTTATTAATGCAAATTTTCAGAGTAAACAAGGCTGCAGACTTTTTAAAACACACACTGTTCTTTCAATTCCTCTCACAAAAAAAAATAATGGACTTTACTGTTTTAACAGACCATTAAAATGAGCTTAATCTAGGCTTAAGTTAATCAGTGCAAGCCTATGAAAAAAAAAATACAATATTTGAGTTATTCTATCAACTGAATACCTTTTAAACAATGTCACCTCTATTTAAAAAACTAGGTTATGTCTGCATGCCCCCATTGTAAGCGTAATCCGCCTTATTGTGCATAATCAGACTGTCATCCACGAAATAGAAACTATCAGATCTAGTTTCAAAAGGATTTGCTATCATTTCATTCACTGTAAAGAAAATATATTGGCTACTTTATTCTATTTTTTATCACTGTTTGTGGACAAATCTAAACATGTTCCAGAAATAATTAAGCATGATATGACTGTATTTCTATCACAAACAAATCAAAAACTTAAAATTTACACAAGTAATAACCTTTAAGAATTTAAAAATATTGTTATTTATTAACTAGTACTTAAGAGATTTTATATTCTAAATGAATTCCTATACTTTTAATTTCCTACTAATTTTGTGAAAATATTTTGGTAATCAAAATTCTTTTCTACTTACCCAATTCCTGTGGTAATGTAGGAAACTCATAAATATGCTCACAAGTATTTCTCGAGTAAGGGATGCAGAAACCAAATTCAAAATCGAAAGTTTTTAACAACTTATCCCTGAAAAAGTGACGTTCAATCATCCTGAACCTGTTAACTGGACGAGATCCAACTGTAAATTCAACACTATAAAAGAAATAAGGACAATTAAAGCAAAAAATAACTAAACAATCTTAATGATAATAGAACAACTTTGAATGTTGGTAGGGTATTGATACTTACGTCGCTCCAACAGTCTTCAGCTTTAAGAATTGTGGAGTGAACTGATATCTGACAAATCTCCCAGAATTCGGATCAATGGATTCATCATTTTCACAGTTAATTTCCGCCGAACTATCGATATTGACAGGTTTGGCAATTTCAAATAGTACTGCCCCACTTTCAAGATCCCGAATTTTAAATCTACAAAGAATTTTAAACTATTAAAAAGATGAAAATTATTTTCTTATGATAATCTAATGGAGTAGTTTAACCCATATCAATTAATCTATCACTTGGAAATCAGCCAAGAATATACAATCACAAACCAAAGAGAGATACTCGAAAAGACCTGTTTTAATTGAATTAAATTAAAGTAAGACAAACAAGAGTTAAAAATAAAAGCGAAATACCTACCTTGTAAAATCTATTTCGTAGATATTAGCATCGGGGTCACACAAATACCTATCGGTGATTTTGGATAATCTGAGTACTTCGTCCGGGGTAACAATTTTCTTATTTTCCACTGCGGGTAAAGGTCTCGATATACTTTCCCGTTTTTCCCGCACAACACTCATTTTTCACGCAAAATGAACGAAAAAGTGCCAATATAAACAAAACGTTTTACAAATGCCAGTTTGACAACTGGATATATCCAGTTTTTTTCTGACAAGGGACGGTTTTTCATAGTAAAATACTAAAAACTTAAAGTCCTAATAAAATTTTTATAAAAAAAATTGCAGACTTTTAAAAAAGTGAAAAATAAGAATATATATTTTTACATGAAACTGAAATTTTCGAAGTCGACGTCAAATTAATACGTTCATTTGGTAATGTAATTAGCGCCGATTTCAAAAATTTCAATGTCATGTAAAAATTCATATTATTTTTCGCTTTTTAGCGTTTTTTTAGAAGTGGATTGAATTTTTTTTTTTAAATTTTATTTTTCGATATTTAGTTTCGAATCGAGTTTTTTCTAAAGTCGAAAAATAGTGCCCATTTTATCCAAATTTATAGACCACACTAAATTAAACAACAAAAAATTCTTCGATTCTGAGAAATCTCCAAATACCAATTTTGAATGAAATTGCACCAAACAAATATTTAATTCGCTATAGTAAATCTACTATCTTGAATTTTAAGAAATTAATTTTAGATTCGTAACGGTCCCCAAACACTGTATTGAAAGAACTTGAGACGTAAAATTTTTAGTTCTCTTATATAGCATCTGCCATATTAAATTGTAAAAAAATTATTTTCAGATTCGTAATCTTACGATTCCGAAACCCCAAAGCCGCTTGCAAGCGAAGTCAGTAGCCGAGCCAGGCCAGTAGTGTATAGTGAAACTGATAACCCTGGAACAAAAAAGGTTAGCTGATAACTTCATGTTCTTTTGAATATGCATTTACTTGTCATTGGATCGAAGTGATCATGATTACTTCAAGTAACAGAACTGAAAGTGATAATTACTCAAAAGAATATACCTATTGTCTCCGTGTGACCGTAATGTTAGGACAGCGCAACTGTTTCAAGCTAGCAGCGTTGCCAATACATCTCTTATTCATTTTTTAAATTTACTTACCGACTTACATTACTTTTACTACTCTCGCTTTTCTTTTTGTTTTTGAGCAAAAAAAAAGAGAATTGAAAAAAATAATTGCCTAATTTCTACCAACTTCTCTGTATACAAAATATGTTCAATATCTGTTCTGCACTGGTAAACAAGGATAGGAAAACAACGAACTTACATGTGCAATCTAATAATTTGAAAAAAAATTTAGGATATGAAATCATTTAGATTTCCTAATGGACCTATTTTATTATTAGTATAATAATATAATAATTTATTATATTATAGGGTAAATAAATATGTAATAAATTATAATTCAAACGGTAGTAATCATTGAAAAACCGTTCATCTACCGTTAAAATGATAGGATTGACAACACTGCTGTCCTGTCCAACTGGATTGGCTTCGCGTGCAACCAGCATAAAATACCAAGTTTGAAAAACACTGTTTGGTTATAGAACACACAACACGTTACCGGTGTGCGCTTGTGGCAAGTAAGAAAAAGTGTGATTGGGACGTTTGAGGGTGAAAGCTGATTGTAGGGTGTTAAGGAGGCGCTCGTTATAGGGAGAGTTCTATTGGGAGAGTTTGCGTCACCTGTTCTAGGATGAGCGGGGTGTTTTTGCCCTACAAACAGATCTCCAAGCCAAAGATTATTCACAATATGAATCCTCTTTGTCTAAGCATTGACAGAGAAGGACATTCTTGTGACGTACAATCACCTCTGCAACTGGCAGTTCATGTATTTCATTTTCTGACATTATAGTTGACATATACTATTTGTTTAAATGTAGAAGGGGTTTTTGGGGGTACATACCCAATTATCTAGTGCCCGCAAACCGGAGTCGTGAAACCAATCCAGAAGGGTTTCTAACTCTAGTGTTGCGAAACTAACATCTCACCACCGCTTTCCGGCAAAACTGGACTTAAATAGAGGTCCAAGTTTGTGGAAAGTATAAGGATGTCTGGGAAAGATACCGGTGGATCCCACTGATGAGTCCACCACCGGTATTGGGACGAAATATCCATACATTTACTACGGTGGTCGAAAATAGATCGCTAGCTACATGTCCCTACCATCAGGGGCACTGTTAATTGCGACATGGCGCCCGAGCAGGGACGGCGGCAGACAAGGGTCTTAACCGCCGGTGGCTTTGATTAAGCCTGACCCGGCCATTGGAAGACCACCGAGGATGTCCGTTCCACTTCCTTTTCAGGCCTGTGCTTTCTAACGGCTTGGACTGTCCGACAGTTTAAGCCGGAAAGCAAATGCCTTAGGAGGGGGAGGGGGGCATGTTGTGGAACCAACATCTCACCACCGCTTTCCGGCAAAACTGGACTTAAATACGAGGTTCAAGTTTGTGGAAAGTAGAGGTGGGCAAAACGGACTTTTTGGTGATTCGGACCGTCCGGATCACTGATTTTAAAGATCCGGGTCAAAGAACCGGTTCAGTTGTCCGTTTCCCGTCAAGAATTCCAAAGTTCGAACGACTTTCCCAATTCATATTTTTAATATATAATTTTAGGAAATAGTACACCACAGATAATTACATTTCGATCCTTTTTTTTTATAAAATCGAATTACAAGCCTCATTAAGTTTTTTTTTTCAAAAAAAAATATTTTAAGCTTAAATTTAACTTCTATTATAATTTAGGAGATAAAATAAAAAGACAAATGGGACATTTAATCTGTATTTTAAACAAATAGTAATATTACGGCTCTCTCATTTAACAGCATATGTTAATATTTGCGCATTCACCGTCTCATATGAATTATAGAAAAAAATGGTGTTTGGCATAATTTTACGGCCATTGGAAAAAATTGGGTCAAGTGTGAATTATGTTTTAAGCAATTTAGGTGACTACCGAAAATTTCGCTAGACATCTTAAAAATAAGCATCCATTAGTGACTCTACTTGAGCCACAAGACATAACGTATCGTAATGCAGCACCAGAAAATCAACTAAATTTAGAAGTCAGTTTGCCTGATACTAATACGGACCGATCACAACAATCGTCGACAAGTATCGCAAAATTGTAAAGCAGTCATAATTTTAATTTTTTATTTAATAACAAAAATTAAAATTATGTTTTATTGTCACTTTTCCGAGAAACTTTATTTATGTTTAAAAAAATCGGTTTTAAACATATTCTTTATGTTTTGTTAATAATTTTTAATTAAAAACCAACCTTTTTTGTTTGGATTAAAAACCCAAAATAATAATTGATCGTCATTTTTATGATTTTACAATTTCTGTCACTGTTTTAAGGGCCAGAACAAAAAATATACGGAAAAACAGACTTCTCTATGTGCCTACATCATACCACTAAATTATCATTTTCAGCAAAATAATATATTTATCTACTTTAACAATCGTAACAACATAATTCGATGATGAAACAAAACATTTATTATTATTATTACATTTTAAATTATATCCACTTTCCCCAAAATTGCAGTTAAATATCCTTATCATACCCAATTAAATTTAAAACAAGCGAAAATAGGCATATAGGACTAAAAAAAATTTAATCACGTTCCTAATTCATATTTTAACTACCGAAATACTAGATTCATAAGTATATATTCTACAAACGTCCTAAAAAAACATAATCTAAACTAAAGCAATCCTAAATCCTTGTACTCCACGGCCATTGCCTTTAACGTATTTACTCTTCCCGCAATTATTATCTGAACGAAATGAGGTTCGCCAGCGGACCCGAAACATCAGTGACCCATCGTACTATACCGAACCGAATGTTCGAAAGATACAAAGACCCGTAAAAGACACAACGAACACCGTCCGATTAAAATGGTTCAACGGATCTCGGCTCATTATAAGTCCGATGTAACATATGACCAGTCGGAGGGCGAACTTTCGTACTGTCCGAGTCCGATGTTTCAAATTTTAGTGATCCGGATCTTTCGGACTGTAAACTGATCCGGGTAAAAAGAACGGGTTTGTTAAGTCCGACCCACCTCTAGTGGAAAGTACAGGGATGTCTGGGAAAGATACCGGTGGATCCCACTGATGAGTCCACCACCGGTATTGGGACGAAACATCCATACATTTACTAAGGTGGTCGAAAATAGATCGCTAGCTACATGTCCCTACCACCAGGGGCATTGCTAATTGCGACACTAACTAAGCACCGGGCCATGAAATGAGCTCAGCAGTAAAGCCCCTTCGAAAGGAGAGGTGCAAAAATACAAATAGAAGTTTGAAAAAATGAGAATAACGTAAAATTTTCAATCCACCCTATTGAAGTGTAAAAAAAAATTTAAACTTTTAACTTACTTAATCTACACTGTCGAAAACACCCCAGTACCAACTTTGAACATAATCCAGAATTATAAAATTTTTTGACCGCCATATTCATTAAAAAAAAAATTTAATTCATTATTTACAGTGTAAAAAATTCCCCAGTACCAATTTTGAATCAAATCAAGAAATATCAAATTTCCATCATACTGAATTTTTAAAAAATAATTTTAAATTTGTATTTTACACCCCTAAAAACCACTCTATACCAATCTTGGACAAAATCGAGAGATGTAAAATTTTTAATCCATCATTTTGAATTTCTTAAAAATAATTTTAGATTAGTTATATACGACTCCATATCACTTCAGTTCTATCACTTGAAGTAATCATGATCACTTCGACCCAATGACAAGTAAATGCATACTCAAAAGAACATGAAGTTATCAGTTACACTTTTTTCACTTTGATCAGTTGATAATAACTCTAAAGAATACAGCCTTTGAAGAAATTTTTTTGTCCGCCATATTATCAGGGCCATCTTTTTTCAACAATTTTGGAAAACATATTAGACCACTGCAACAACTTTCTGAACATACTAAAAAAAATACATAACGGCCCAATTTAGAACCCCCTTCTTTTAGAAGTCAGTTAAAAATAGAGAATACTAAAATCAAATCTTAACAAAAATTAAGGCAATACTCCATATCTTTATTATTATCATTATAATCTTCATTTGTTGATTAGACAATCTTTGGTATGTTTTAATATTAATTGCAATTGATTATAATTCAAATTATTTCCTTCAATATTTTCTAATAATTTAAATATCATACATCTAATTTTTGTCTTTTGGTCATCATTCTTGCCCACATCATAATCATTTACATCTTCATTAAATACAAGCTCTTCACTACTGAAATCACTTGATGATTGTGGAACCAAATCTTGAAAATCTTCATTATTTACATGATTCTCACTGTTACTCAGCGATTCTGTAGAAAGGTGTTCAATTTCTTCAATATTTACATTCTCTTCATCAATATTTTCACCTTCTAATATAAATACAAGTTTTTCAGTACTCGTATGCTTCTTTTCCCTTTCCTTACTATTTTTATTATGTAATAATTCTAAAGAAAAATGTGAACAATCTTCATTACTAATATATTCCTCACTATCCTTACTATTTAATGACTCTGAAGAAATGTGTTCAAGATTTGCATAGTTTTCTTCTGTATTATGTTCTAACATAAGTCGTAGCTGTTGAAGTTCTTCATTACTTTCATGTTCCTCATCTTGAGTTTCACTGTTTATGTCACTCGATGATTCTGAAGAAATATTTTGCTGTTCTTCATTATGGTTGCATTTACTATTACTCGATGACTCTTCATCATAATTTAGGTCATCACTCAGTTGCTCCGCAACACTAGTCAAGGCCGCAATTGGATTACTAAAAAAAATGGTTGTATGTAAATAGCCCTAAATCTTTTCCCTTCAATTTTTTTTGTAATCTATGTGCTCACATACTCACATGTTCGAAAGATATCCATAACTATCATGTAGATAATGCGACTTAAAATATTTTACAGAACATTTATCTGTTCTTATATTTCTCGTAATAATTATTTGACTCGCACATGAAATTGGCATTTTACAGGATCTCCGTGACCGTCTTTTACGATTCTCTTGTAACACATTAGTCATTTTTCTGTAAGAACTTCTACATTCAAAATAAATTCTTTCTTTATTTTCTCCACACTTCTTTCTTCCAGAATCTCTTACATACTGCAGGTTGTTATTCATTTCTTCTTTCAATTTCCAATCGGAGAAAGCTGAAAATAATGTCATTGATCTCCAGTTCTCCATAATAAATTTGAATTCAATCGTAAAATAAAATATGTAAAAATATCCAAGTTTACCTGTAAAACTTTTAAAATTCAGTTCTTCTACAACATTTTCAAAATTATGGTGCTCTTCAAGATGTCGCCTCAAATGATCGTTGTATTGAAAATAAATTTTGCAATCAATACACATATATTTTTTTTCTCTCTTACGTGGTACAACATATTGGGGCTCCCTTTTATGAATTCTGCGTACATGTTTATTGAAATTATATACGGTGGAAAATAATTTCCTACACTCATCACAATACATTTGTGGTGACTACCAAAATAAATAGTTAAAGGAAAGTTTAGTTCCAAGATATATTTTTCGGTACATTTAAAAATAAGTGAGGTTATGTCAGTACATGCAAATAAACAAACTTTCTTGTTCTGGGGTAAACATTTTGAAAAATTACATGTACTAACATGTGCTCATATATAGATCCCTATTATTTTTCCACGAGTTTACTTGCATATACCTTATAATCGCATAGTTTTCACTATATTTCTATATGGCATATTTTTAAATATTTCTTTCGACAAAAAGATTTTTATATTTTAGGGCAAAAATTTTGAAATGACGTTAGAATTCTTCAAATCGGAAATAGGGATATATTGTTATTTAACGGTACGTAAGACTAAATATAACAAAATACAATATTATTGGTTGAATTATATTATGACGTATCCTATTTAAATGTAAATGCATCAAATGTTGTTTATTATTACTTAGTTAAATCATATTTATTATCAATAAATTAGGGCGCGTAAATAACACAAAAGTACCTATATTTTGAAATAATTTGACTTTACTATATTGTTACTAAATCTATAATATTATAAAAAGGAAAAGTGGGTTTTTATTTGTCCGAGATAGACAAAAAACTATTCGATCAATAGCAACCAAATTTTTACCTATGGTTATAGGCATAAATAGGAAGATCTATAACTATATTTCATCTCAAAAAACATTAATTACAATAAAAAACACAACGTTAAATTGATAATGCTTCATGCGTAATATACATGGTTGTTCATATGTGGTATGCTAGTGCAAATTTAATACTGTTAGAATGTGAATTGGTTACATTATTCTCTCGGGCGAAGCCTAGAACGGGGATGCTAGTAGTAATATTGCATAAGTTGTAAAGCAAATTTTCTGTTATATTTGCTTATAAAACTAGGCACTACCTATGAATACAGATTATTTCATCTCACAGATGCGACAATCTTAGCGGTGTCCTTGAAGTGGAAGGCTGCAATTTTTGTGACCTTGCTTGCCTCGCGATTTAGTATTACGGTGGGAAAAAATTATTAAGATTAGAAAGAATACTATAATTATATTGATAATAATTCTGTCTGGCCAGTAGTGTGCTGCAGCCAGCAGTATACTTGTCGCTATTGTAATGCGTAGACAGTACAGCCAGCAACGCCAGCTATCCGCTGACCTTTAACCATATCCTTTCTACATCCCTTTGCCCTGACACACTTACTCTCAATTTCTATATAATTCCTTAGGAACCACTTTCTTTCAGCTTTCCGACTGGACCCGGCAACGAATAGATCCAGGGTTTCCCTCAAGCCATCGTAGGAGGCGATTAAATGGGGAGAACTTTAAAATTTTAAATAATGAAATGTCGACTGCAAAACATAATGTACCCCAGGTGGGTAGGACCCATGGTCCCCAATCCCACACCGCAGAAGCGGTCTGCTCCACGGATTCTGGGGGAGCAACACTTCAACATCGCAATCTTTACGTGGCAGGGTGTTGAGGAAGCGAACCCCTGTCGCACAAGAAGCTACAGTACAACAACAACATGAGAGCCAAACAACAACGAGAGCTCTACCCTCCGAAGGTGCTCCGCAGGAACCTCAGCTAGCGCTCACTCAGGCGGGACTTCCAAGACAGCGCATGAAATGGACAACATCCATGAATGAAACAATAATGAACATTTTTTATAGGGTGACTGAACTAGGACGAGAAACGATCGGCTATAGACAACAGCTTCATGTCGAATTTTGTAGTGAATATCCACATCTACAAGTGTCAGAACAGAGAATAGCAGGCCAATACAGAGCTATTCTCCGAAATAAACTAATCTCAGAAGTGCGACTCAACATCATCAAAGCGGAAATAGAACGAGAGATAAGAACTGGGACCGAACGGTTCTGACGGATCAGACAGTTGCTCATAATAGACCAGATATTATACTAATAGATAAAAAGTCTAGGCGAACTACACTAATCGACATCGCTGTACCTAACAACAACAACAACCTAAGGCCAAAATACAACGAGAAGATCGCCAAATACAGAGATCTGGAGATCCGAAGACAATGGGCAATGAACAGCGTTCAAACGATACCCATAATAGTGTCAACAACTGGAGTGATACCAAAGAACCTCCTGCAGAACATCAAGGGATTGGGCCTTGGTGAGCATCTGTATAAACCGATGCAGAAAGCAATTCTCCTTGCAACCGCAAGAACCGTCCGAAAATTCGTAGGAAATACAGCAGACCACGTCACCTAGGACCCGATCACATGGAAAGGGTTCCCACAGAGCTTCATACTTTTGGTATCCTTGTATACTTGGTATGAGTTAATATTCCCTGGAGGGATTGCGAAGCCGTTTGGCTTGAAATCATAATGATAATAATATATCATACATCTAAATAAACATTTTTACATTGACTTGAATGAAATATTATTGATTTGGACAAGCATAATACTTTTTTGTGCTTATTATTTCCGACAATAGCACAAGAAGTTCCTTGTATTTTTTTACGCAACCACTATATATATATATATATATATATATATATATATATATATATATATATATATATATATATATATATATATATATATATATATATATATATATACATATATATTTTTTAAAGGTAGTTGAAAATGAACAAATAAAACACATGTTTATATTACTTTAAACCATATAATTAAAATTTAAAAATTTAGAATACAATAAATAGAAAGATAAAGTCTTATAACATAAAAGGATACTTAAGGCACATATTTTTTACTGATGATTGGAATACATAATAATAAAAAGAAGTTTATGTATATACACTGGCAAATGGGAATAACTTTCAACTATTTTTAAAACCATAGCGTTTTTCAATAATACAAAAAGTACCAACGAAATGTACCTTAGTCATTGTGAAAATACTCCTCAAGTTTTCTATCTCTTTGTCACAGCCTTAAGAACGTTCATGCCATGATCGTGATCGGTTAAAAAGGATAGAATTGAGGTGATAAGGTTGAAAATTAATATTACTATTGTCAGGGAGATGATCTTTGAAAGTAAATCAATCAATCAAAAATTCCTGCTGATTATAAAAGTCTAGAAAAGATAAGCTATTTATTATAACGAAATTACTCTGCAAAAGTTTATATATTTTTTACTATCTTGTGATAAAATAACAAAGATATTTGTAATATTGTATAGGGTGATCCTAGAAACTGTTATAAGATTTTAATGTCATTTTTATTATTTTCAACAGGACCAAGAGATATTTCGTTAATACTTTGCATTACTTTCATGAAAAAGATTAATATAAAAAAATCAAATCATACATAGCGGGCAACAAATGTACTGGACATTTCATTTAAATTATTACACTTTAAAATGGCTCTACAACAGTTATTAATTGCTTGAGGTTCATTAAAAAAAATTGTAGGGGGCTTTTCATAAAGTTTTATGTTGTAATAATTTTCATATTTAACGGTTTTTAATTTTTAATTGTACGGCACAAAACTTTATGAAAATTCTTCGCAATTTATTAATGACTCTTCTAGCTCAAGAAACAACTAATTCACACCCATTTAAACGCGTCACAATTTAAATTGAAAACACTGCATATGGATCAATGAAAACTATTCAATATTTCCCCAAATTGTTCTAAATTCTACGGTTATGACGAACTTTTCATCGATCCTGTATATTTTTAATTAATTTTTACTAAATTAACTAGAAAATAATTACCTACAATTCTTTGCATATTTAAACCATTGAAGTAACGACTAAACAAAGCATTTTTCACCTTAACCCTGTATATTTACACCATATAAATGTACCCAGTGTCTCAAAAATAGGAATTCATTAAAATTTTCCTACATACAGTGTGGTGAAATTTCTAAAATATTCTTTTTATGATTTTTTTTTTAACAAAACAGTGATTTTTACATGCATAATTATTTATGTTATATATTAATAAAATGTTTCAAAACATATTTAAGGTTAGTTTTTTCACCACCCCGTATATTACCTGAGGCACCTAGTACAGTCATTTTTATATCTTACATTTTATAACTAAAACGTAACTAAAACAATTTTTACTCTAACTTAAGGAAACGAAAAATCATTCTGAATTTATAGGCGACACGAAAAAATCACTTACTCGTATAACTTTAAATCTAAAATTAACATCGTTTATCAACATTACGTTTAAAATTAAACACTAAAAAAGTCGATGAAAACTATATACAAAATGGCGCACAATGACTCGTAATAAATTAGAAAGATTAATATAACAATACAAAAATTTGAGCAAATAAAAAAGCAAAAGAAATAATTAATCATTATATTTAATAGAAAAAATTACACACAGTCTTTCTAAACATAACCACGCCCTCTATTGACAAATGAGCCACGGTCACCGCTTTTGACATTCTGCCCTCTATCGTAACATTTTAGTAAAGAATGTACTAATTCCAATGGATATGATAAGACCCAGCTTATTGAAACTCAATTAAATGGGAAAAACTGTGCACAGTTTTTTCATTCATTCATTATTTTAAATATAATAAAAACCTTCTTTATCATTCCTACGTCACAGCATTGAATATTCTATAAGTTTATAAAAACTAGATTGAAAAGTTTTTTTCTAATAGCCCTACAAATCTTGAAATGCTCTTAAAATGTTTTTTTCTTGAGCAAAGTTATTTTTATATAGTCTTGATGAGAAAAGGCACTCTATTGTGCTACAAAAATTGTATGATATACAGCGTATTCAATAAGTTATACCCCGATAGAAAAAGTTATTGTAAGTACAACTTTTGCAAACTTAGTTATTCTACAACGGGCATTTGAAAAGCTGTAGATATATAATAATGTGGGGTTAACTTTAATCCTGTTTTAAAGTTTAAGCAAACTATCTGTTTATTTGAGCTTATACTCTTTAAAAGTTACAAAGGCACTGATTCACAAATTGTTTACTTTTTAAGGTTAAATTATAGAAATATCACAATAAAAAAATTTTTGGCTTATCAATACAGTCACTTAAAGAAAATAATACTTATAAAGGGTGTTCAAAAGAACGATGAACGAATTGCTACGAACTTTTTCTTTGATCATCCTGTATAAGATTTATTCCTGCCAAAAATAAATAAGTGACGTACCATCGTCCTTTTTTGACATAATAACTTCACGGCTGTCAAAAATAAATACTAAAGGCGGTTAAAAATATGAAGAATGGACGATAAATACGTACATGAATAAGAAAAAGGAACTAAATATTCTTAAATATAACGATGCATATGAAATATAAGTATATTCTATGTAACATATTAAGTTTTCAGTAATTTTTTGTTTTTTTTTCCCTTTATCAATCTGAGCGGAAACAAAGTGACGTAAAAATATTTTTCTGTAATGAGTTGACTAACAAACTTTCTCTATACAAGTATAGATCTCGGCTAGGAAAAGGAATAAAACCATAAAATTAAATCTTAGGTTATGTTTCTTTGCAAATCTCAGCCTTGTAGAAATTACAAGTTCTTTGTTACAGAAATATAAATGAATCTCGTATAAAACTGTTCCAAATTGAAACAAAATTTTTATTCACTGCTTCCAACTTTACTACCTTTTTCTTATCCCATTACTTGTGACGTCATTACTAATATTATTAGGGAAGAACCCTAAAGTTCTAAGGGTTGAACTGACCCTCTGTATTAAGGGTTCTTTAAATTTCCATATGGTGGTGTCCATTACTGATGTTTTTCTAAATTCTTCGCAGGATTTCTTGAGCGTTTTTACACAGTCAGCTCTAAAAATATAAAATAGGATTATAAATAAGCACAAAAACTTATATTTTCCTTTTTATTCTAGTAAAACATGAAGAAAAAACTGCTTTGGCAAATCTGTTCTGTTTATAAATTTAGGATAAAATAATTATAAAAATTACGTTTTATGTCTCTAATTCTGTAAATTTTTGGAAAAAATTATCAGAAAACACATGAGTGTCCGATAATAATATCGGTAAACCTAAGTTTCTTGGTGTTGTTTTTGGACACCCTGTATAAATCATAAACGTCGAAAATGATTTATTTATTT
The DNA here is from genome assembly GCA_034092305.1 of Diaprepes abbreviatus. Taxonomy (NCBI): domain Eukaryota; kingdom Metazoa; phylum Arthropoda; class Insecta; order Coleoptera; family Curculionidae; genus Diaprepes; species Diaprepes abbreviatus. The sequence continues at coordinate 157,891 of JASJET010000194.1, read as the reverse complement.
TAATTCAACGGAAAATCTATTCTACAATTTTACATTAAAAAACCAAGATAATATAGATAAAGGTAAGGAAGATCGATGTAATAATACAAATAATAGAACTAACATGTCAAAAAGCGGATACCAAAGTCAACAGCCATAATATTTAAATTGAGTAATTGGCAGTCTGTTAATCATCGAAAAGCACCATATGGTAATGCTTGTGACGTACCATGCCTATATAAATTTTTAGCATCAAGATGTTATAAATAAAGCTGGTTTTGTTGGCTCATACTCTGGTATATAAGTGTTATTAGTAATGTGGTTCCTTTCTGTATACTGGCTTATGGTACTCTCTATACCTTTTTAAAAAGTTTATCGTGTCTGTATTAGTTAAGAACTCTAACTCTACCTTGGTCATATGTAACATACAATCATATGATAATTTTTGGGAGAGTAAAGTAATGCGCAGGCTCCAATGTATCGAATTTTAAACAATTATCCACTGATTTTGGGCTATTACTAATATTTCTTTCAACTCGATTCAAATAATTAACATATCAATATGCCTGAAGGACTTTACACCGATGGGGTGCTATTTTTGTTCACAACTAAACTGCGAAGCTCGCTTGAAAACCTGACAGGAAAATTTGTATACGAACAAACATGTCTAAAGCATCATATAAAATATTAAATAGAACTAGAACACCAATATTGACATATATTTACCTATAATGCTGCAGCTGTGCATCAGTGGTCTCAATAGGATACGAAGTACATCCGCTGCCGAGACAACTGAGTGGAAAATGATTGTGTAACGTTAAAACTTTCTCGGTATTGTGGAAACATTTGACATATTGGCCTGGTTTGGTAAAATTTTTGGTCCTGTAGACGTGTTGTAGCATGTGCATGTAGCGAGGAATTTCTTTAAACCAACTGAAAAAAAGAAAGATTAAAAAGGCTTTATTTGTTACTCAAAAGAATTGAATTTCAAATTATTAGTGTCTCTCCTAGCACTTTCGAGAGGGGTTTTCTACTTGCATAGGCTTACTAAGGCAGTGTTGCCAATATTTATAAAATTCCTATTTATTTTCGTGAACTTACCCGTGATCATGAATTAAGTCGTCTAAAAAGTAAACGTTTCGAACATTATAGGATGCTCTTTCTTCTTTATTGATTTTAAGTGCTTTCGGTAAGACTTTTTCCATTAATTCTTTCCAGGAGCCTTCTTCTAGAGGCATAATTACCTAGAAAAAGCAGACAATGATAATTGTGCTTCAAAAACTATATCCTACAATCTTACCTCATCGATATCTAACAAGGCAATATATTTGTACTCATACATGTGTTTATAAAAACAATCGTTATAAGGTATGAGCTCGTTCTGTCTTTTATGATTTGTTTTCTTCGATAAGAAATAATGCTGCAAAGCTGGTGCGTTCGGTAAGATTCCTGCTAGTGTTATGGGTGTTACTTGAATCTAAAAAAAAATGATAAATTTAGCTGTATTGCTTGTATATATATATATATATATATATATATATATATATATATATATATATATATATATATATATATATATATATATAAATATACATACATTTTTTTTTAAACTTACTTTTCCTTCTTGTTCATAATGAGTCAAAATTTTGCTGATATTTGGATGTACTTGTAACTGATACAAGAAGATTTTATCTGCTCCCAGTAAGTTGAGTAGTTCTATCCATTCAACTAATCTTACCGAGAGATCCTCGTGGAGAAAGTCTAGACCCTAAAAAAATAACCATGTTTCAATTTTTCCGTCTAAAGATCAAGTTTTTATCCCTACCCTGTAAGAGGTAAGATTTAAATTTATTTTCAAACGTATTTTGGTATAAGCATAAGGAATTTCAATTACACTGGACAAAAGCCAAAACCGAGACTAAACTTATCTTTTTAATATTAGTTCAAGTTTTAGAGATACGTGATGTCATGTCGCCCTATATATTACCAACGTAACTGCAAGAATGCATAACAATAGGGGGGTGAGACATTGCTAAATATCCGTTTTCCTCAAGTCAAGGAAATTTCACACAATTTGGCAACATTGCAAGGGGGATCTCCAGGGACGACCCTTCATATACGAAGTCCCAACCCCCCAGGGCTTAAAATAAGGGAGATAGCCATTTAAACCCATGTAAATTGTGTCTGTTTTGTACTGGACAACCCCTGTATACAAACAAATGATATACGCCACTTTTTGCTTAGAATCTACCCTCGATATTTGTAATCAGGGGATCAAAATACACACAAAGAACTTCAGCGGAGCCATGTTTTTTCATTGGCTTACGAAAACCCAGTGGGCTCCTAAACTAGTTTCAGATTTTTGAGAAATTCTCTGTGATATTTTGATTTTTTTAAAAAGCTTAAAAAAACATTCCCATTATATATTAAGAATCTTACTTTTACACACACTGCAAAGTCTTTCTTAACCCTTGGTTCATTGTAAATTACTCTTAAGTTATTGGTCGAATTATCACATGGTTTTTCTACTAGCGAAATCGATTCTGGCACTTTTGACTTGTAGCTTTGGGGAATCACGCAGGCTGTAAGGTATGGTTGGAAAATTCCTTGCTTATAGTTGCCCCATTTCTTATACCTACAAAAACAAGGAGATTTAAAAAATCGTAACACTATTTTTAGAAGAATTTTATGTGAGGCAGTTTTAGAGAGACTGTCAACCTAATTCTCCCCGTGTATTTCAAAAACTAGTAAACTTAAATTTTCGATAGAAGTAATGTTACAGGGAAATTATAGCTGATTTATTGGAACACTTTTGTGTTGGCAATGCCAAATCGCTAGTTCACCTGATATTTAGTATTTTTCACTTTTCTTAGGAATGTGATCGAATTTGAACATATAGTTTAAAAAAAGGTCTTTTAATTAATTACAAAAAAAACGAATTTTTTTTAATCGTCTGTGAGACGAAATATTAAAAATTAAAATATGCATAATTGACATGCTGGAGGTCACTACGTGTAACAAAATGCCGATACATTTTGGATTATCTCAAAAACGGTTTGTATCATATTTTTTAAAAACTAATGCAACGCAAATCCAAAAATTATGAATTTTTAGAAAAACCCCGGAATTTCTTGACCATTTTGTTTGGAAAATACAGATTTTTTAACCGACTTCTAAAAGAAGGAGGTTCTCAATTCGTCGAGTATGTATGTTTTTTCTTTATGTATGTACATCGATTACTCCGGAACGGCGGCATCGATTTGAATGAAATTTTTTACGTCATGCTTAGGAAGTTGCTGCGGTGGTCCCATATTTTTTTGGACGAAATTGGTGCAGTAATGTCCAAGATGGCGCTGACAATATGGTAGCCAAAAAAATTAATTTTGTCTGACTTTTTCCAAAATTGGTATGGGGGAATTTTTGAGGCGGTACACAACAAATCTGTAATTCAATATGGCGGACAAAAAAATTTTTGGGGTCGCACATAAAGGATCCAAAATATTTTAAAAAAATTCAATATGTCGGATAAAAACTCAATTTTGTCTGATTTTCTCCAAAATTGGTACGAGGGAGTTTTTAGGATGGTACGTCACTAATCCAAAATTATTTTTTAAAAATTCAATATGGTGGATCTAATATGGCGGACGAAAAAATCAATTTTGTCCGATTTTCTTCAAACTTGGTACGGGGGAGTTTTCGGGGTTGCACATATAGAATAAGAAATTGTTTTTAAAAAATTCAATATGGCGGATCCAAGATGGCAGATTAAAAATTCTACATCTTTTGATTTTGTCTCAAATCAGTATTGGGGTATTTTTGTTAGTGTTAATTATGAATTTAAAATTTTTTTTTTTTGGTGTCCTAAAAATTTTACATTTTTCGATTTTCTCCCAAACTGATATAGGGGGTTCTTGAGGGTCTAAATTATGAATTTAAAAGTATTTTTTCAGGATTCAATATGGCAAATCCTGGATAGCGGATTAAAAATTTTACATTTTTCGATTTTGTTCAAAGGTGGGACTGAATCGTTTTTGAGGATGTAAATAGCAAATATAAGTCTAGAAATTTAAAATTGGTACTAGGGGGCTTTGAAGGGTCTAAATTTACATTAGATTAAGACTTAAAATAATTTCGTTGAAATTCAATATAGCGGATGCATTTTTTCAGATTTGGTATTAGAGGGTTTCGTGGTCATGTATTACGAACATGAAGTTAATTTTTTACAACTATTAGGTTGATAAGATACGATATGAGGGATAGAAAATTTTACATATTCCGATTTTGTCTAAAATTGATATTTTGGGGTTCTTGAGGCGTATACAAACTCAATATGCAGTATAAAATATATCAAGCTAAGAAATATACATCTCAGGTTTTTTAAACATCGATACTGGAAGGTTTTGGGGCTTATATTACCAATCTAAAATTAATTTTAAATTTAAATAGTGGATTTACTATGACAGACTAAATATTTGTTTGACGCAATTTTACTGGTATCTGGAAAACTCTAAGAACCAAAGAATTTTTAGTGGTTCCTTTTGAGGATGATTTACAACTTTGGATAAAATGGGTACTTTTTTGCCACCTTGGAGTCATTGCGAAGTACACTAATCTCGATTAGTACTTAGTTCAAATAATTTATGGATATCAAGTCGGTTCAATTTTTTTATAAAAATTTTATTTCTTACAAGGAAGGTATCCGAAGTGTTCGGCTTCGATTTTAATGAAACTTCAATATGTTGTAGTGGGTACAAAAATAAGAGATAGGTATTTTTTTATCTACGGAGATCCATTATAAAAGGGTGAAAATCGCTCCTAAAGTTTACCCGTAAAAACAGTATTTTTGAAATATCTCAGGTTCTAAGTGAGATATTTTTACAAAACAAAATGAGAGGTATTCGAAATGATGTTAAACTATAGTATTTTCACCCTCAAATGTATCATCCCTTATTTCTTATTGGGGTAAACCATATATTTACGCACGTATTTTAATTCGAAAAATTACGAAATTTAATGGAATCGTTTGAAAATATTTTTTTCACGAATTTTGGCATAACAAAAAATCACCTCCTATACAATCGAAGGCCACGGCCACATTGATTTATCTACAGGTAAGGGAAGCGCCGCATTCGAAAGAGAAGGCTTCACGCTACAAAGTTGTCGTCGTTCGCCTTTGACGCATGCGTAATTCTTCCTTAGAATCACCAGTCTCTTTATTTTATAGCCACACTTCGTATACAGTCAGTCAAAATAAAACTTAGATAACATACTTACCAAATATACTTATACTCGAAACTTTTAGTTATCACAGGCTCTTTTTTACCATCAAACCAAAATTGACAGTGGGTTATCACAGTAGGTTCAATTCTATCGATCATGCCCAGCACTCGAACGGTGGGTCCCAGTCTGTTATTTTTCCTTTTGTCTAGGTAGGCACCGAAGAGGTGAAAGGTACCGTTTGTCGTGTGCAAGGTTTGCCAGTAATTGTTGTTGAATTCGATGTCGAAAACGCTTGGAAACCTAATAAAAAAATATATATTATTTGGTCGCGCTAGTCAAGCTAGTAGTCCGGGAGCTGAGTGGGCTTTTTTAGCCTATGAAAAAATATGGTTCCACTAAAGTTTTTTATATATATTTTAAACCTATGATTATCAATATCGAGGATGGATTTCCAAGAAATCATCAGGTAATTTGTTATAAATAAAAAAATTGTTAATTAAAAAAAAATTTCAAATTTTACATTAACACTGTAATTTCAACGTGGGATCAGCCATCTATGAAGGGATGTCTATATACAGGAGCTCACCTAGTGCACATAATCCATCATAGCTTTAGCTGACCGTTGCGCGGACATATTAAATTTCAGATTTAATATGTCCCCAAACTCGCTAAATAAATAAATAAACTGAATAAATCGAAATACAGTGCTAAAACTCTAAATCTTCGTGTTTCCGAAACGGGGAAACCTAGATATTAAAGGGCGCGGTGGCGGCACTTTAATTCGGGCCTTCCTTGATTTTAGAGCGTGACGTCACCACTGCTATAAAAGCGAAATGTCAGCTGCGAAATTAAGGACATTACGGGTTGCTCTTCTTGAGATAACTCGTCCTTTTTCCGATCGAGCATAGCTCTCAGGGGCCACGTTGACTGTTCTATTTTTTAGGCAGCTCGTGGTTCTTAAAGTAGGTTGTCTTTGACAACGCAACATTCTACAGACAATAAAGATCGTGCACGTGTCTTCATTCCTGAAATTAAAATTACCCTCGATAGAAGCCGAGGTTGATTTGACATTGCGACTAATAGTCAACTTAATGTTGGCTATAAAGTTATGAAAAACCCGATCCTGACACATAAACCCGAACGTGACAGTGGAGAGTAAAATAACCCCGAACCTGACTGGCGGAAAATAACTGAATTCAGTATATAAATAAATTGATATTCCGGAAAAGTATACTAAAAAGTAATAAAAAGTCAACTAAGAGTCTTGATAACCTCTATCTAATGGGCTCATTCCTTAGAAGTGTTCCCTTGATAAATTAAAATATAATTAAATCTTCGTTAGCTCTGAGCTTCACTCATTCCCCTCCTATCATGGTGAGCGAGAAGAAAGGTGAGGCGTCTAGAGTTTGCATTCTAATCGAGAGGTTTCGCGGGACTTCACCAACAACCCCTGATTTGTGTTAAAACTTAGGTTTTACACAAATAATTGATAATGCGAAAAGTCTTAAAATAAATTAATCCCGACGGAAACGAATTTCTACATTTCCTAAAGGCTAAAAACATTCCAATAAACCCGGAAATTGGGTAAATAGGCCATATTCTCGAAGACGAGAACAAAAAAAAAACAAATAATGGCGAGTTGCGTTGACGTCTCGCTAAAAAAAAAATCCAAAAAATATTTAAAATTGCGAAAAAATTAATTAAAATCCGGTAAATGAAACCGATAATACACATGTAATCCGAAAAGAGACATCATTGTTATTGACGTTACGAAAATTCATATTGAAACACTCGTACTTAAATATATATATATATATATATATATATATATATATATATATATATATATATATATATATATATATATTAAAAATAAACAAATTCACGGTCTATATATTTGAAAAAGTTGTTTTATTCTCCTTACGACCGTTAAGAAAGGGGACAGACAGTATATTCTCTGTGAATTCCACATTGTTTCCTGTGCATTTTACTCTCGGTTCGTTACAGCTCCACTGATGAGACCATTAGGTGGTCGAAACTAGTATGGAGAGTGAACCAGAGTGGAATTCACAGAGAATATACTGTCTGTCCCCTTTCTTAACGGTCGTAAGGAGAATAAAACAACTTTTTCATATATATATATATATATATATATATATATATATATATATATATATATATATATATATATATATATATATTATAAGAAAATAGTTAAACGTATGTAAAAACGTGATACAAAGTTCTTATCATAAAGGACGTAAAAAAAGGGGGTCATGAGTGTCACAGCTAGTCCGTTCCTGCAGCAGTGAGTAATTGACAACACTTTCTTGGATAAGGTCTTACCTGGTATACATCATATTAAAAAAACATTGATATACCTGGTGGTTCAATAATTCTGTGTAAAAAACTTAATTCCGTTACAGCTCTTTGGGAGCCCATATCTCCGAAGAGGAAGGACGCGTATACGAAAAAAGTTTATGTAAACTTACAGTATTCCTTTAACGTGTTTTTTTCATATCCGGCAAATATCCCACATTTTACCGGACACCCTATATAAACTGGTCGTCGAAAGAAAAATTAGTCGCTTTTAAGAGGTTTTTCAGAGTTTGAGAACTTGTTTTACTTGGATTTTATTAGTATTCATCAACTTGACTTTACGAGTTTTTGCATTTAATATACAGGGTGTCCCATTTTCGACACTTCTGCAGGGTACCTCTGTTGTTATTGATAGAGACTTGCGATTTTCGTGAACTTGTGTTATCAGCCTTTTCTATTTTTAAGATACAGTGTGAAAATTGGTAAAATGTATTATATATTGAGCACTAAAATTTCTGTCACATTTTTGGTTTGCACAACGTGTGGTACCCTGACTAACAATACATTGCAAATTTAGTACGAACTGATTCATTCATAAATAATTTAAATGTGACTTAGAAACAGAATAAATTAGTTGATAATTAGTAAACCATTGATATTGTCACCATTATTTTATCATATTTCGAAATCTTTTCCCTCTATATTAAGGAGAGCTAAAATTATAGGAAGTAGATCGCAAATATCTTACCTAGCACATGTATTGTTCATCCCCATAGGTTTGTTTTTATTCTTGTTCCAATACACTATAGGTAAATTAGGAACTCTGTTTTGAATATCCTCGATGAGGTTGTCTTCCGATAACGATGGACTCATGTCGATCGAAGGTTGTTGATCGATTATCGCTTCGGTCGTCGCATCATGTCTTGTTAGAGTATCCAGTCTGGAAATAAAGATTTGCTTTTTTAGTTCATTTGGGATAAATACTCGAAATAATAACGAGAATATCCACTCTCTTGAATATTACTAACAGAAACACAAAATATTCCGCATGTTTATCTAAGTGCAAATAACTTTTCCAAATACATAGACCGTGAAATAGTTTATATTTAATAATTTCCTACCGCTCCAGGGTATATTCAGATGTTTGAACTGTTCAAGATAACAGTCCAACGGGTAATATCCTGCCAGGGGCAGATCCAGCCTCTCTCTTGGGGGAGGGGGGGGGGGTGATATCATAAAAGTACAGTATAACAAGGGAAGCAAGTTGTCGACGAGGCGAAAGAGACACCAGCAACATTTCCATTTCTAGTGTAAAAGGCAGGCTCGGTTCTATTTTTCTGAATTTGAAGCTCTTGGATAGGGGGGGGGGGACGATCATAAGAAAAAACACGTTTCCGACAGGGGGGGAGGATGGGAGCAGCATACACATTTCTAGTATAAGAGGTAGAACCGGATCTATTTTCCTGAACTCAAAGCTCTTGGGAACGGGAGGGGCGATCGCAAGCATACACATTCCTATACTCTATTCAAGAACTAGATAGAGTAATAAAACTGTTACCGAAACCTCCAACGTACCTGCTCCAGTGCCGCAGGTAACTGAGGATGGCCGTAAATCTAATTATATTTAAATGTTATAAGCTTTTATAAATTTACTGAAACAATAAAATTTCTGATAATTCAATTTAATTTCTGTCAGTGAGCAAAGTACACCTTACAGGGTGTCCTTAGTGATTTATCTTGTTTGTGCTTGTTTTTATATATTATTTGAGATTAGTGAGATACCCAAATGATATGGCTTCCACCTCTATATTTATTCCAAAATCGTTAAACCAGGGCATTTTTTCCTCAACGAAAACTTATTACGATGAATGTTTATGATGCCTTAAAATATCAATATATAGATAATAATGTTAAAAACTCTGTTGAGATGTGTTCCAACATGACAGGAGTTGGAAAATTTGCTATATACCGAACACTGAAGGAGAAAAAAACGATTGGAAATGTTAGTACTCCCAAGCCACATTCGATCAGAGGCAGAGGAAAAACCTCGTTGGAAGAAGAGATGTAAACTGCAATAAAAGGAGTTGTACATACATACAACTAAAATCAATGAAGATCGGGATTTACCTGAAATTAAAAGAACTGAGCTCCGAAAATTGCGGAACTTAATTTTAGCTGGGAAAAACCAGATAGGAAATCTGTTCTTACAGATCGTCCGGAAAATGTCCGTTGGAGAAGGAAATATCTCTCTCAAGTAACAGGTAGAGTTGCTAGAAATAATACAATTTACAAAATTAGTAATTTAACTGAACTTTTGAAAGATTTATTTGAATAAAGTTACTGCAGAAAATTCGGAAAAATCCATATAACAAAAAAATAAAAGAAAATGTGGAAACTCGATCTCATGATCCGTGAGATAGAGGAACCAACTATAATTAATTTGAGTGAAGATAGCTTCACTGACTATGATTACAAATTAGATTCGAAATGTTTACCAGTGTAAACACAATTTATTATTTAAATTTTTGTTTTTGTTGTATTTTATTGTTTAACGTTGTTTATATATTTTTTATTTATTTTTTATATATTTTTATTTTAAACTCTTTAATTTTATGTATATTTAATTGCAATTAGCCGTATTTTTTTTAAATTGTATTTATGTCTTTTTCTTAAGCGTGTACAATTAACATGTTTATTTTTTTTGGGGGGGGCTATCGGATTTCCATATAATAAAGTAAATTAAATTTAGATGCAATAGAAATAAAAATAAGGTCTAATTTTAACTGTAACAAATAAAAATTAATTACATTTGAATCCCTTTTTCGTGTTTAATTGTTTAATTGTAATTGTAAATGGCTTAAGAAATAAATAAACTGAAACGTCAAATGTCCTAAAAATGATTTTAATTAAGAATAAAATGACCTGTAGTCCCAAAAAAATTTTAGTATTATATGAGAGAATAAGGCTACGTTTTAGTCTGAATGTATGGGAGTTACTAAGAAATCATAAGAAATAAAATAATATTATAAAAACTTTTTATATTAAGTTTATTATCGAAATAATATTCTATGCCATAATTACTTAGTGATAAAATAGATCACCTTCCGACGCCTATGACAAGGATTAAAATCCTTTTTAACACTTCACATTTCCAAATATCTATTGTTATCCAACCCAAACAGTCCATATTATAGACCGGTATTTTTGATTATAAAATTTTTAACCCATTCCTATGAAAAATGTATGTGTCTAACATATTTTGCCAAAGAAATCAGACTAAAGAACCATAGGTAGTTTGCGAAAAAAGGGTAAAAAATGATTTATTACTATCTCTAGTTCTTGAATAAACTATAGTATAAGAGGCAAAATCGGGTCTTCTTTCCTGAACTCAAAGCTCTTGGGGGGGGGGACGCCCCCACCGCCCCCTCCCCTTGAATCCGCGCCTGTATCCTGCCGATATGAGACCATTAGATGGTCGAAACTAGTATGGAGTGGAGTAGAATTCGCAGAGAAAATAGTCTGTCTCCATTCTTAATGGTCCTAAGGAGAATAAAATAACTTTTTCAAATACATAGATCGGTATATTGTGTGTATGTGAGTGTGTTACCACTTTTTTAACGAAAAACTTTAAATTATTTTAATACAAATAAATCTAAGAAATTAGTACTGACCTTTTCTGTAATAAATATCTATTTAAATGCGGCATAGGAACATCAAGTTTAATGGATCTGAACTGGAGGGCGGTATAAACGACGAGGGCCCATAGGACCCCCAACGTGACGACTTTGGTGATGAACCTCCCGCCTCGGTTCCCCTGCACGATCATCTTGAAGCCGGGGCCGAGGAGGGCCTGAAACAAAAGGAGAAAAACGTTTAAAAATATAGAAATTACTGGCAAATGGAAACAGTTACTTTTATATGATCACATTCTTTTGAAAATCATATAAATTACATACGCTGCGTTTCAAAATGAATGCATGGTTTTATAAATCATATTAACGCAATTTTGATATAAGATTAACTTTTAAGGTTAGTTTGATAATATCTGATGATTTTTAAAAAAATTTTATTGCAAAAAGAAAACATCAGTTAAAAAAATAAAATGAAAAATTATAATGTCCACGAAAATATTAAAAGTGTAAACGGTTTACAGTTCTATTATAAAAAGCTTAATACAATATTGTTCAAAAAGATAACTTTAGTTGAACAATGGAACAGAAGCTATTTTACTTTGACCAACGTGAAGTGTATTCCACTAAAATGAGTAATTAAATAACCACCCTGTAGATATATTTTAACTATTGGAACGAGACAGTATCAATTTTATATTACCACCTTAAGATCTAAATTAACAAATTTAACAATTTTATTACTTTTGGATCGTTCATATGTCTTTCTGAAACCACAAATATTTAAAAATGTGTCGAGGTAATTTTATCTTCTTTAGAATTATAAAAACCGTTGAAGTCAAGAATGGATTTAGCACCCATCATATGGTCTAAACTGTCTAGTAAGTTTTAAATATTGAATGATATTCTGATTATTAGGAAACAAAAGAATAATTAAATAAACTTACTATAATGTAATATATTGTTTGATAACATGTAAAAAGAATTCTTACAATGACTGTTTTTTCTATTCACAAGAAAGAAGGAGTTAAATATCTAAGAGAATGAATAGTTTTTTTTTCACGGTGATTAAAATCGTTTTTCTTTTAGTTATAGAAAGATCTAAATTAGTTTTATTAACCTTTTGTAAAAAAATAAGATTAAGATGCTCCGATCTACATAAATTCTGGAATTAAACAACCGACATAAAATGGCTGACGCTCTCTATTGACGAAACGACTAAAATTTTCGAACATTAGTGAATGAACTTAACAGTTAACAGGGTTGCATAGGGTGAGATGGGTGTCAGTGAGAACCGGCGGGTACCGGGGGATTGCAAGTTTGGCCTATTAAGAAATAACAAACGTCAGCTACGTTTCGTGTATCATGGGTGTTAATGAAGGTTTTGTTTTCAATCGACTTCTAAAAGAGGGAGGTTCTCAATTCGTCGACTATGTATGTTTTTTTTTTTAGGTATGTACACCGGTTACTCCGGAACGGCGGCACCGATTTTAATGAAACTTTTTACATTATTTTCAGGAAGTTGCTGCGGTGGTCCCATATTTTTTTGGACGAAATTGACAATATAGCGGCTATAAAAATTAATTTTGTCTGATTTTCTCCAAAATTGGTATGGGGGAATTTTCGGAGCCGTACCCAACAAATCTGAAATTATTTTTAAAAAATTCAATATGGCGGATCTAATATGGGGGACGAAAAAATCAATTTTGTCCGATTTTCTCCAAAATTGGTACGGGGAGTTTTCATGGTCGCATATAACGAATCTAAAATTATTTAAAAAAAATTCAATATGGCAGATCCAATAGAGCTGACGAAAAAAATCAATTTTATCCGATTTTCTCCAAAATTGGTATGGGGGACTTTTCGGAGTGCACATAATGAATTAAAATTTATTTTTAAAAAATTCAATATGGCATATTCAATATGGCCAAAAAAAATTAATTTTTTCTGATATTTTTCAAAATTGATATGGGGGAGTTTTTGGGATCGCATATTATGAATCTCAAATTGCTTTAAAAAATTAATCCATTATGGCGATAAAAAATCCAAAAGGGCGGATTAAAGATTCTACATTTATCAAAACTGATGTAGGGGGTTCTTGAGGGTGTAAATTATGAATTTAAAAGAATTTTTTCGGAGTTCAATATGACGAATGAAATATAGCGGAATAAAATTTAAGAGAGTGGATTTACTATGACAGACTAAATATTTGTTTGACACAATTTCACTGGTATTTGGAGAACTCTAAGAATCAAAGAATTTTTAGTGGTTTATTTTTTGGGGTAATTTACAACTTTGGATAAAATGGATACTTTTGGCCACCTTGGAGTCATTGTGAGGTACACTAATCTCGATTCGTATTTAGTTCAGATAATTTATGGATATCATAATGAATTCAAAGCTAAAAATCGAAAAATAAAATTTTTATAAAAAAAAATTGAACCGACTTCTGCGCTAAAAAGTGAAAAATATATTTTTATATGAAATTGAAATTTTTGAAGTCGGAGCCAAATTATCTCTAAATGAAATAAATAACTACTAATAGATACAAATTATGGTAAGAAAGCAATTACAAATAAAGTATTTTTAATCTGTTTATCCGAATCACATTTTGTCAGGTATTAGTTTGGCGCTGATTTCAAAAAGTTCAATTTCATATAAAATATATATTTTCCACTTTTCAGCGCATTTTTAGAAGTCGGTTCAATTTTTTTTATAAAAATTTTATTGTTTTTTATGGGAAAGTTAAGGGAATATTCTTTTTTATTTTACTTGGCCGACTTTAGTATCATTTGTTTAAACAATTTAAATGGCTATATTTTCGTACTTTTATTCTTTTCTTAATTTACATTTCAAAAAGCTATTTATATGTTTTATCTTTTAAATTGGGTTGTTACATTTTCTCTAATCATAGAACGGCTAACAGGAGCAATTAATGTAGTACTTGGAATTGTTAAACATTATTAATTTTAAGTTTCTCATTGTAAATAGTTTCGTTTCTTCTATTTGTTTTTGTTAATAGATTTAAGTGTTTTGAGAAACTTGTTTTTAATAAATTCGCGGCGCGAGCTTTAAATCAAAAGACGTTATCTGATCAGCTAGACAGCAGCTTTTTCTGTCCTGAATTTGTGATGGTAAGCTCTAAATAACCTGTAGTTGTTTAATACTAAAACTGCAAGAGCTAAGGGGAACGACCAGACTTCCAAAGTACCTTTATCATTCTGATATCTATTTATAGGGTTTTTAAAATAGCTATAAATTAATATCCGACAGCAGGAAATCGTAGGCTTACCGGTCATACACTACCAACATATTCCGTTTGCAGAAGTCTATGATCAAATGCTGTCACACTATATGTGGCCTTGTTCCACACAATTTCCAAATAAAATCTGAAGGAAAACACTTAAAAGTGATTTACAGAGAAATTTTATAGAAAGAAGCTCCCTGGAATAAATTAACAAATTTGACATCTTTATTTATATGAATCATTGGAAAAAATAATTTGAACAATTTTTACCTTGAATGACAAACCCATAATTCAAATATTATCGAACTACTAACTATACAATCAGGATAATTCTAAGTGAGTTTTTGTTAATTTACTCAAATACCATAAGAAACACTTGAAAACACGTATGTCAAGGCGAATTTTCGATAATATACTGTTTTTTTTGAGTCATGTTTTTATCGATCTCACACCTGTTTTTATCTAATCGGGTAATCTCCGGATTAATAAAGTACATGAAGGGTTTTTAATATTTTATAAAAGGCATATTACTCATTCTAAGTACAACTGTCAAAAAAAATGATCCAGGGTGGTAACAAATTTCATTTAGATTAGCGGAATATTGAAACTAATAAATAATTTTATTCAAAAAAACCTAACCGAGTTGAAAAAATGAGAAATGATACGAAAAAGTAAAAACTAAATTAACAACTATTTTACACTTGGTCGGTGCTGCACAGTGTATTAATTTGATCGATTTAGGACAAAACCAAATACGAGGGCGGTCTGATAAGTAATTATCCTACATAAGAAAAACGAAAATTTTGGGCGATTTATTTTTCAACATAGTCTCCTTTTAGCTCAATACACTTGACCCAGCGATGCTCCAACTTCTTTAACCCGTCTGAAAAATACGTTTTCTGGAGGTCTGCAAAATAGGCCTCCGTGGCGACGATAACCTCCTCATTCAACTCAAATATCTGCCTGGCGAGTGATTTTTTCAAGTTTGGAAACAAAAAGAAGTCGCATGGGGCCAAATCTGGAGAATACGGTGGATGGGGGCAGCAGTTCGTTGCCCAATTCGGCCAATTTGGCCGTGGCGACAGCGGAGGTGTGAGCCGGTGCGTTGTCATGGTGGAAGAGCACTTTTTCTTCTGCAATTCGGTGTCGAATCGACTCAATAATTCGGCATAGTAGAGCCCTGTGATCGTTTTGCCCTTCTCCAGGTAGTCGATGTAGATCACACCCTGTGAATCCCAGAAAACGGTGTCCATCACCTTTTCGGCCGATAGGACAGTCTTCGTTTTCTTCGGAGCATGTTCGCCGGGTGAAGTCCACTGTTTCGATTGTTCCTTGGTCTCTGGTGTGTACCAGTGGATCCATGCCATATTGGATCGGTCATATTGAATTTTTTTAAAAATATTTTAGATCCATTATGTGCGATCCCGAAAACTCCCCTACACCAATTTTGGAGAAAATCAGACAAAATTAAATTTTTTTTGTCCGCCATATTGGATCCGCCATATTAAATTTTTAAAAAATAATTTCAGATTCGTTGTGTACGACCCCAAAAATTTCCCCATACCAATTTTGGAGAAAATCAAACAAAATTAATTTTTTTGGCCGTCATATTATCAGCGCCATCTTGGATATTACTGCACCAATTTCGTCCAAAAAAATATGGGACTACCGCAGCAACTTCCTGAACATAACGTAAGACATTTCATTCAAATCGGTGTCGAATTTCCGGAGTAATCACTGTACATACATAAAAAAAGATACATAGTCGACGAATTGAGAACCTCCTTCTTTTAGGTTAAAAATCAGAACTCATGATTAGACTTAAAAGATGGTATAGTTGCTCATCCATCGATGTTTTCAGAGCAGCAATTTCCAAATCAACTTTATCCATTTCGATCACCAACTTTCGAAAGGAGAGTGCAATTTAAGACGAATTAATATTGTAGGGAGTGCTCGAATAGCGGCATTCTTCGTTCCATTTTTTAGGTGGGGCCTATACACTACTCGCAGTATTCCGCTGTCTATCTATTCTTTTAGATGACTCATTCTAAACACCATGTACTCCAGTTTAAAACTATTTTTATTATCATTAACATAAAAGGTTAAAAGTGTGACACTATTATTATTCTAATATGTTACTTAAGCTGTTGTGAAATTCCGTATGGAATAATATTGTCGCCACAAGCGATTTAAAAAAGGTTAATCGCCTATAAAGCACTTCGGTCTCGGTATTATTTTGTATATATAACATTGCGAGGAAGGTCGAGGTGAGATTATTCATAATTTGACAATTCTTCATTCTCAAAATATGATTAATAATAATGATAATTGCCTCTGTTTTGTACAATAGAATATATAAACATTTTATTTTATGTTTAATCTAAATAATTACTTTGTATACGTCAATAAAAATTTCTAAGTAGTTCATTAAAATAATGTTTTTTAAATTTATTTTAAATGCAATTCCTTGTTAAGACCAGGGGCGGATCCAGCCTCTCTTTTTAGGGGGTGGGCGGTGATTTCGCAAAAGTATAGTATGGCAAGCCAAAGCAAGTTGTCAAAGGGGGGGGGAGACATCAGCAACATTCCCATTTCTAGTGTAAAAGGCAGGGTTGGGCTATTTTTCTGAATTTGAAGCTCTTGGAGGTGTGGGGGGCGATCACAAGAAAAAATAAGTTGCCGACAGGGGCGAAGGATGCCAGCAGCATACACATTCCTAATATAAAAGGTAGAATCGGTTCTATTTTCCTGAACTCAAAGCTCTTGGGAAGGGGAGGGGCGATCGCAAGCATATACATTCCTATACTCTATTCAAGAACTAGAGAGAGTAATAAAACTGTTACCGAAACCTTCAACGTACCTGCTCCAGTGCTGAAGGTAACTGGGGACTGCCGTAAATCTAATTATATTTAAATATTTAAGCATTTATAAATTTACTGCAATAATAAAATTTCTGATAGTTCAATTTAATTTCTGTCAGTGAGCAAAGGACACCTTACGGTGTGTTTTTAGTGTTTTATCTTGTTTGTGCTTGTTTTTATATATTTTTTGAGATTAATGGGATACCCAAAAGATATGGCTTCCACATCTAGATTTATTCCGAAATCGTTAAACCAGGGCATTTTTTCCTCAACGAAAAACTTATTACTATGAATGTTTATGATGCCTTAAGATATTTTTATCTAGATAATAACGTTAAAAGCTCTGTTGAGATGTGTTCTAACATGACAGGAGTTGAAAAATCTACTATGTACTCAATACTGAAGGAGAAAAAAACGACTGGAATTGTTAGTACTCAAAACCTCGTTGGAAGAAGAGATGTAAACTGCAACAAAAGGAGTTGTACATACATTTTATTATGAGAAGCAGATCCAAACCGTCGACAAAATTCTAACTAAAATCAATGAAGATCGGGATTTATTGAAATTAAAAGAACTGAGCTCTGGAAAATGCTCGCCCCCACCTCCCCCTCCCTTTGGATCCGCGCCTGGTTTAGACATTATTTAGTTTTATGTTGATTTTGACATTTAGTCTTTCTACATATGAACTAGCAGGAGAATGTTCAGAATTATGGTGGTAATTCATGATTTCTTAGGTTTCAATTTACTTTGTAGGCATAACTATTGCTTTTTAGAAAAGGAGTTCCAAAGAAAAGTTGTGCGTCTAAAAAATACCTAAAAAATAAAAAAAGAACATCAAAATCGGCTTATTTGTTCATTAGTTATTGCAAAAAACATGCTAAAATAGCTGTTTTTTTTCAATTGTTAATAAACAATAGAAAAACTTATTGCATATACTTCATACTACAGCAAAAGACGCCTCTTGTGGTATAAAATAAGTATGCAAAACTTCAAGTAAAAATATTAAAATAGTTTTTGCATAGTGAATTTGTTTATAAATTTTGGGGTTATGTTTAATTGTTTATTCTCATCGATCGAGAGGTCCTAAGGCGATCTGCGAGTACACAAGTTACATTTCAAGGCTTATAAAGGGTGCTTTTAATGAGGTATAAAACTTTAAGTTGGCAACACTTTTTTAACTGGCCGCCATTTTGTCAGCTGTCAAGTGATTTATGTTTAGTTTGGTTTGGCATTGCAACATGAATAGACTGACGCCTGAACAACGCTTCCAAATTGTGCAAATTTATTTTGAAAATCATGGTTCTGTTCGAAATACGTATCGCGCACTACGTCCATTTTACGGTCAACATAATCGTCCATAAGAGCAATTAATTCGATTAACTATGGAACGTTTTCGCACCACGTTTACTCTAAATGATAATACGCATCCACAGAGACGTCGTACAGTGCGTACAGAAGAAGTCATTGCTGCTGTAGAGCGTAGCGTAGAGGAAGACCCGAATCAGTCTATCCGCCATCGTGCATAGGAATTGGATGTGTCCATTCACTTTATGGAAGATTTTGCGGAAAGATCTTGGTTTGCGTGCTTACAAAATCCAATTCGTGCAAGAACTGAAGCCACACGATCACCTAGCAAGGCGTAGATTCGGTGAATGGGCCCAAAACAAGATTGCCGTTGATCTCGAGTTTCATAAGCGAATTTTGTTTAGCGATGAAGCTCACTTTTGTTTGATTGGATACGTCAATAAACAAAACTGCCATATTTGGAGTGATAATAATCCTCAAGTGTATGTTGAGACACCGTTACATCCAGAAAAACTGACTGTTTGGTGTGCTGGTCAGAACGTTACAGTCAATGGTGACCGCTATAGAGCCATGATTACTGACTTTTTCGTTCATCAATTGAACAACCATGATGTGCAGGAACTGTGGTTTCAACAAGACGGCGCAACATGTCACACAGCTCGTGCCACAATTGATTTATTGAAGGAAATGTTTGGTAACCGCATAGTTTCACGTTTCGGACCCGTGAATTGGCCTCCAAGATCGTGCGACTTAACGCCGCTAGACTATTTTTTGTGGGGATATGTGAAGTCGCTAGTCTACGTCGATAAGCTCGAAACGATTGATCACTTGGAGGACAACATTCGCCGCGTTATTGCCGATATACGGCCACAAATGTTGGAAAAAGTCATCGAAAATTGTACCTCCAGATTAGACTACGTCCGAGCCAGCCGTGGCGGTCATATGCCAGAAGTCATATTTAAATTATAATGCCAGAAGGTTATCTTTCGAATAAAGTAAATTTCATGTCAATTTAAAAAATTGATCTTTGTTTTATTCCATTTAAAAGTTCTATACCTCTATAAAAAAACACCCTTTACTAGTAATATCAAAAAAGAAGAAGAAATGAAGTATTGATTTTAAATTGTTGAAATAAATTAACAAATTTAGCGTTCATTTTTTCGTTACAAACCAATAGAATACCGCTTTGACAAATAACGATATCGAAACGCCGATAACTGGACGTGATAGCTGATATTTTTGCACACATTTTTTAAAAACAAAAAAGTTTCTACGACCAATAGAAGCTGAGATAGAGTTTTTTTTTTAAATCACTGTGGCGTTGTTTATTAACATTAAGGATTTATTTCAGCAGGAATTCATTGGTCATTGTTTAAACTATCTTATGCAGAAGTTTTTGATTCGATTATTTGAAAATTGTTGATGTGACAATAGTTTAAAGTTGCAGCTTTTCTGAGAATCAATGTGTGTGCGGTGATAGGAACGAAAATGAAACTCTGACGTTTCAAATTCGTTTCGGCGGAAAAATTTGGATTATCTCGGCGAATATTGGTCGTAGAACCTATTTTTTTTTATTCGCGATATTTCGATGAAACATGAATAATGGAATATATATTTTCTTGAAAAAATTATTTTTAATCTTAGCAGTAAACAAATTGTACAGGGTGAGTCAACGATTGGATGAAGTAGGTTTGTGCCTTTTCGGTGAAATTAACAAAGAAACTATATTTATTGTTTGATACAGTTTATTTTTACGCAGATTTTAAAAATATTTAGGACTCTACAGGGTGGGCCAAAAAACTAGGACAGCATAAAGTTGTATTTTTTTAAATAGAACACCCTATATACGAATCGTATTTTCGATTTAGCTTATAATTTTAAATCTTTTTTATTAAGGGTTTACTATAATAAAACTTTATAGTTTCTGAGATAATTAAGTTTAAAGAAAAAAAGTCACTTTTTCAAGCATCAATTCAATCCTAAATAACGTTTTCAATTTTGTGACAAATATATTCAAATTTGGAATTTAGCAAGGCCAAGGATAAGTTAATATAATTTTTACTTAATATTTGCAATAAAAGCTACAGGGTGTTGAACACATCGGCTCAAATTTGAACAAGTTTAAATGAATAAATATCTTTTTTTTTTAAATGGTACACCCTGTATATTTTCATGTTATTTAATAGAGCAATAAAAACCCTAAAAGTTTTGTTCAATATATCCTATACCTATTTATAATAGTTTTTGAGATATTTCAGTTTTTCTTATTTTCCATACTTTTTTACAGAAATAGTCTTCATTATCATAGTAGCCATGTAAAATAATAAAAAGAAACTACAGAAACAAACAGAATGTGGTTAAATATGATGAAATACATTATTCGTTATATTACGATGGCAATAGTTTAATTAAACATAATGTGAAAAAATTAACACAACAATAACGACAAGGCAAATACATATTTACTTTTATACTAAATTGAAACAAAAAAATTACCTATTAAATACTGAGATTAATTATTTCTTTTTAATAAGTGTTCGAATAAACGACCCTCTTGTATAATGCACAAATTTAGTCTTTTTTGCAGATTTTCTCGGACCCTAGACAAAATTAGTGGCGTTATTGTTCTACAGGTATCCCTAATCCTGTTTCGCATATCTTCCACTGTTGTTGGTGGATTAACATACAACTTATTTTTAATATAACCCCATAGGAAGAAATCTAATGGGGTGATGTCGCAAGACCTTGGTGGCCACTCAATGAAACCCCCACGTCCAATCCATTTTTGCGGAAATCGTTGGTCCAAAAACGCACGAACTTCACGATGGTAATACGGAGGCGCACCATCGTGCTGGAACCACATACTGTCGAGCTCATCCCTATCGAGACCTTGAAGCAGTTGGGGTAGTTCTTCTTGTAGAAAGTTCAGGTAACTATGGCCATTTAGTGGTTCATTAAAAAAGTGGGGTCCAATAATTCGATTATGATGAATACCACACCAAACATTTAATGACCAGTGGTTTTGATGTTGTACCTCTCTAATCCAAAATGAGTTTTCTGTGGCATAATAATGCATGTTGCGTCTATTTACGGCACCGTTACTTCTAAAAGTAGCTTCATCACTAAACATTACCTTGCATAATAAATTTGGATTTAATTGAATCTCCGCGTTTATTGTACGACAAAAGTTTACACGACTTTCAAAATCCTGTCCATGCAATTCTTGGTGTAATTCCATGTGATATGGATGATACCTATATTTCTTGGTAGTACGATTAGCGGTGGATTGTGATGTTTCACATAATGCTGCTAACTGACGGTTACTAATATAAGGATTTTCCTGAACATTTAACAATACTTCTAGTTCTTTTTCTTCATTAGTTACTGGTTTGTTGACCACTTTACGTTTTGGATAATCAACAGTACCAGAAGAATCAAATCTTTGCATTAAGTTTTGAAAAGTATGGGTATTAGGCTGGCGTCGATAAGGATACTTCATTTTGTAAATTCTTTGAGCAAGAAGGCAATTTTTTTGAGCCTCTCCTATTGTATAAATCATATCTATTAACTCATTCTTTGGAAAATTCATTTTAAAATATAAGATGAATGCAAAAAAAACCAAACTACACTACATAAAAACCAAAAGAAGCGATTGCGGTTATAAATTTGACACACAGAAAAATGTTCTTTTACATTGTTTTTGCCATGGCTACTATGATAATGAAGACTATTTCTGTAAAAAAGTATGGAAAATAAGAAAAACTGAAATATCTCAAAAACTATTATAAATACGTATAGGATATATTGAACAAAACTTTTAGGGTTTTTATTACTCTATTAAATAACATGAAAATATACAGGGTGTACCATTTAAAAAAAAGATATTTATTCATTTAAACTTGTTCAAATTTGAGCCGATGTGTTCAACACCCTGTAGCTTTTATTGCAAATATTAGGTAAAAATTATGTTAACTTGTCCTTGCCCTTGCTAAATTCCAAATTTGAATATATTTGTCAAAAAATTGAAAACGTTATTTAGGATTGAATTGATGCTTGAAAATGTGACTTTTTTTCTTTAAACTTAATTATCTCGGAAACTATAAAGTTTTGTTATAGTAAACCCTTAATAAAAAAGATTTAAAATTATAAGCTAAATCGAAAATACGATTCGTATATAGGGTGTTCCATTTAAAAAAATACAACTTCATGCTGTCCTAGTTTTTTGGCTCACCCTGTAGAGTCCTAAATATTTTTAAAATCTGCGTAAAAATAAACTGTATCAAACAATAAATATAGTTTCTTTGTAAATTTCACCGAAAAGGCACAAACCTACTTCATCCAATCGTTGACTGACCCTGTATATTCATATTTTATGCGTAATAAGGAATTAATCAATTAATGATATTTTTAAAATGCTTAGTACATTTGAATTACGAAAATTCATTGACATTAGTCAATACTATACCACCGATTAGAAATATTGAAAATAAGATTAATTTTTAATATACCATTAATATTAATCGAGATGTAGTATAAAACATATTGCGACAGTAATTTTCCCCCTAATAAACAATTTCACAAGAAAACACATAAATACTTTTTTGTATATTTTATTAAGATGAACATTTTTGAACTTGCCGGAAAAATGACTTAGGTTGTTCATCGTTTTATTTCACTTGTGATGAGAAATTTGTTCGAATGTCTAAGAAATTGATGACGTTCTAGGTGATAATCCAATCATGGCTACCTAGAATTCAGAATTCAATGTGATTGAAGATTATTACAATATTGCTTCAAATGATAATGAAAGCGATATCGAAAAAGATAGTAATAATGATGTTGATGATGATATGGCAGATAATAGATATCCCAATAGAGAGCAGGTAGAAGAGTTCTGGGGAAACCAACTTTCCACACCAGCTAATTGTAACATCGCAGCTGGTTGGATCAATGAAGAACACCAAATTTGCCAAGATTACAGCCAGATGCAGTTTGAGCCATTTACCACCGAGGAAATTTCAAGAATAATTAAGGAATCCCATAAGTGGAAAGCTCCAGGTCTAGACGGGATCCAGAACTACTGGCGCAAAAAGTTCTGGTGTACACACCATCAACTGGCTAATCTTATTAATGATGTTTTTCCAAACTCAGCAAAAATGCCGTTGTTCTTGACCGAAGGTATTACGTACCTCCTACCGAAGGACCAACACAACATACATGACCCAGCTAAGTATAGGCCGATCACCTGCCTTCCCACACTGTATAAGATGATCACCTCCTGCTTGACTCAACGCATCTATGCACATTGTGAGCAAAATAACATCATTGCAAGTCAACAGAAAGGATGCACGAGGGGAGCAATGGAATGTAAGGAAGGATGATTGTTGACTCTGTCATATGTGACCAAGCTTGTACTAACCGAAAAAAACCTCTTTGCTGCCTACGTGGATTATAAGAAAGCCTTCGACTCAGTGCCACATGAGTGGCTCAAAACTGTATTGAGGATGTACAGGGTCGATAACAATATTGTTTGCTTTTTAGAATGCATTATGTCAACCTGGAGAACTAGGATCCCATTATAAGCGCCATCCAGCGACACCATCGAAACTAACACCATTCCGATACGAAGAGGAATATTTCAAGACGATTCACTTAGCCCATTGTGGTTCTGCCTTGCAATGAACCCACTGTCACGCCGTTTGAACTCCACCAGATACGGCTTCAGTATTAGAAATAACAACGAAGAGGTAGTCAGAGTGAATCATCTTCTATACATGGATAATCTTAAACTGATGGCTGCTACCAGAAACCAGCTGGAATAAATGCTTAAAATTGTAAATGTTCTCCGGAGATATCGGAATGCAATTTGGACTTGACAAGTGCAGTATTTTGAACATCGTTAAAGGGAAGATACAACCGGGGGCTTTTGAAATGTAGAACGGTGAAACTATAGCTGCAATGGAAGCAGACCAAACATACAAATATCTAGGTATGAAACAGGCTAAAAGAATTGACCATGGCACTATGAAGGCCGAATTGACAACCGAATTTGTCAGGACGGTAAGGCGGGTATTACGAACTCACTTAAACAGTGGACATTTGTTTAAGGCTCTCAACACGTATGCTTGCTCTGCGCTAAGCTACTCTTTTGGAATTGTAAAATGGAGCAGGACGGATATCCAAAACCTGCAAAGAAAAATAAGGACGATTCTAACAAAAGTACAAAAACATCACCCTCGGATGAACGTACAATGCTTCCAAGACACCATGGAGGAAGAGGATTGGTAGATATTGGTAAGCAGCTTGACCAACAAATAATAAACTTACGTTCATATTAGCAGACTCTTCTACACTACATCGAGCAATATGCGAGGCAGACGATTCAACACCGCTACAGTTGAGGGAACAAGATATTACTTCTCACCACCAAATAGACCAAGAGAAGTTACAAACCTGGCTACAGAAGCTTCTTCATGGACGGCATCCAAATGAGGTCAATCAGGACAATGTCGACAACCCAGCGTCGAACTACTGGTTCATTTCAGGACAGATGTTTCCGGAAACGGAGGGCTTCTTGCTAGCTATCCAAGACCAGGTTATTCCGACGAAGAACTATCGGAAGTTCATCATTAGAGATCCCTCAATAGAAAATGACCAATGCAGATATGGCTGTCGAACATCGGACACAATTCAGCACATAACTGGATGATACCAAGCGTCTGCCGCAAGTATAAGGAAAGACACGACTCAGCCGCTAAAATACTCCACCAAGAGTTAGCAGAAAAGTTAAACCTATTACAGGAGTGGGACCGAACGGTTCTGACGTATCAGACCGTAGCTCATAGACCAGACATTATACTAATAGATAAAATTTCTAGGCGAACTACACTAATCGACATTGCTGTACCTAACAACAACTTAACGCCAAAATACAACGACAATATTGCCAAATACAGGGATTTGGAGGTCCAAATCCGAAGACAATGGGCAATGAACAGCGTCCAAACGATTCCCATAATACTGTCAACAACTGGAGTGATACCAAAGAACCTCCTGCAGAACATCAAGGGACTGGGCCTTAGTGAGCATCTGTATAAACCTATACAGAAAGCAGTTCTCTTTGCAACCGCGAGAACCGTCCGAAAATTCGTAGGAAATACAGCAGACCACGTCACCTAGGACCCGATAACATGGAAAGGGTTCCCACAGAGCTTCATACTTTTGGTGTCTTTGTATACCTGGTATGAGTGAATAATCCCTGGAGGGAGTGCGAAGCCGTTTGGCTTGCAAATCATAATAAATGATGTTGATAATCCCTACAAAATTCGGCATGTAGCTGTTGTCCAAAGCTGATCGTTTCTCGTCCTAGTTGAGTCACCCTATAAGAAATGGGCATTATTGTATCGTTCATTGATGTTGTCCATTTTATGCGCTGTCTTGGAAATCCCGCCTGAGTGAGCGCTGGCTGAGGTTCCTGCGCAGCACTTTCGAAATATGGGGCTCTCGTTATTTTTTGCCTCTCCTGTTATTGTTGGGCTGTAGCTTCTTTGCGACAGGGATCCGCCTCCTCAACATCCTGCCACTTAAAGATTGCGATGTCGAAATGTTGCTCCCCCCAGAATTCGTAGAGCAGACCGCTTCTGCGGTGTAGGATTCTGGACTATTAGTCCTAACCACCTGGGGTACATTATGTTTTTCAGTCGACATTTTATTATTTAAAATTTGAAAGTTCTCCCCATTTAATCGCCTCCTACGATTGGTTGAGGAAAACCCTGGATTCGTTGACGGGTCCAGTCGAAAAGCTGAAAGAAAGTGGTTCCTAAGAGATTATGTGGGTCAGGCCAGAGGGATGTTTAAAAGGTAAAGAAAGCAGAGAGCTGGCGTTGCTGGCTGTACTGTCTACGCATTATAGTAGCGACAAATATATTGCTGGCTGCAGCACACTGCCGGAGTTCCCACAGAGCTTCATACTTTTGGTATCTTTGTATATCTGGCATGAGTCAATATTCCCTGAAGGGAGTGTGAAGCCATTTTGTTTGAAATCATTAACAATTTTGATAACAATGATAATGCTGATAATGATGATGATGATGATGATAATGATAATGGTGAAAACGATGAGTCTTTCGAAAATGAGGTTATCTTGATCTCAAAGAAACGGAAAATCAAATAAATATGTATATATTTGAAAAATAAAACTTTTTATAAGATACATTGTGATGTTTAAAAAAACGAGATGACATCCCATGGAGGACATAATAATAAACACAAAAATGTTATACACTTTTTGTTCTAGATTCAATTCTAAAGGCTCTAGAGATAGAAAGAGAGAGATCTCAGGACTGAGACGGAATTTTGAAATAAAATTCTTTTATATAATTGAGGTAATAAATAACTACAAATGTCCCAAATTCCATGTTCATGCGCCATATACTTTTTTTTGCAATCCACGTACAAAGTTTAGTTAAAAAAAATTCTGTTTATATGTATTGGCCCCCTTAACACTTCATAAAAAATATGATCTCTTATGTTAAGTCCTAAAATATTCTTTTTCAAAAACTTTTTATTTTTTGCTTTATTGATCCAATATGGCGGATGGGAAAGGGGGGTTGTGAACATTTTTAAAAAATCGAAAAAAGATCGCGACTAAAAAAGTTTGGGAATCACTGTTTTAAAGGTTTTAAAGCTAAAATTTGAATAACAATGGTCAAAAAATGGCATGTTTACGTAAACTATTACTTTAAATTTGATTCTATCTCTCATCTAAAAACGCCTACAAAAGTAGAGTAATTTTTACATAATTCCAGGATATAAAATTTCTAGCGCAAGGACACTTATACATAATATTCATAAATTTTATGTAAAAATATGTGGTAGTCATTTATGACCCCAGAAACTCACAAAAAGTCATACTTGATTACGAACAGGATAATTTTATTTTTTTTATTGCAGCAATTTTAGCTGATAATATCTTTCTATTAATAAAGTACCACAGCACGACGTGAAATTTGTACATTAAATAAAAATAGCCATTTCTTGTTGATTTTGCTGAATTTAAATCCAGTCTAAGTTTTTTTTTAAAAAATCCTAACCCAAAAGTGCAAAAAATGCGATTTTGGCATATATTTGAGGTTATGTATCAAAGCGA
This sequence comes from Diaprepes abbreviatus, assembly GCA_034092305.1. Classification (NCBI taxonomy): domain Eukaryota; kingdom Metazoa; phylum Arthropoda; class Insecta; order Coleoptera; family Curculionidae; genus Diaprepes; species Diaprepes abbreviatus. The sequence continues at coordinate 130,183 of JASJET010000194.1, read as the reverse complement.
TATTTCTTTTTCTCAAAAAACTATACATAGCATCTTAAAGTATGTCTTACTCTATCAAACGCTGCTGAGTTAGCTCAAATAACTTTCTTTTTTTTGAGATATTCAGTTTTGAAAATTGCAAATTGCATGAATTTTTCAAATTTTGAAAACCTTCACGTTTCGTAACCAATAAGCATTTAAGAGTGAAAATTCTGATAAACCATGGACGTTTTAAGGCTGTCAAAGTATTGCTCAATCTAAATTTATTATTAGTCTTGTAAAATGAAACAATTTGTTTAAACAAATTATTGTAAAATTCATTATTTTTTAAATTAATGTTTCCATTGTATTTTACAAAAATAAATAAGTTCAAAGGAGTCGTTATTGTTATTACGATATATTTTGTTATAAATAAAGTATTAAATAGCAAATTTTGCAGTTTAAATATAAACTCTTTAACGATATATATGCATTAGTAGACTTTGTATGTGTAGAATAAATATGGTTTTGTGAATTCTGGATATACATTCCTAATTATTTTCTAATGATGGTTTAAGGGTTTTTAAATTGCAAAATTAATTGTTCATAATTTTATTTACAACAAAGTTTATCGTGACTAAAACGTGGTTGTCGGATTTACATTGACTTTATTTTTTGTTCATTTTTACGACGTTTCGATTAGACTCTCTCTCTAATTTAAGTATACTTGTTTTAGATATCATAAGCTCTGTAGAATTCATACAAGTGGACGAAAACAATTCCGATGAGTTTAGGTGGAAAATAAAATCAACCTTGGAAGACAGGAAAAATCCCTTTCAAAATCCCTCCAAGTTAGAAGCATCAGCTTTAAAATAACTTCATAAGGATGAATCCATAAAGATTCTACCAGCGGACAAGTGAAATGCAACGATGATCACGGACATGGTAACGTATGACCAAAAAGTCGGAGATGTCCTGGAAAAAGGAAAATATAGACAACTAGCTCGAGATCCAACTGTAGAGTCAAATAACTACAGAACACTAAGGAAATAGCAAGACCATATACCTGACAACTTACGATCGGCGCTCACACCACACTACAGTAAGCCACCACATCTTTACGGATTACCAAAAATTCATAAAACGAACATACCATTGAGACCAATAACCAGCTCCAGAGAATCCCCACCAAGTGCACTGGCGAAGTTTTTTAAAAATCATACAATCTTTAGAAGGTAAGACGAACACATATGCTAAAAAATTCCACACATTTCGTGAACATTATTAGTAGCATTAATGTAGAGCCAGGCGACAGACTAATAAGTTTTGATGTGGAAAATCTATACAAATGTGCCATTAGGGGAATCACTAGACTTAATCAAAACTAGACTTTCAAATGATAGAACTTTATCAGATCGAACCACGTTACCACTGAACGTGATGATGGACCTTTTAGAGTGTTGCTTGCCAATATATATATATATATATATATATATATATATATATGGAATGGTTGGAAACTCATGCCATAGAAACAGCAATAGTGAAACCGAAAGTCTGGTTGAGATATGTCGATGATATTTATCAAGAACTTAACGATTCCTTGAAACATTTTAACACCATTCGACTTACAATTAAGTTTACCATAGAAAAAGAGGTAAATGATCAATTGCCCTTCTTAGATGTCATGGTGAACCGTTCAAATAAAACTATTCTTCAGTATACAGAAAGCCAATACATAATTCTAATCATTTTGTTGTAACAAAACGGGGAATTATACGCAACCTCTATAATCTCTCTATATCTATATGCAATAATACCGATTCATTGGAAAAGGAGGTAGCAAATATTAAATCCGATTTACAACAGAATGGTTATCATTTAAAATAATTTGACGATGTTATAAATAACTTTAGAACAATGACCACTGGACAGCAAGAAACACATTTCTTCTTCACAATTCCGTACATTAAGAGAATCTCGGAGAAAATAAGACGAATGGCCAGCAGTTATAGTATAAAAACAGCCTTTAAATCGCTCTTTAAGCTCATTGAACAAAACCAAACCAAAAACTATCAATAAGAAAGAATGTGTTTACAAAGGTCCATGTAAGTGTGGTGAAATGTATATGGAACCCATCATGAGAAAAAGAAAATATGGCGTATCGAATATGGCGGATAAAATATTAATTTTGTCCGATTTTTTTCAAAATTGATATGGGGGAGTTTCTGAGATCGCACATTATGAATCTGAAATTATTTTAGAAAAATTATTCAAAATTCAATATGGCGGATTAAAGATTCTACATCTCCCGATTTTGTCTAAAATTGGTATTTGGGTATTTTTAATTATGAATTTAAAATATTTTTTGACAAACTCAATCTGAAATTATTTAAAAAAAATTATTCAAAATTCAATATGGCGGATTAAAGATTCTACATCTCCCGATTTTGTCTAAAATTGGTATTGGGGTATTTTTAATTATGAATTTAAAATATTTTTTGAAAAACTCAATCTGAAATTATTTTAAAAAAATTATTCAGAATTCAATATGGCGGATTAAAGAGTCTACATCTCCTGATTTTGTCTAAAATTGGTATTGGGGTATTTTTAATAATGAATTTAAAATATTTTTTGACAAACTCAATCTGAAATTATTTAAAAAAAATTATTCAAAATTCAATATGGCGGATTAAAGATTCTACATCTCCCGATTTTGTCTAAAATTGGTATTGGGGTATTTTTAATTAAGAATTTAAAATATTTTTTGAAAAACTCAATCTGAAATTATTTTAAAAAAATTATTCAGAATTCAATATGGCGGATTAAAAAGTCTACATCTCCTGATTTTGTCTAAAATTGGTATTGGGGTATTTTTAATAATGAATTTAAAATATTTTTTGAAAAACTCAATCTGGCAGATTCAATACGGCGTCCTAAAAATTTTACATTTTTCGATTTTCTCCCAAACTGATATAGGGGGTTCTTGAGGGTGTAAATTATGAATTTAAAGTATTTTTTCAGGATTCAATATGGCGAACCCAACGTAGCGGACTAAAAATTTTACATTTTTCGATTTTGTTCAAAGGTGGGACTGAATCGTTTTTGAGGATGTAAATAGCGAATAAAGTATAGAAATTTTAAATTTCCAGATTTCACCCAAAATTGGTACTAGGGGGCTTTGAAGGGTTTAGATTTAGATTAGATTAAGACTTAAAATATTTTTTTTTTGAAATTCAATATAGCGGATGTAATATGGTGGATTGAAAATTTTACCTTATTTGCATTTTTTCAGATTTGGTATTAGAGGGTTTTCGGGGTCATGTCTTACGAATATGAAGTTAATTTTTTACAACTATTAGGTTGATAAGATACAATATGAGGGACAGAAAATTTTATATATTCCGATTTTGTCTAAAATTGATATTGCGGGGTTCTTGAGGCGTATACAAACTCAATATGCATTATAAAATATATCGAGCTAAGAAATTTACATCTTAGGTTCTTTAAATATTGAAAATTTATATTGTGGGGTTCTTGAGGCGTATACAAACTCAATATGCAGTATAAAATATATCGAGCTAAGAAATTTACATCTCAGGTTCTTTGGATAAAATGGGTACTTTTTTGCCACCTTGGAGTCATTGCGAGGTACACTAATTTCGATTAGTACTTAGTTCAAATAATTTATGGATATCATAATGAACTCTAAAACTAAAAATAGAAAAATAATATTTTTATTAAAAAAGTTGAACCGACTTCTAAAAGTGCGCTAAAAAGTGAAAAATAAGTATAAATTTTTATGTGAAATTGAAATTTTTTAAGTCGGCGCTAAAGTATGTCTAAATGAAATACATAACTACTAATATATATAAATTATGGTAAGAAAATTATTACAAATAAAGTATTTTTATTCTGTTTACGCGAATCACATTTTGTCAGGTATTAGTTTGGCGGCGACTTCAAAAATTTCAATTTCATATTGAAATTTATAGTTATTTTTCACTTTTTAGCGCACTTTTAGAAGTCGGTTCAATTTTTTTATAAAAATTTTAAAAGATAAAAGATGTCAAGAAATAAGAATTAATAATTAGAAATTTAATATTTGGAGGCACAAAAATTGATTAGGCTTTAAATATAGGCGTAGTGCTATGGTGACACCCTGTATTTCGGAAACTCTCAACTTTTGGACTAGATCCTTATGAGCCTCAGAAATTTGCGCTAGCGCCTTGTACAGACCTTTTACGGACTTCCTGTATAACCTTAAAACAACGACAATTGTTGTTATAAATTGCAAATGTTTTTATTACAAAATTAGTTTAATGAATTATAATGACTTGTTTTTCGTAGAAAAGCTTCATTTGTTAATCTAAAAAATACGCAGTAAGGATATTTTTTCAACAAAAACGTCTAAAAAGTAGAATAATTTTTACATAATTTTGCTTAAATATACATTTAGAATTGAAAAACTATAACACGCGTGAATTCAATGTAAAAGTCGGTATTATTATACAGTGACCTCAAAAAATCGTGAACACCTACTTATGAAAAACAGCATTGTCACTACAAATCCAATCATACTTTTATGTATCAACAAATTAATCACTGACCTTTCTATTGTAATCCAAACAGACAATTTTCGGTGGGCGGTGCATTATTTTGTTAAGCAGGCCTGGTTATTGAGTGCAGTGGCGTTGTTAGTGAGAGAGCCAGAGGATGGCAACGACATTATCATTATCTAATATCAAATTTTTAATTATTTTGGTCCATATGCCTTCTGGCAATAAAATTAATTAAGAAAATCGTGTGTTAAAAAACTTTTAATTAAGAAAAATGACAATGTGATTAAACATCAAGAAATTCTTTATGCTTTAGAAAGTTGTTTGAATCAAAATTATTTTGAATTTAACGATGAATTTTACACCAGTAAGGAAGGACTTATCATGGGTAACCCTCTAAGCCCTCTCCTAGCGAAAATTTTCATGGACCATATTGAATCAATTATTTCAAAAAACCCCCTTTTTAATAAATTTATCTATTGGTTTAGATACGTAGACGATGTTTTAGCTTGTTTTACGGGTACAGACAGACAATTAAGACCATTTCTTAAATTTTATTAACAACATACACGACAACATAAAATTTACAATAGAAAAAGAATTCAATAACTCTATCAACTTTTTAGACTTAACAATTAAAAGAACAAACAATAAGCATGATTTTTCTATTTATCATAAACCCACCCATACTGACATTACAATCCACAATACATCTTCACACCCAATACAACATAAACTAGCATCTTTTTTCAGTATGATACATTGATTGATATCTTTACCTCTTAACAAAATCAACTTTCAAAATGAACTAAACATCATTAAACAAATTGCTATAAATAATGGTTACTCCCCAAAAATAATAGACAAAATACTAAATAAAAAACTATATAATAAAGCCATAAACTTAGTTTTTCCTACAAAAAAAGAAAACAATAATAAATATAAAGTAATTACTTTCTTAGGCCACATTAGCAATAGAATAAGTAAATTTCTGAAAAACTTGAATATTAATATAGCTTTCAAAACCACTAATACTCTAGGTAAACATATCAAAAATAGTAAAACCAAATCAAACAAAGGAAACAATTGCGGTGTTTACAAATTAAAATGTAATGATTGTCCTAAAGTTTATATAGGCCAGACTGGAAGAAACTTTAATAAACGTGTTAATGAACATCACATTAGTTATATAAAAAATAAAACTGATTCTAACTATTCCAATCATTTAATAGAAGAAAACCATACCTTCAACAATAATTATGACATATTACACATTGAAAACAAAGGTTTAAAAATAAATTTGCTCGAATCCCTGGAAATAAATAAACTCAAAAATTCCAATAATTTGCTTAATGACCAAATAGATTTAGACCCATCACCCTTATTGAACCTGTTTAGTTATCCTTAACTTTTCTTGGAAATATAATTGTGGAATTTCCTCTTATTCTGAATTGTAAACCTTATTTTACCTGTATCAAGACCACTTTGTTTTTATCTTTTAATGTTCATTTTGTAATACTCCTTTGAAGAAGCAACAGTGTTTGCGAAACATGTCGAGTGATTAAAATTAAAATTAAAAATTTGTGGAAAGTGTAAAATTGTTTTACTGTAATTACAACCTATAGTTATAATGAATTTCCACCAAGTAAAAGCCGAATCTATAGTTTTGTAAAAACTTCGGGTCTGAAAGATGGCGATAGCGCTGTTTCGTCCTAATATGGGACCGCATTCAGTACAAACCATCATCTCTCCTTTGTATCCTATAAAGTCGACATCTCGATGGTTCACTTGATAACACAAGAACCACACAAATTAACAAAGTTTGTAAAAACCGCCATGTGGTGGCGCGACGGTAAATTAAAACAGAAATATATACAATCAAATACACGAAACGCGTTACCCAAAGGATAGGGGTCGCATTATTCCATACTAGGCATCAAATAAGATGCTGATCTGAAGAATTTTGACTCTACCAGCTAGTATGTTCCAAGTTTACGGAACTCGACTATTTTTATCATGTCTCTCCAGAAGACAAATTATCTTAAAATACCTTTAGGTATGTTGTCTTGAAGTAACAGGCTTTATTTGATTTGTTTTATTATTTTTTTACTTACAGATGTCTATCAATTAAAATGTACCATTGCTTCTTTGTATTCAGCTAATGTTTGACCAAACTTCTTTTTTTGTTGTATTACGTACTACTGTGATTTTCTCCTTTTGTTTATTACTATTGTAACTTCTTCATAGTATCTTGTCTATATGGTAAACTTTAATTTCTAAATGCATTATTAATTTTAAGAACATTATAGGTTAACTGATTTACCTTTTGACATACTTCAGGTTCGATACAAAAAGAATTCTTTGTTTTTTCCATCAAGAAATTTTAACTTTCAATTTTTGACCGCACGTACTATGTCAAAGTTTTCTAACTAAACTTATAGTATACCATTTTAATCTTTTTTTGTGTGTACAATCATTTTCCATGCCTATTGTTAATAAATTGTTTATTGTTCTTTCCGATATTAATTTTGCACACACACTGTCTCTTCCTAACCTCACATTTCCTAAATTTAGATTGGAACCCCCTGAATTTTACTATCAATAATTTGTAGGAGCCCTAAATTTAAAAATAATGTTATTCACACGATTCTAAACTTTACTGTGTAAGAATAAAGCTTGAATTAATAACCACAAGTAAGTTGCTTTAAATTGTAAAATTGTAAAGTTAAGAGTAACAAAGACACGTTTTGCTTGAGAAGTTTATGTGGGCCATATATTTTTGATGGAACAACATTCTGAATATTTAAGATTTTAGCCTGATTTTCAGTTATTTCTTTAGAATTTAACATTTTTTTTAAAGCATCATTTTTAATTTTGTAAATAATATCATTATTTAATAAGGAGTTAATTCTGGTCTCATAATCAACAGTGTCCATAATTATTGTGAGTTTAGTCGGGTTTTAATACTGTAACTTGAGGGTCATTTTTCATATAAGTTCTTATTTTATTCAGTTTTTTCTTTATATGTTTGTGAAATTTATCCTTCTTTGATATTTTTGTTTTAGTTTATTTTATGATTTGTTAAAATATTAATAATTTTCGTTCTAATAGTGTCGTGTTTTTCACATTTATTTTTTACAATGGTTTCAATAAGCGTTATATACTCGGTTACATTGTTACTTTTTCGTTTGATATTTCAAGTGAGTTTGTGCCCAGAGACAGGAAATACTTCAACTACATTAGTCGGGATGTCAGTCTCAGATATATTTTGATTAATTATCATATGTCTCATTGTAAGATTGTTGATTATTTATTAATTTTTTTATGATGTATTTGATTAATTTTGCGATGTGATTTTGGACATTTTTTGTGTATATATATATATATATATATATATATATATATATATATATATATATATATATATATATATATATATATATATACATAGTGTTGCTGCCTATTAATTTTCTTTCAAAATTAGTATCACTCGTTTCATGAACACAAAAAATTTCTAATTAGTCGATCAGTAAAATTTTTTTTTATCCTTCGCAAAAATAACTTACGGTTGATGTTTTTCTCGACTTTTATTTTTAAATTATCGGTTCAAATTCATTGCATCGTCTCACAACAAGCAGACGCCACATGTACACACACTCGTTAAATATTTACATTCCACCGGACCTCCCGCGGAATTGTATTTCAATTCCAACCAATCGCCGACCCAATTAAGAGTTCCCACAAACTTGATCTAAAAATATCAGTGCAATAAAATTGGCTCCCAGAAAGATTTTTTGCAGACCGATGTGTGGATTCTAAAAATATCAGAAGGGCGTTTATTCTTAAAACAAAAAAAAGTCGTTTTCGATGACATGTAAAAGCAAATAATCTTGTAAAAAACTAAAACTAATCAAATATATATATATATATATATATATATATATATATATATATATATATATATATATATATATATATATATATATATATATATATATATATACAGGGTGATTCAAAAATCGATCACGAAACTTAAGGGGGTCATTCTACTTGACAAAATAAGGGTAGAGCTTCATATAATTTTTTTTCAAAATGTCATTCGTTTTCGAGTTACAAGCCGTCCAAGTTCAAGTTTTTATTTTTTGTTTTTTGAATTACTCGCTTACAGGAAAACCGATTTGACTAATATTTGAAAGATATGCTAAGTCTTCTGCGCTTCATCATTTTAGTAACAATTCACATTGATTGTTTGCCGCTAGAGGGCACTTTACCTACATTGAAAATTGTTTTTTTGTCATAATTTTTTAGTGTTGACAGCTACAGTAGTTTTTGGCATAATTTCTGAAAGACTGATGCCAGGCCTTTAAAAAAGATGCTCTTTATTTACATCGCTAAACCCAACGGTTTAGACGTAAATCACCCTTAAAAATTAAGTGGTAAATTTACTTTTCTCATTTCATTACCACCAGCTACCAGGTAAATAGCTATCAAAGTATACTAGAGCTGTCAGTTTAACATCAAATAAATTCGCTTTTTAAACTATTTAATTTATAATCTTAAAATAACTAATAATGGCTAATCACCAATATTCAAATATCGAATATTGTGATATCCATTTTTGTTATGGAAAAGCAAATGGTAATGCAGAGTTGGCAAAAAGATATTATATGGAGAGTTATCCGGAAAGAAATATCCCTCATGCTCAAACATTTTCCAGTGTGCACAGGAGGCTTGCGGAATGTGGTTCCTTTAAAAGTTATAATGGAAATAGGGGAAGACCTAGAACTGCTAGAAACGTGCAACAAGAAGAAAGAGTGCTTGAAATTATTGAAGATAATCCAGGTATTAGTACTAGAAAAATTGGGAATGAAGTGCGGCTCTGTCAGGCTAGTTCATGGAGGATACTAAGAGAAGAACAACTCTACCCGTTTCATTCAAAAAAGGAGCAGGCTCTTTATGACGATGATCGGCCGAGACGGTTGGAAATGTGCAATCAGATCCTAGCTAAGTATGAACACGATAATCGATTAATTGGCGTCATATTATTCACTGACGAAGCTGGTTTCACTCGTGATGGCATAACAAATCTACACAACATCCACACATATGCTTACGAGAACCCAAACAATGTGGTAGAAACGAAACATCAGCGTAGATTTTCACTAAATGTGTGGGCAGGGATAATAGGAGATTACCTTATTGGTCCTCATTTCTTTGATGGCCCATTAACTGGTGACGTATACTTAGATTTTATCCAAAATCGTCTCCCATTGTATCTGGAAGATGTGCCATTGGAAGTAAGGGCCAACATGTGGATCCTCCAAGACGGAGCTCCGCCCCACTTTAGTATACGTGTCCGACAGTATTTGAATGCAACGTATCCTGAGCGATGGATAGGACGAAGTGGACCATTGGCATGGGCAGCGAGGTCACCAGACCTTAATCCTATGGATTTTTTCTTTTGGGGTCATTTGAAACAATTGGTGTACGATATTCCAGTAATCAACGTCGAGGATCTTCGCTTCAGGATAATCGAAAAGTGCCAAATTATTAAAGAAACACCTGAAATTTTTCATCGAGTTAGGCGACATTTTTTGAAGAGTGTTAGGAAATGTATGGAAGAAAATGGGGGACATTTTGAGAATCTTTTTTAGTTTGTTTAGTACTGTTTCATTAATTTTTATCAATTAAATGTATATCGCAATAATCCATAATATGAATATTTACTGATTAGCCATTATTAGTTATTTTAAGATTATAAATTAAATAGTTTAAAAAGCGAATTTATTTGATGTTAAACTGACAGCTCTAGTATACTTTGATAGCTATTTACCTGGTAGCTGGTGGTAATGAAATGAGAAAAGTAAATTTACCACTTAATTTTTAAGGGTGATTTACGTCTAAACCGTTGGGTTTAGCGATGTAAATAAAGAGCACCTTTTTTAAAGGCCTGGCATCAGTCTTTCAGAAATTATGCCAAAAACTACTGTAGCTGTCAACACTAAAAAATTATGACAAAAAAACAATTTTCAATGTAGGTAAAGTGCCCTCTAGCGGCAAACAATCAATGTGAATTGTTACTAAAATGATGAAGCGCAGAAGACTTAGCCTATCTTTCAAATATTAGTCAAATCGGTTTTCCTGTAAGCGAGTAATTCAAAAAACAAAAAATAAAAACTTGAACTTGGACGGCTTGTAACTCGAAAACGAATGACATTTTGAAAAAAAATTATATGAAGCTCTACCCTTATTTTGTCAAGTAGAATCACCCCCTTAAGTTTCGTGATCGATTTTTGAATCACCCTGTATATATATAATCTCAGACGGATCATTTTTTTTCGAAAAATGTTTTAGATCAAAAGTATAAGGTGGTAGGGGGGCTAATTAACTTGAAAATGACCTCGATCAGAATTTTAAATGAAACCCCACAATTTCAGCCCCCGAAATAAAAAGAACGAAAAATTTTACCATCGGATATGATCTTGATCTCAAGGTCAAGACAAAAAAGATCGCAATATTTCGTGAAATTTTTCGTACAAAAGTTGTTGGGTGGCACGACGGCTAAATGATAGTGACCTTGGATATCACCTCGACATCAACCGTCAAGGTTAGTTGAAGTTGAATTTCAAAATTTGAAAAGATAATTTGAACGACGCAAAATATCGTGATATTTTAGAAAATCAACTTCCACTTTTACTTGAAGACGTACGCTTAGATATAAGGCAACAAATGTGGTTTAAACACAATGGATGTCCAGCGCATTATTCCCAATTATCTCGTCAAGTGTTGGATTGCGAATTCAATGGACGGGGGACTGGTAGAGGAGGTCCAGTCAATTAACTCGTAAGATCGCCAAACCTTACGTTACAAGATTTTTCTTTATGTGGTTATTTGAAAAGCAAAGTTTATAAAGACGTGCCAATAACTTGTGAAAATATGAAGCAACGAATCGGAGATGCTTGTGCCAAAATAACACCTAAAATGCACCGCAGTTGTGTACATGTGTTGAAGTGCTGGTTAATAAGTGTATTGAAGTTGAAGGTAACCATTTTGAGTACTTCTTGAAATAAATTCTTATGAAACCTTTAACATGATTGTTCAGGAATCTTAGTTATTTTGTTTTTGGACAATTAAATTATTTAATTATTCCAATTGGGGACATATGTGACATAATAATGTAGTTTAAAATTACACTTCAATTTATGTCGCTTTTATCATAAACACACTTTTTTGTTATATTTTTTCTTAACTTTTTTGCTGCGCACAAGTCGCATAGCCAATCCAAGCGAATTGGTCAGTCAGAGTCAATCCACGCTCTAAGTAGGGTCGAGTATGGTATTGTTCCTCCGGTCGGTATTCGTGGCAAGATAAGCAATTAATTTTAGAGACAATTTCTGCGAACCTGAAAGTGCGGGAAGAAACTAAGGGTGAATTGAGTAGCTTTGCGGACATCAGCAAGAGGGTACTTTCAGGATCAAGATATTGCCCTATTGACCGTACGGAAATGTAAACGATTCGTGCAAGTTTTTCATTTTCCTTTTTTCTACAATTCAAAAATACAGTCCACTACATTTTTCATATATTCCGAGTCAATCATCATACAAAATGATGAGAGTCGAAGAAACTTATAGAAAACAAGCACCCCGATGGTGAGAGGCGAGGGAACTCACTGAAAACAAGCCCTTCGATAGTGAGAAGCTTGAGGACTCACCAAAAACAAGCACCTCGATAGTGAGAGGACTCACCGAAAACAAGTCCTCCGATGGTGAGGGGACTTACGGAAGCATACCGAAGAGGACAACACCTACTACGTCCACGTCGTTGTTCCTGGGTAGTGCTAACAGTAGTTACTCAGGGTACAAAGTACAGTTCCTGCTAACAATTCTAAATGAATGAATTTTTTCAAATGCCCCTGAAGATAAAGGTAATATTTAGCAACTTTGAAATCTTACAACTTTAGTATGAAACATTTTATAAAATAATGACGTTAAAGATCGCTTTTGACCTTAAAATGACCTTCATATTAGACCTTAACCTTGAGATCACGGACATATTTGATGAAATTACTGTGAAACTGATCGGTCTTCCCATTTCTGGGGGTCAAATTTGGGGTTTCCTTTTCAAATTTTGAAATTGAGCTTCAAATGACCTTGAAGGCCAAGGTCAATGTTATTTTTTAGGTCACTACAACTTACCCCCGTGCCACCCAATAACTGTTGTACGAAATATTTCATGAAACACTGCGACATTTTTGTTTTGACCTTGAAATAATCTTGATACGTGATTTTCTTCTTGAGGTCAAGGTTCCGCTTTTTTCATTCTCGTCGTCGAAATGGGGGGGGGGGTTTCCATTTAAAATTCTGAAGTTGACTTTCAAATGAACTTGAAAGGTAAAGTTATTTTCAAGGCCACTGCTAGTTAGCCTCCCCTACCACCCTATAATTTTTGTATAAAACATTTTTCGAAAAAATGTGATCCCACCGAGATATTCCGTCAAGATAAATGCCGCACCCTGTATATATATATATATATATATATATATATATATATATATATATATATATATATATATATATATATATATATATATATATGTTTATGCGGCTTTCACAGATTCCTCCGTGTGAGATGCAATAGCAGTAGATATATCCACATTATGCCGTTGTAGTGCTGAAATCACATTCAGCAAACGTACAACTATATGCAGCTCCGTGTATGAATGAAGTAAAATGCGAACAAGTTGTACATTTGCTGAATGTGATTTCGTGGTGTCGCTTGAGGAGGGTTTTCTAGGTGGAAGGAACATTCAATACAGCATTTCTTTTATTTAGAGTGCAGTTTTTTTTTTAAATTGCAATGGATTTGCGAACTAATTTTGCTGGCAATTGTCAAAATTAATTTTATATCCTGTTCTGAGTTGATGTCTGCTTTGTTGTTTTCTGGTTTTTTGGCTTATTTATGTATATCTTGTTACAGGTACTGATTTTATACACTTCCTGCCTCTACAACACAATTTTGTACCTTGGATTCCTGAAACTTATTGTTTTATGTGGTTTTTAAGCTGTAGATTTGATGTATTTCTTTGGAGTAAACTACCGATTTTATTTGTTGTGCATCTAATTTTTCGAAGTTTGATGATGATTCATAATATATGATTTATAGCAATTTTCTCTTAGAGCACTTTCTATATATTTTAGTCCTTTTTAAATGCTGTTGTGTTAATGTAAAGAATACACGCCTTATGTTTCGAAGTAATAATTAAATATTATAATGAGCATTTTAAAATTCTATGAACGAAACTCCATTCCATTACAATTAACATTCATTGTATGATGCGTTGCTTATTATTATTACATTATTTTATCGTTGTGTCTTAAAATTAAGCTTATTTAAGATTCTTATAAAAGTTAAGAATAAAGTAAAAGTCTGTCTCTATTTTTCGTACAGAAATGGGTGAAAAGGAATGATCGAGAAAAAATATCGATGATCTTCCATAATATGATTTAACACGTGAGACTACAAAATGACAAGATAAGGTAATTATTTAAGTATTCGAGAAAATCCACACAATAATCTGTGACAAGGACAAAGTATTTTAGCTCGAAACGTTTAGTCTGGTCGAAAGAAAACTTTGATAAAAATTGGTTACATGTTATTTCGCTACTCGAAAACAATAGAACTATAAAAAAATTGACTTCTTGTAACCCAACTGCATTTATTATCTCCTTTGAAACCTGCCAATGATGGCCCTCGATAACAATACAAATCGGCAAAATTCAAAGGAGTCTCGTTGGAAGTTCGAGGCATACTCGTCACGCGCTCGTTTCGCCATATTTGTACGCACCTTTAGATATTCGAGTAAAATAACTCTATTCTATCACTGATAATAAATATGAAACTTGTAGGCGCTCGACGCCTCCTCGATATGTCTTTTTTCACATTAACCGTGTTAAATTAAGATATAAAATAAATAGCGTACCACGAGCGAAAGTAACACTCAGTAGGTGGAGATAATAATTGATTATTGTAAACGGAGAGTAAATAAATGACACTGGCTTATTGAGGTAGGTATTTCAAATATGAGAAAAATTTTAATGGAAATTAAATGTACGTGAATGCATTTCTAATAACAGGTCTTTTATTAAATAAACGTTTGATAATATGTAACTTGAAGCAGGGCTTGCCGGTATTTGAGTTGCTGAAACTGCAGAAGTATACATTTAAAGGAATAATTAACGTCAATAAGTAATAAATTACCGTTCCATAAAAACTAAACGGACTTCAAAAAATTACACTAAAAAATAGAAAATAAATTCAAAACTGTTTTAAATTGCAATCAATTTAATTATTCATTTACTTGGCAATTTTTAACTTCCCAGTACAAAATCTATCGATGTAATATTTATACGGAATACATTTGCTGATATTATTTACAATATACTGAAAACTAAACTATTGTTGATCGTAGATTCTTGAGCCACAAAATAATTCTCCTTCCTAATCCTCTCTTTCCCATTGCCTTTCGTTGGAATATGCGTTTTAGAAGGCCATATGTATTTGCGTTTCTCATTATACAAACTTAATCAAAAAGTTTCCCGAATTTCCACCAGATGTCGCTCTGGGTCAGTTGATTTGAGTACCGTTTTGTTATTTACGTTATCACATCTATTATTGATGTTCACGCCAAATTTTATCGTCCTAGCTTGACATTTGTAAAAGCATTAACTCAATAACCCTGGACTTTTACCACTTATTTTTGGCGAGAGAGCAAGATGAGAAATTTCCAAGTTTTAAATCTAACTCATTCAGTAAGTTTAGTTATAGTAAATAGTAGTAAAGAAGCAAGAAATGAGAAGATGCAGTAATGCCCTGTTGGATAGTAAATCTAAAATTCGGGTACAAGTTTGTAATCCCTGCTTTTATATTTATTTAAATTGACATATATATATATATATATATATATATATATATATATATGTCAAACATGTCGGAACATGTAATTGATGAGGATCACAGGTTTGATTTTGTCAGTGTTGAGGTGATCAACACACACACACAGAACAAAATAATAATAAAAGGAGATGGTAGAAATTTATTTAGATGATATTGAAAATCTCAGTGTAATCTACTCTCATCCCTTGTCCACCTTAAAATAATAAAAATACTAGACAAGCCTCCCAGCCTCTTGACTTCACAGTTTCTCCATAGTTTTCTACAAATTACTTAAGTGCATTTTTGTCACTTACCTTTGTCACAATTACATTGCTAATAGATATTTTGCAATTTTGAATATTGAGAGGGCGATAGGTTGGGAGACTGTTTTCTAACCTTCTTTGTTCTATATAAATAATGTTCATTAATCACTGCCTATTACCTTCTTACAATTATAACAATTCTTAAACGCAACGATACTCATAAAAACTTAATTACTCATTAAATAAACATAAATATCATCAATAGAAATACAAAGAAAAATAATATTATTAAATACCTAACTTATAAATTAAAATTAACATTTCTTGTAAAACACAATGATTCCACATTCAAAATTGCCGCTAAAATGAAATAAGACATTTCTGACATATCCCATCTACTAAAAAAAGAGTGTTTCAAGGATTTTTTTATCAGAAAAACCTACATTCAGTACAACTAAAATGACCCACAAAATAAAATTATATATTAGTGTTTAAAAAACCATTTGAATTTTTCGTTTCATTTTCTAAAAGCCATAAATGGACTCAATTTGCATGTAAGTATTTGAATTTAGAATCATTTTCTTTTTATTATTAAATATCATATATTGTAAAATTTTAATCAACAGAACTGTTCTGTATTGTAGCCCTGAAGAAGGAAATAATAAACTTCCGAAAGCTTGGCGTTTGTAAAAAACAGAGTTTCATTCAGCCCTAGGACCGCTATCCCAAGAATTAGAGTTTTCCTTTCTAACTAGTCGGTCAAGAACTACTCTTCCCCTTATATATATATATATATATATATATATATATATATATATATATATATATATATATATATATATATATATATATAAATTTTCTTTTAATTTTTGTCTTTTCTTGGGTTTAGGTTCTTTATTTAATAAAAAATCATAAACAATTTGACGTTTCGCCTTTATTTAAGGCATCTTCAAAAATTTTTTGTTTTTTTTTATTTACTGATCTGCCTAAAAATATTTTTTTTATGATTAAAAACATTCATACACAAAGATATTTACAATTTTAAAAAACAAACAAATATTTTAAAAAACTAGTCAAATTTCTAAAACAGTATTTAATTTTACCAGTACATACCTTGACATTTTGCTTATTTATTAATAATGAAATGAAATTTTTATATCGTCTATTTAGGTACTTAGGATACATGGAATGCGAGTGTGTTTAATTTTTTAACCGAGTTCTAAAAGAAGGAGGTTCTCAATTCGTCGACTATGTATTTTTTTTTTATGTATGTACACCGATTACTCCGGAACGGCTGCACCGATTTGAATGAAATTTTTTACGTTATGTAAAGGAAGTGGCTGCGGTGGTCCCATATTTTTTTAGATGAAATTGGTGCATTAAAATCCAAGATGGCGCTTACAATATGGCGGCCAAGAAAATTAATTTTGTCCGATTTTTTCCAAAATTGGTATGGAGGAATTTTCGGGGTTGTACCCAACGAATCTGAAATTATTTTTTAAAAATTCAAAATGGCGGATCCAATATGGCGGACGAAAAAATTTAATTTAGTCCGATTTTCTCCAAAATTGGTATGGGAGAGTATTCGAGGTGCCACATAACGAATCTAATATTATTTTTTAAAAATTCAATATGGCGGATCCAATATGGTGGACGAAAAAATCAATTTTGTCCGATTTTTACCAAAATTGGTACGGGGGAATTTTCGGGATCGCATATAACGAATCTAAAATACTTTTTAAAAAATTCAATATGGCGGATCCAATATGGCGGACGAAAAAATCAGTTTAGTCCGATTTTCTCCAAAATTTGTACAAGGGAGTTTTCGGGGTCGCATATGACGAATCTAAAATAATTTTTAAAAAATTCAATATGGCGGATCCAATATGGCACACAAAAGAATTAATTTTGTCCGATTTTCTCCAAAATTGGTTCGGGAGAGTTTTCGTGGTCGCATATGACGAATCTAAAATAATTTTTAAAAAATTCAATTTGGCGGATCCAATATGGCCGACAAAAAAAATCTTTTATGTCCGATTTTCTCCAAAATTGGTACGAAGGAGTTTTCGAAGTCGCATATGACGAATTTAAAATAATTTTTGAAAAATTCAACATCGCGGATCCAATATGGCGGACGAAAAAATCCATTTTGTCCGATTTTCTCCAAAATTGGTATGGGAAAGTTTTCGGGGCCTCGCATAAAGATTAGAAATTATTTTTAAAAAATTCAATATGGCGGATTCAATATGGCGAACAAAAAAAATCAATTTTGTCCGATTTTCACCAAAATTGGTACGGGAGAGTTTTCGGGGTCACACATGATGAATCTAAAATTATTTTAAAAAAATTTAATATGGCATATCTAATATGATGGATAAAAAATTAATTTATTTTCTTTAAATATCGATATTGGAAGGTGTTGGGGACTATATTACCAATCTAAAATTAATTTGAAATTTAAGATAGTGGATTTTCTATGACAGACTAAACATTCGTTTGACCCAATTTGATTGGTATTTGGAAAACTCTAAGAACTAAAGAATTTTTAGTGGTTCATTTTAGGGTGATTTACAACTTTGGATAAAATTTGTACTTTTTTGCCAGTCATTGCGAAGTACACTAATTTCGATTAGTTCTTAGTTCAAATAATTTATAAATATCATAATGAATTCTAAAACTAAAAATAGAAAAATAAAATTTTTATAAAAAATTGAACCGACTTCTAAAAGTACGCTAAAAAGTGAAAAATAACCATACATTTTTATATGAAATTGAACTTTTTGAAGTCGGCGCCAAATTATTTGTAAAATAAATAACTACTAATATATACAAATTATGGTAAGAAAGCAATTACAAAAAAAGTATTTTAAATCTGTTTATGCAAATCACATTTTGTCAAGTATTAGTTTGGCGCCGACTCGAATATACTATATTTGACTTATTCATGAGAGGAGTTTTACTTTTTAAATTAATAAATATTGTATTTAATTTATTATGAGACCTGTGACATACAATAATATCTTGCTTTTTTAAAATGTGTTTTATTTTTTCTGACAGTTCACTAGTGTAAGGTAATGCTACATATTTTTGTTGTTTATGTTCTATGTTTCTTGTTATTAGGTTATTATAAAATTTATATGTTCGTTTATTAATTATTTTGGTGATAGTCTTTTCATTGAAATTATTATTTATTAGAGTATTTTTCACTTTTTGTAGTATTCTTGGTCGGAATTCTGGAGACGTTCGAGAGATGGCACGATCAGACAGACCGATTATAACACTATTTTTTTTTGGGTTTTTGAGTGATTTGAGAAACAGTTTAGATATCTACCCGACCAAGTTGGTTTGGTGTACAATTCAGTTAAAATTTTGTTTTTTCTGCGTATAAGTGTCATATCTACAAAATTTACTTTATTATTACTTTCTGCTTAGGACGTGAATTGTAATTTTTCGTTGAAACTGTTAAACTCTTGGAGAATTTCATTTATTTTATCCTGTGTGTGTGTGAAAATGATATAATATATGGTTCAAGAATCTGGAAAACATTATATATATATATATATATATATATATATATATATATATATATGTATATGTATATATATATATATATATATATATATATATATATATATAATATATATATATATATATATATATATATATTTATGTACGATTACGTTGGAACAGCTGTACCGATTTAAATGAAATTTTTTGCGTTATGTTAAGGAAGTTTCTGCAGTAGTCCGATGTCAATTTGGTTAAAATTGGTTCAGTAAAATCAATATAGCGCACAAAAAATTTAATTTTGTCCAATTTTATTCCGAACTGATATGGGGGAGTTTTCGGACTCGCACATACCGAATTTTTTTTTTAATTCAAAATGGAGGATTAAATTTTGTATCTTTTAATTTTGTCCAAAATTGGTACTGGATGGTTTGTGAGAATTTATAGTACGAATATAAAATTATTTTTGAAAAATTTAATATGATGGACTAAAAATTTAACATCCCTCGATTTTGCACAAAATTGGTACTGGGTGGTTTTTGAACGTGCAGATTAAGAGTTTCAAATCATTATCTTTTAATGCAATATGAAATACTAAAAATTTTATATTTCTCTAATTATGTTCAAAATTGATAATGGGTGTTTTTGGGAGCGTAGATTATAGTTTTAAAATTGAGGGTGCCATGAATTTTATGGGTTGTTATCACTCTCTAGAAATGTAATTAAGATTAGAAAGAAGTCGACAAATGACCCATGAAAAATTTTCCTGCAGGTAAAATTTGAAAACATTTTTTAAAATAAATATTATCGAAACTTATCTATATATATATATATATATATATATATATATATATATATATATATATATATATATATATATATATATATATATATAAAGAGCAATAAAAGGGCAAAATTTATTTACTACTAAAAAAAACTACTTTATTGTTTATAATAAAATTTTCATATATTTAGTGCATACCTTGTATACACTGACTTCGAACTAATATCCTATTTTTTTTTTTTGATGATGATTAATAAAACAACAAGTGATAGCTCATTGGTGCACGTGACATTCATTGCTAGAATACTACGTGTGGCTACATGATAAAAAAAAATAACTATTGAATGTACATAGATAAATAAAGCATTTGTGCTCCTTTGGAAACCTCGCACCATAAAGTACAAGTTTTATTTACTGCTTTAATTGATTTTTAGTCTCTTGAATTTTTTTTTTCAATACTTGGGAAAATTAAACCTCATTCCTCTAATCACATCATTCTCGAAACCGTCCTGGTTTTTTAAGCTATACATTTTTTATCAGATTAACTGCGTTTTACCCTACATCCTATTACAACCTAACCTGCTTTACAATTAAAAAAGCCCATCGAGGATTCCAATTAGGTACATTCGTGTTTTAAACTCAAATAACTGAAAAAAAAAAACATCACCGGACAAACATGACCTAGCTTTCTCAGAAAATGTAAACTACTGCTGTTCAAGTAAAGGTGATTTGTCGTAAAAGTAACAATTTTGTATCTGTGTATAACAGGTAAAAGCGTGCGCCATTCTACTTGCATATTTTACCGATTAGTTGTGAATGGTAAATATATGAAACTGTATATAATTAGCTTGACCTGACCTAGCTCTTCGCACTGAGATTCTAATTGCTGAGATTATGAAGACAGAAGTTTTGTTGAAATATTAAAAATACTTAAAAAGTTTTACTGATAAACTCTTGATAATATTATGAACATAATTGTTATTGTTTTAGTCAACCTATATAAATATGCTGATTAAAATAAATATCTATATATTTGTGGAGGGTTTAAGTATGTATTTATATTATATACATAATAAATTGATGTATAATAGAATAAATAATATTTAAATATTTTAAATGTTTACTTTTCACAGAATATATGAAATGTAATGAACTCTCGAAACACTTTTTCTCGTTCAGACGCACTGTGGTCTGTCTAAAAGTCCATTTTAATGCGATTTATTTGAAATCATAAAAAGTATATTTTACTTTGTGATCATTTTGTTTGTGTTCTCATTATTATTACAATTACAATTGTATATGGTGTGCTTCCTACCAATAAACTGCCTGAGAAAAGCTATGAAGCACTGTTTGATATAAACATCTTGAAGCAACTACACTTGGACATAATATCATACATATTAATAATATTTTGTTTCTATTTGTTGACCGTGTAGTTATTAATTAGTTTTTACTTTTTTGGGTTTCGGTCATATTATTACTTTATAAAAAATTAACACATGTTTTTTTCCTGACGTTTCGGTTTATTTTATTGATTAAACCATCTTCAGAGAATTACTGTAAATATGAAAAGGAATATGTAAATTGTTGTTATATAAACTGAAAATTTTACTTTCTTACCTAATGTTAACAGGTGGTTCACTTGAATAACTTACATTTAACTATTTTACAACTTTAATACACTATAATTAAAAACTTCTTTTTTAATATAAATATAAATATAAATATAGAAAACTATTATTTTTTGAATGCATTTTTTTCACATCTGGTTTGTTTTGCTTTTGACCAAAGGGTTTGAAAGTTTCTGGACCATCTGCAATTTTATTGCCCTATTAGATTAGTATATACATTACTCAGGTCATTTGTGTCCGTTCTGAAATTCATTGTACAGGGTGTTCTTTTAATATGGATCATTTCTTTAACTGTTCTTTTTTTGTAATTTATTTCTTTGTCTAAAATCTCCATGTTGTTAAAATCGATGTTGTGCATGTTATCTATTGCATGTTTGGCTAAGGCGGTTTTATTATCGTTATTGTGATGTCTAATGCTGTATTTCTGATTTTGTATTCTATTTTTTAAATACTGCTTGGTTTGACCGACATATGTTTGGTTGCAATCTAAGCAATTGATCTTGTAAATGACATTTGTTTGTTCGTCTTTAGGGATATCGGGTTTAAGTTTTGTGTAAAGGTTTTTGAAATTAATCGAGGGTTTTTCAGCTATTTGGATATCATATGGTTTTAGTACTTTTTTAATGGGATTAGTAACTTCTGGTATATACGGCAATGATACGTATTTTTGCAAGCAATGTTCCACCAACCCAAAAATACGTATCATTGCCGTATATACCAGAAATTACTAATCCCATTAAAAAAGTACTAAACCATATGATATCCAAATAGCTGAAAAACCCTCGATTAATTTCAAAAACCTTTACACAAAACTTAAACCCGATATCCCTAAAGACGAACAAACAATGGTCCAGAAACTTTCAAACCCTTTGGTAGTACTCTGTCAAAAGCAAAACAAACCAGATGTGAAAAAAATGCATTCAAAAATAATAGTTTTCTATATTTATATTTATATTAAAAAAGAAGTTTTTAATTATAGTGTATTAAAGTTGTAAAATAGTTAAATGTAAGTTATTCAAGTGAACCACCTGTTAACATTAGGTAAGAAAGTAAAATTTTCAGTTTATATAACATAAATTTACATATTCCTTTTCATATTTGCAGTAATTCTCTGAAGATGGTTTAATCAATAAAATAAACCGAAACGTCAGGAAAAAAACATGTGTTAATTTTTTATAAAGTAATAATATGACCGAAACCCAAAAAAGTAAAAACTAATTAATAATATTGTTTTACCAAGTTAACGTTTGACTGCCGTCTAAAGCTGAACATTGAAGCAGGTATGATGTTATAATTTACAATGATTATATATTTGAACACCAATATACCATATAAAATTGAAATAACTACATATAATATGAAACGTTTCAATTACTAAGCACGACTACAAATTATATAAATTTTATTCTTATGTATTTGCTTTTGGGTAAAAATAAAACAATAACCTTTTATTGGAGGGGTTTAGCCGTGGTACATAGCTAGACAACAGCCCGATAGATGGACGAGTAAATGACTGCAATGATATAAGACAGTTTGCTGGAAAAGACTGGCTCTAGAAGGCGAGAGACAGATCCCAGTGGGGGACCATCGAAGAGGCTAATGTCCAGGAGTGGACGTCAATGGGCTGAGAACGTAGAATAAGAAGAAACCTTTTATTTGAATATATTATTAATTGAAAATAAAATTATATTTAAATTATAACTTATTATTTTGAGAAAATAAAGAAAAAACTATTAATTTTAGCTCAAGTCGTAAGAAAATTTATTTCTTTAAAATCCCACCTTAAAGTAGTGAGAAACTGTCATTGTTTGATTGCCATTGCCAGAACTTAACTCTAGCAAAAGTTCTATTCCAGATCCTCAAATATAAATTAAAAAGATCTAATGTAAAAATTAAAAGTTGCTAGTACATATTTATGTATATATTTACATCAAAAATGATTATATTAATGTAAGAATCCCATTCTTAAATTTATCTCTTTTCAAAGCGTCTTAATAAATGCTGTTTAAATACTTCATTAACAGTTTATTTATCCACTTTGGAGTTGACATTTTTTTTTAAACAAAAATGATGAGTTAGTGCACGGTATTATTTTACTTCTTTTAAATTAAAGCTACGTTATTATGAAGAAAATATCAACATATCACAGTTATTATTACGAATGTTGTTAACTGTGCATAAGTACCTAACGTATCGGTATCCCAAAAGTATAGAGGAGAAAATAATTTTACCGAAGACCTAATTAAAGCCATTTTTAAATGATGAAACTCTAATACTTTGCAATAAAATATATGGAGATTTCGAGATCTTATATTAAACAATATATATATATATATATATATATATATATATATATATATATATATATATATATATAATGTTACGAATTTTATAGCGTTGTATATTTCATAATATTAGTTTGTGTTCGTAGTTTGTAGGGTTTTAGGTATATTTTCTAATGTAACGAACTTTGTAACGTTTTATATTTCTTAGTATTAGTTTGTGTTCGTAGTTTGTAGGGTTTTAGGTATATTTTCTAATGTAACGAACTTTGTAGCATTTTATATTTCATAGTATTAGTTTGTGTTTATAGTTCGTAGGGTTTTAGGTATATTTTCTACGAGTTCATAATGTATTTAAGTAATTTTGTTAATTTCCTCAGGAGACGACTATGAAAGAAGGTCTGGAACTTTTTAGAGAATTCGATTTCCTTATTTTTAACATGGAACGCAAGTTGAAATAGTTTGACAAGTGTCAAAAGTAAGGTTGACAATAAAAAGTTATTAAAATTATACAGTGTGTGTAGTTTGTTCGAAGATCGACCGTCCGGAACAATATATATATATATATATATATATATATATATATATATATATTTATATATATATATATATATATATATATATATATATATATATATATATATATATATATATATATATAGTTAATTCATTATATAAAATTTTTAAAAATGCTATATAATTTGTTTTTGTAAAATTCAGGGAAAATCTAAAAGTGTCAAGTCAGTTTTTTATTTTATTGATACCCGATATTACACAATCTTTAGTTTCATATTAAGTTTTAGCTGAAAATATAGCTACTCTATCATCAGCATACGATATTAAGGATCCATTATCAAATTTACATTCATTAAAGAGTTAATATAGGTAACAAAGAGTAAGGGCCGTAATACCGTGCCTTAGGGAACTCTCATTTTTATATCTAGCGGGTTACTTAAAGTATCTACAATTTTTAAGTACTCTTTTCTGTCCTTCAGATAATTTTGGAAGATATCCGAGAGGGTACTCCTAATCCCATACCTATTTAATACATGCAAAAGCAATATATGAGGCACTATGTCACAAGCTTTTGTTAGATCCAAAAAGATCACTATGCATCATTCAGTGTTCTCTAATTTTTCTGTCTATCGTTCAATTAATTGATAAAGTGCATCAGAGGTGCTCAATTCACCAAGAAATCCGTACTGATTTATGCCGTATGCCATTTATTCGAAGGTAATTCAGAAGCCTGTCCTTAAGACACTTTTCAAATATCTTTATATATATATATATATATATATATATATATATATATATATATAGTTAATTCATTATATAAAATTTTTAAAAATGAATGCCTTAATACTTTTTATTATTAACTTCACGTCCAAAGAGGGAATGTAGATTATAGTAATGTAATGTTCAATCAAAACAGATACTAAAAAGAAATTAGTCTTGATTAAATTTTTGGACATATTTTACATTATAGCATCATATCCAATATTTACGTTCTTTCAAAAAGTTTAAAAAATCAGCGGTAAGGAAATTGTTTCCAATAGAAAAATTATAATTTTCAGGAAACTTAAAACTGAGAAATTTCAGTATATTGTTTTACAGAAACACTTAATTTTCCCGGTCTTTTTTTTTGAATATTCTCAATTAACCTGTCACCTAAAACAAGGAAGAGATTTTTATTGTTTTAGATATACTGTTATTTAAAATAATAATAGAATTGACATTTAAATACGACCCATTCACACCAATATAAGAAACTAGCAGGGAATTCAATGCTTCCATACAAGTATTGACGGGTAATGGTGACCAGCAAGGGTTGGTCAAAAATTATTTACACGAGCAGCCCTGTTTTATATGTCACGTTTGTGGTTCGGATCAAGATGTAGATTTGCAAGTCTGCCTCTATCTTTCCTGCAGAGGTGTCGTAATTGAGATATGTGCCTCAAAACGAACATAAAGAAGCCCGAGAGGATGACCGACAGATTTTTATTTATTTATCAACAGAAAGGGTACACAGCGATGATTTAGGCCGAAGCTTAATTGCAATATAACGCAATCACAGTCAATAGTACCATTTAGAGGTGAAAACATTAAAACTTTGTATTATATAATACAATACAAATTAAAAAAATAAATTACATTCTTTCGGTATGATTCAGTATTAATCCTGGAATACATGCGTTCGTTCGTTTGGTTTCCTGTAGAGGTTTGCAGACGTTTCGCCAAAATCCCATTTGGCATCTTCTGTGCTTGGTGGTTGTAGATCAATCAGTTGATCTACAACCACCAAGCACAGAAGATGCCAAATGGGATTTTGGCGAAACGTCTGCCAACCTCTACAGGAAACCAAACGAACGAACGGATGTATTCCCGGATTAATACTGAATTACATGTTCCCATCCGTGAAACACTATGCAACAATATATATATATATATATATATATATATATATATATATATATATATATATATGTTAATTGTTTATTAATCATATTTGTTAAATATAACACATTTGCAAAAACAAATTACTCACTCAACTGATTGATCTACAACCACCAAGCACAGAAGATGCCAAATGAGATTTTGGCGAAACGTCTGCCAACCTCTACAGGAAACCAAACGAACGAACGGATGTATTCCCGGATTAATACTGAATTACATGTTCCCATCCGTGAAACACTATGCAACAATATATATATATATATATATATATATTATATATATATATATATATATATACATATATATATATATATATATATATATATATATATATATATATATATATATATATATATATATATATATATATATGTTAATCGTTTATTAATCATATTTGTTAAATATAACACATTTGCAAAAACAAATTACTCACTCAGGTGGTATGTAAATAATTATTATTTTAATTTGAAGCTATATTATTAATTTAATTTCAGTTTTACAAATCAATCTTAAATACACCTTACAATAATAACGCAATACATATAAACAACAATGTACATGGAAGTGAGTAAAAAAAGTACCTAGGTGATTCAACATCTATATGTGTTTAATGGATAAGAACAGCAACGAAAAAATCGTCATAACAAGATATGGATATGCGGATGTACAAGTATGTGTATGCTGGAGTACGTGTACATGTGATATGGATCGCTTTTTATGTGTCTCTCAAGGTAATCCAACCAAATCCAAAAATTACATTCAGTAAAAATTCTATGAAATCTATCAATATTTTCAGTAATATCTATTCTACATCTTTTTTAAATAACCTAAACCTAGCAATATTTCTTATCAAAAATAACGTAGTAAAACTCGATTTTTACTTAAAAATTTCACTTTAAAAGAGACTCTCCTTTATTGAACCTATTTTAATGACCTACTTTAATTACGTGTTTATTATTGAAAAATTCAGAGTGTGTTTATCCTAACAATTTGTATTCATTCTTGATAAAGCTACCATATAGCGAAAGAGGTTGAATATCTTGTTATTCCAGTTTAAACTAAAGTGGAATTTTTAAGTAAAAATCGAGTTTTACTACGTTCTTTTATGATATGGAGTTCCACCAATAACGGCAAACTCAATTCAAATATTTCTTATCTCAATGGGTATAAGATTGAAAAGTTTTGATGCCTATAAAGCTTATAGATCGAAGATTGGGGTTTCTGTTGCTACTTGGAATAACACTGTGTTTATTAGTTTTATTATGGATTACATAAGAATCATTTACATAATTTTTCAACGCCGCATTTCTATTTACAAAAGAACACACTTCCAGAGCCTACAACGAACGGACATTCAAAATTTCGTAATTGTAAAGCAGTCTGGTTAAAAAAAAACCTATTTTTTTATTGATCACCTTAGGCATGTAATTATGAACCACCTTCAGAGGCCTCAACGCATTATTGTACAGACCACCCCACACAATAATTCCATATCGAATAAGGGATTCAACAATGGACCTATACATCATAATCAACAATTTTTTATTTAAATTTGTATAATAGTTTTCTTATGTCTGATGCCAGTTTAAGAACTTGTTGGTCCCATTTTAAATGTTTATCCAATATTATTCCCAAATATTTTGTAGATGAAACTTCCTTTATGTTACCATTTAAATATCTCAACTTGAATATTCTTAAAGGCTGGAAGATTTTTCAGATATACAAAATGCTATACCGGGTGTCAACGAATCTATTAGACAAGTCATAATTTCTAGATTATTATGTGTATCAAAATGAGAATTGGTACAGGTAAATGGTATGTGAAGGGGAGAGTTTTCGCATATATTCCACTTTCCGGCCACTTCCGGTTTCACAGGAAATGGCCCCGGTTTTGAATTCTTAAATAGAACACCCTATATATTTTAACATTTTTGGATTTCTGAGACAATTCTAGATCAGAATGTGACATTTTAAAAACTTTTTACGTCTACTTCATTTTTTTAGAGCCAATTTTAAATTGCATCTAGGTGGCCATGATCGGACGCAAACTAATCTAAGGGCCTTAGGTGATGTCAAAAAAATACAATCGCAAAGTTTTAGTTACTAGTATGAAAGACAAGAATAAGACAAGTTGACAAAATTACGTTCTCATTTCTAACTATTAATTTTCAAATGGCGACCCCTTTTTGACAACTACTTTTCGAAAAAAGCATTCTTTGACGAATCTAACGGTACTAATTTATTTGCGATTGGATTAGACATAAGAACAGAAATTAAATATTATTAAGCAAAATACTGGATAATTTATTTACTTATGACAAGTGCGCCATGGACAGCCATGATGCATAATAATTTGCAACTGTTTTTATCAAGTCTTCTTTGGAAAACAAAGCACTCACTTAAGTAGATAATGACAGTGACATACGCTCTAAGAACAGACGTAAAAGTTTCATAATTTTCGTTAAGTTTAGTTGAAATTTTCGTTAAAATAATGTATACTCAAAGTGAAAAAGTGGATATGTTATTAATATTTGGAGAGTGTCATAGAAATTCAAGGAATGCTGCCGAGTTGTATGTTCATAGATATCCGAATCGGCAACATCCAGCCCATCAGTATTTTCCGTATGTCGAGACTCGTTTTAGGCAAATAGGAAATCAAGAGGCGGAACAGAGGTTTATCATAAATGAAGAGACTGAGATTAACGTACTTGCTATGGTTGAGGTTGATAAAACAGTTTCGTTAAGAAAAATTAGTCAATAACTGCAGATAAGTTATGAATCAGCAAGAAAAATACTGAAAAAGCATGGATATCGAGCATTTAAATATCAGTTACATCAACATTTGTATACTGAGGATGGCGATAGACGGGTAGTGTTTTGTGATTGGCTGCTTCAAAATCATAGAGTTAACCCCAATTTTATCGATTTTATTCTATTTTCCGACGAATCCCGATTTACAAATAATGGTATGTTCAATAAGCAAAATACTCGGTACTGGGCCCAACAAAATCAACATGAAATGAGAGAGGGCAATTTTCAAGAAAGATTTGGCGTCAATGTCTGGGCTGGTATCGTTGGAAACAGAATAATTGGGCCAATATTGTTTCAAGGTCAGTTAACAGGGGTTAGATACTTAGGTTTTCTTCAAAATGAAATCGAAAATCATCTCAATGATATACCTTTAGCAGTTTTACGGCGAATTTACTTTCAACAAGATGGAGCACCGTCTCACAATACTAGAGAAGTTCTTAATTATTTAATAGAGCATTTTAATAATCGACTTATTGCAACCAATGGTCCGGTACGGTGACCAGCCCGCTCACCGGATCTTACTGTGCTCGATTTCTTTGTCTGGGGAGATGTTAAAGAAAAGGTTTACTATGGAGCAGCCCCAGCTACTCTTGAAATATTAGAAGAAAGAACTTTACGGGCATTTAGAAGTATAACGCCCCAAATGCTATAAAACGTGTTGAGAGAAACAATCGAACGAGCTGAAATATGTCGTGAAAAAAAAGGAATGCACTTTGAACATTTACTACACTAAACTTTTTAACAAATTCAGCTACTGTACTTTTAAATATTTTAAGTGCGTCGTCTAAGTTATTAGTTTATATTGTTAGTTTTTTGTTAATTTTGTTAAATTGTTAATCCAATTCCTGTCTTTCATACTAGTCACTAAAACTTTGCGATTGTATTTTTTTGACATCACCTAAGGCTGTTAGATTAGTTCGCGTCCGATCATGGCCACCTAGATGCAATTTTAAAAGTGGCTCTAAAAAAATGAAGTAGACGTAAAAAGTTTTTAAAATGTCACATTCTGATCTAGAATTGTCTCAGAAATCCAAAAATGTTAAAATATATAGGGTGTTCCATTTAAAAATTCAAAACCGGGGCCATTTCCGGTGAAACCGGAAGTGACCGGAAAGTGGAAAATATATGCGAAAACTCTCCTCTTCACATAACATTTACCTGTACCAATTCTCATTTTGATACACATAATACTCTAGAAATTATGACTTGTCTAATAGATTCGTTGACACCCGGTATAATTTGTTTTTGTAAAATTCAGGGAAAATCTAGAAGTATCAAGTCAGTTTTTTATTTTATTGATACCCGATATTACACAATCTCTAGTTTCATATCAAGTTTTAGCTGAAAATATAGCTGTTCTATCATCAGCCTATGATATTAAGGATCCATTGATGACATCTACATTCATTAAAGAGTTAATATAGGTAATAAAGAGTAAGGGCCGTAATACCGTACCTTGGAGAATTCTCATTTTTATATCTAGCGGGTTACTTAAAGTATTTTCAATTCTTAAGACTCTTTTCTGTCCTTCAGATAAATTTGGAAGACATCCGAGAGGGTACCCCTAATTCCATACTTATTTAATACATGCAAAAGCAATATGTGAGGCCCGTGTCACAAGCTTTTGTTAGATCCAAAAAGATCACTATGCATCATTCAGTGTTCTCTAATTTTTCTGTTAGTCGTTTAATTAATAGATAAAGTGCATCAGAGGTGCTCAATTCACCAAGAAATCCGTATTGATTTTTCGAGAGTAGGCCATATGCCATTTATTCGAAGGTAATTCAGAAGCCTGTCCCTAAGACACTTTTCAAATATCTTAGAAAAATTGTTTAGTAGACTATATTCGAAACAATTGCATAATTTTTTGAAGAAATGTCGTTTATATATATACATATATATATATATATATATATATATATATATATATATATATATATATATATATAATTATACCTTTCGGGGTTGCTGAAGACGAACGAATTTCAAATTCACACTTATAATAAAAAACATGGCATCCTCTCCTCTATATTATTTTCACTGTCGCCCAGTATAAAACTAATCAGAAAATTTAAAATTAATATCAAATAGTGTTAATGAAACAAGAATCTTCGTGATCAAAAACATGCAGTAGCTGATAACTAATTTGTAAAAGCAGCGGGTAGATATTTTGGTATATATAGATGGTTTTGTAACCTACGCAGGAGAAACTCAAATTTATTTAAATATATGCAAGAATGTGATTTTATAATTAACCAGTTATCGATCAGGAAAACAGTTAATTTTGATCGCTTAAAAAGCAATCAGAGTAAATTATGAAAAATGTAAGATGTTTATCTAGAAGATTTAATCTTCAGCATTTTCAAAAATATTTATACTCTCTTTCGTTCAAGAGTAGATTGGTACTTTTTTTGAACCGACTTCTAAAAGAAGGAAGTTTTCAATTCCTATGCTATGTATTTTTTTTTCTGTACGTACATCGATTACTCCGAAATGGCGGCACCGATTTGAATACAATTATTTACGTAGTGTTCAGGAAGTTGTTGCGATGGCCCTACATCATTTTAGATGAAATTGGTGCAGTAAAATCCACGATGGCGCTGATAATATGGAGAACAAAAAATAATTTTTTTCGATTTTCTTCAAAGTTGATATGGGTGAGTTTTCGGGGGCCCATATAATCAATCTAAAATTATTTTTAAAATACTGAATATGGCGGACAAAAAAAATTGATTTTGTTCGATTTCCTCCATAATTAATATTAGGAAGTGTTTGGGGTCGCACATAACGAATCTGAAATTATTTTTAAAAAATTTAATATGGCGGATAAAAAAAATATTTTTTCCGATTTTCTCCAAAATTGGTATAGGGAAATTTTCAGGGTCGCACATAACCAATCTGATATTATTTTAAAAAAATTCAATTGGTGGATTTAATATGACGGACAGAAAAATTAACTTTTTCCGATTTTCTTCAAAATTGGTATAGCGTAGTTTTCCAGGTGGCAGACAACCATTCTAAAATTATTTTTAAAAAATTCAGTATGGCGGATTCAATATAGGGAAAAAAATTAATTTTGGCCGATTTTCTTTAAAATTGGTAAGAAGTTTTCGGGGTTGCACATAAAAATTTTACATTTTTCAATTTTAATCAAAATTGGTACTGGGTCGTTTTTGAGGTGTAAACAGCGGATTTAGGATTATTTTAAGAAAATTTAATGTGTCAGATTCAATATGACGGTCTAAAAATGTTACATTTCCGGATTTTGTCCAAAATTAGTACTAGAGGCTTTTCGTGGGTGTAGATTCAGATTAGATTAAGAGATTAAAATTATTTTTTTCAAATTCAATATGGCGGATCCAATATGGTGGGTTGAACATTTTAGGTTATTTATATATTTTTTCTAATTTGGTATTAGGGGGTTTACGGGGCCGTAGTTTAAGAATCAGGAGTTATTTTTTTTAGCTTAATATTACAGATACAATATAGAGGGCTAAAAATTTTATAGTTTTTTGATTTTGTGTAAAACTGATATTGGAAATTTTTGGGGGCGTATACAAACTCAATGGGCAGAATAAAAAATTTACGTCTGAAGTTCTTTAAATATCGGTATTGGGAGATTTTGGGGGCCAATATTACTAATCTAAAATTAGTTCATAATTCAAGATAGTGGATTTACTATGACAGACTAATTATTTCTAAATGACACAACTACTAACACGAGATATATACAAACTATAGTAAAAAAGTGAATCGCATTTTGTTAGGTATTAGTTTGATCCTGATTAAACAGGTCGTTAGTGACATGTCTAGGTGGTGTGAAAAAAATAGACTCATATTAAATGTAGACAAAACTAAATGTGTATATTTTAAGAATAACTTAGCGATTCCAAGAATTTTGTGTGCCTCCTATAGCAAGTTTTTGGGTCTGACAGTGGATAGCGGTACTACGTGGGAATTGCATCTCGGGGAGGTTGCCAATAAACTCAATAGGGCATATTTTGCTCTTTTAACTTTACGATGTAACTTATCACGTACTATTTTGCTGCAGGTATACTATGCTTTGGTATACTCGGCAATGTCTTACCATGTGATTCTCTGGGGAGCAGCATCAAATACAGATAGAGTATTTCTAATACAGAAGAGAACTATTAGACTTATATTTAATTTAAAAAGGAGAGAGTCATGTAGGGATATTTTTTAAAGTTCTCAAAATTGAAGGTGTGTTGCTGACGTTGTACGTCCTCATTTTTATTTTTTATTCTTGTAACTAGTTTTTAATTCTTTGACCTCCTCTTGCTAGTGTTATTTTACTGTATATTTTGGATATGTGATGATCTTAATGTAAATATATTTAGATATGTGGTGTACCTAAATGTCAATGTAAATTGATCTTAAAGGTGAATACCTTACAGTATGTCCTTGGTGATTTATTTTGTTTGCGCTTGTTTTTACATATTATTTGAGATTAGTGAGATACCCTAAAGATATGGCTTCCACCTCTATATTTATTTCAAAATTGTTAAACCTTAACAAAAAACTTATTACGATGAATGGTTATGATGCTTTAAGATATCAATATCTACATAATAATTTTAAAAGCTCTATTGAGATGTGTTCCAACATGACAGGAGTTGGAAAATGTACTATGTACCGAATATTGAAGGAGAAAAAAACGACTGAAATTGTTAGTACTCCCAAGTCACATTCGATCACAGGCAGACGAAAAACCTCGTTGGAAAAAGATACGAAAACTGCGATAGAAGGAGTTGTACATACGTTTTATTATGAGAAGCAGATCCCAACCGTCGATAAAATTTTAACTAAAATCAATGAAGATCGCGATTTACCTGAAATTAAAAAAAAACTGAACTCTGGAGATTTCTTAGAGAACTTAATTTTTGCTGGGAAAAACCAGATAGAAAATCTGTTCTTATAGATCGTCCGGAAACTGTCCATTGGAGAAGGAAATATCTTTCTCAAGTAAAAGGTGGAGTTGCTAGAAATAACACAACTTACAAAATTAGTAATTTAACTAAACTTTTGAAAGATTTTTTTGAATAAAAGTGCTGCAAAAAATTGGGAAAAATCCATATAATAAAAGAATAAAAGAAAATGTGGAAACTCGATCTCATGATCGGTGAGATAGAGGAACCAATTATTATTAATTTTAATGATGAATTAAATCATTTGATTAAAATAAACCCAATCCTGTTTATGATACAGTTTACAATTTTTAATTGCTAATAACACTATTTTGTCTTTGTAACCGAGTCCTTTCTAATAACAAAATTATTAAATAGAGATTGCAGCACATTTTCTTATATTCCGGTAAAAATAATTTTAATGATTGAATAGTAAGCAGCAAATTTATATTATTAGAAAGGTTTCCCATACATACATAAACCATCATCGGATCATCTCTCATCATTAAAACTAGTAAAATAACACATAACAACTGAGGGAGACCCACTTCCTGGTCATTAAAAATGGTCATCAATCTTTATGAGAAATGATGTCAAAATAGTAATATTTTTATTACTTTTTTAATATCCATTTGTCTTGTACAATGCTCCCAATTGAACGTCATTAATAGGTTCAATATGTTTGTTTGCCTCTTAAGTTTATCTACATATTGAATAATATATGTGTTTAATGAATAATTCTTAGAAATTGATAACAATAACACACAGAAAAGATCTTTAAATATAAATATTTTTAGACAGATTAAGAGGCAAATTTTATAATACACTCAGGAACAAAACTTATAATATAAATACGCAGCACAATGCACAATGAATAAGAATATTCATTTCTTGTAGATTTGGGGTTACTGAATTCAAATCTGGTCACAGAATTGCTCCATCACAACAGTTTTTTTAAATATCCTAACCTAAAAGTGCAAAAAAACGCGATTTTGGCCTATAGATAGATAAGTCTTTATTTATTCCAATAAGTATCACTTACAAAAAAAAACCATAAGGGCATGGAACAGTATCAAAAAAATTTATTACTGTAGTAAACATCATAATAAAAATTATAATTCATTCTCAGTTGTAGATAAAAAAAGAAAAAAAATGAAAGGGAAAAAACCTCAACAATAATTCTACAGTTTTAAATACCATTCTTGAATAATTCTATCAAAATTAATGTAGTAAAAACAAAACAACTAAAACTTAAGATAAAGGGCAATATTATACATGAGACAAAAATTAAATAACAAGTACACTTACATACATTTAAAATTTAATAATACAGCCAATAACAAAAATTCTAATTCGAGACAATACTGCCTTTATCACACTCATAAAACTCTTTCAATGTATAGAAGGCTTTTTTACATAAAAAGATTTTTGGGGCACACTTAATCTATTTCTCGGTAGTAAATGTACATTTTCAGGTAAAGAATTAAAAACTTTTATTATAGAAAACTTGACATTTTTCTACAAATAACTAAAGATATATTTATCAGAAAGCAGATTTGTTTTATTTCTAGTAATGTAGTTATGTTTAGTAGATGCACCCTAAAAAAGATCCCTGTTATCAACAATAAACATCACCGAATCAAAAATGTACATACCTATAACCGTCAAAATATTGCTACTAATAAATATATTTCTACAACTGTCTTGTTGTCTCATTGCAAAAATACACCGTACATACATCTTTTCTGAAGAGTCAAAACTCTATTAATATCACAGGAATTACCTCAAAATATCAAACTATATCGGAGTCTGAACTATACAAATGCATAGTAAGCTGAGAGAGCTGCATCGATTCCAACTCTCTCCGAAATAATTCTTAATGCGAAACAATACTGAGATATTCTAGTGGCAACTCTCTCGATGTGCGCCCCCCAGTCCAATCTTCTATCGACGTTTAGTCCCAAAACAACAGCGCTCTCAACTGATGTTATTGTTGTATCCTCAAACGTTACTGTAAATTGATTATTCAATCTGTTACCAAACATAATGCACTGTGTCTTGGAAAGATTTAGCGACAGGCTGTTGGACCGAAAGTACCCATCGAAAGTGTCCATCACAGATTGAACCTTCATCGATAGCAACTCCGCCGTGCTTTCACTGAATATAAGCGATGTATCATCAGCATATAGTACAGTCAACTCTCCAGAGATTTCGGGTAAATTATTAGTGTAAAGAATATACAAAAGAGGTCCAAGTATTGATCCTTGAGGGACGCCCCTCTTCATTTTAATCCTCTGAGACACTAAAGCCCTACCAAGGAGATCAGACTCCACAACACACTGAGTCCTGTCCGTCAAATACGATCTTATTAATTGCAGCGCGTTACCCCTTAAACCATACATTTCTAGTTTTAATAATAATGTTTTATGATCCACAGCATCAAAGGCTTTAGAGAGATCTAGGCACATGGACAATGTTTGCTTTTTTATTTAGTGATTCTAGAATTTGTGTAAGCGCTCTTACTGTGGATTTCCCTTTTCTAAAGCCATTTTGTTAATCTGATATTACAGAAAATTTATCGAGAAATGTTACTATTCTCTGATATAAAACTTTTTCAAAAATCTTGCTTATATTAGAAAATAGCGAGATCGATCGATTCTTTTCTTCAGATTCCTTCCCTTTCTTATATATTGCTCTAATATGGGCATTTTTTTTAGCTTACTTGGAAAAATACCTGTTGTAAAACACAAATTTACAATAAAAAATAAAGGCTCAGAAATAAAGTCTCCTACATCTTTTAAACTAGAAATAGGTATCTGATCATCTCCAACCGACTTCTTGTTTTTTAAACCCTTTATAACCTTTAATATCTCATCAGAATCAGCAGGAAACAAATAAATGGAATTTGTTACTCTTCCTTCAATTTGTGAACTATGACATCGAGAGACAACGGTAGGGCATGAATTTATATAATAATTATTTAAACTATTGACTATCTTAAAAGGATCGTTAAATTTGGAAAAAAGTTTTCAATAACTGTACTGATTTTGTCTTTTCGGTCAGTAATTTGTTTAACAACTTGCCAGGTAGCCGTAACTTTATTTTCAGACGAATTAATATAGTTTCTATTACTTAATTGTTTAGCTTTTACAATAACATTCTTTTGATATTTTACAATAAGCATTAAAAAATTCAGCTTTGTTTTTTAAAAGTATAAAACACCTTTGTGTCTGCAAGACACTCTAATGCTTGGAGTAATCCAAAAATCCGATCCCGAGGGAGAGTTATACTTCTTAGTGACAAAAGTCGTATCTAAAAGAATTGAGAAAATACCCAAAATATTATATTTGGGGCTATGTATCATCCCGACATTTTTTATTCTCAAGAAACTATACATATTATCTTAAAGTACAAGTTTCACTGTTTCAAGTTTTCTTCGAGATACTCAATTTTGAAAATTTTAATTGCATGGATTTTTCGAGTCTTGGAAACATTCACCTTACCGAGAGGCTTTTAAGTGACAATTCTGATAACCCATGGATGTTGTAAGGCTATCAAGGCCTCGCTCAATCCAAATTTATCCTTAGTCTTGCAAAATAAATTTGTTAAACAATTTGCTTAAACAAATTATTGCAAAGTTCATTATTTTTAACCGACTTCCAAAAGAAGGAGGTTCTCAATTCGTCGTGTATGTATGTTTTTTCTTTATGTATGTACACCGATTACTCCGGAACTGCGGCACCGATTTGAATGAAATTTTTTACGTTATGTTCAGGGAGTTGCAGCGGTGGTCCCATATTTTTTTGGAAGAAATTGGTGCAGTATAATCCAAGATGGCGTTGCCAATATGGCGGTCAAGAAAATTAATTTTGTTTGATTTTCTCCAAAATTGGTATGGGGGTGTTTTCGGGGTCGCACATAACGAATCTGAAATTATTTTAAAAAAATTCAATATAGCGTATCCAATATGGCGGATAAAATATTAATATTGATATTGGAGAGATTTTGGGATCGCACATTGCGAATCTAAAATTATTTAAAAAAAAAATTAAATATGGCGGATTCAAGATGGTGGATTTAAGATTCTACATCTCCCGATTTTGTCTAAAATCAGTATTTGGGAATTTTTGTTAGTGTTAATTATGAATTCAAAATATTTTTTGACAAACCCAATCTGGCAGATTCAATATGGTGTCCTAAAAATTTTACATTTTTCGATTTTCTCCCAAACTGATATAGGGGGTTCTTGAGAGTATAAATTATGAATTTAAAAGTATTTTTTCAGGATTCAATATGGCGAATTCAATGTAGTGGACTAAAAATTTTACATTTTTTGATTTTGTTCAAAGACGGGACTGAATCGTTTTTGAGAATGTAAATAGCGAATATAAGTCTAAAAATTTTAAATTTCCGGATTTTATCAAAAATTGGTACTAGAGGGCTTTGAAGGGTTTAGATTTAGATTAGATTGAGACTTAAAATATATTTTTTTTTAAATTCAATATAGTGGATGCAAAATGGTGGGTTGAAAATTTTACCATATTCGCATTTTTTCAGATTTGGTATTAGAGGGTTTTCGGAGTCATGTATTGCGCGAATATGAAGTTAATTTTTTACAACTATTAGGTTGATAAGATACAATATAAGGGATAGAAAATTTTACATATTCCGATTTTATCTAAAATCGATATTGTGGGGTTCTTGAGGCATATACAAACTCAATATGCAGTACCAAATATATCGAGCTAAGGAATTTACATCTCATGTTCTTTATATATTGAAAATTTATATTGTGTGGTTTTTGAGGCGTATGCAAACCCAATATGCAGTATAAAATATATCGAGCTAAGAAATTTACATCTCAGGTTCTTTAAACATCGATATTGGAAGGTTTTGGGGCCTATATTAACAATCTAAAATGAATTTAAAATTTAAGATAGTGGATTTACTATGACTAAATATTTGTTTGACACAATTTTACTGATATTTGGAGAACTCTAAGAACCAAAGAATTTTTAGTGGTTCATTTTAGGGTGATTTACAACTTTGGATAAAATGGGTACTTTTTTGTCACCTTGGAGTCATAGCGAGGTACACTAATCTCGATTAGTACTTATTTCAAATAATTTATGGATATCATAATGAATTCAAAACGAAAAATCGAAAAATAAAATTGTTATAAAAAAAAATTCAACCGACTTCTAAAAGTGCGCTAAAAAGTGAAAAATAACTATACATTTTTATATGAAATTGAAATTTCTAAAGTCGGTGCGAAATTATTTCTAAATGAAATATATACCTACTAATCTATACAAATTGTGGTAAGAAAGCAATTACAAATAAAGCATTTTTAATCTGTTTATGCGAATCAAATTTTGTCAGGTATTAATTTGGCGCCGACTTCAAAAATTGCAATCATATAAAAATTTACAATTATTTTTCACTTTTTAGCGCACTTTTAGAAGTCGGTTCAATTTTTTTTATAAAAATTTTATTAAATAAATGCTTTCATTGCGTTTTACAAAAATAAATACATTTAAAGGAGTCGTTATTGGTATTACGATACATTTTGTTGTAAACAAAATCATAAAGAATTAATTTTTCAATTACAAAAACCCTCAAACGATCATTGGAAAATAATTAAAAATATATATTCAGAATCCACAGAACCACAGTCAACGAATACAAAGTCTACAAATGTATGTTGTCAAAGAGTTGATATTTAAATTGCAAAATTTGTTATTTAATACTTTATTTATTATAAAATATATCGTAATAACGATAACGACTCGTTTGAAGC
The DNA here is from genome assembly GCA_034092305.1 of Diaprepes abbreviatus. Lineage (NCBI taxonomy): Eukaryota > Metazoa > Arthropoda > Insecta > Coleoptera > Curculionidae > Diaprepes > Diaprepes abbreviatus. The sequence goes on along the minus strand of JASJET010000194.1, from coordinate 90,277 downwards.
ATTTATTTAAAAAATAATTAATTTTTCAATAATTCGCTTAAACAAAGCGATGCTTTGATAGCTTTAAAACATCCATAGTTTATCAGAATTGTCGCTTAAAAGTTCATCGGTCACTAAAGGTGAAGGTGTTCTAAACTTGATAAATTTATGCAATTTGAAATTTTCAAAATTGAATATCTCGAAGAAAAAGAAAAATATTTGAGCAAACTCAACTGAATTTGAAGAGAGTAACCCTTATACTAAAGGGTGTTTTTTTTTATAGAGGTATAGAATTTTAAGTTGGCAACACTTTTTTAACTGGCGGCCATCTTGTCAGCTGTCAAGTGATTTATGTTTAGTTTGGTTTAGCATTTCAACATGAATAGACTGACGCCTGAACAACGCTTCCAAATTGTGCAAATTTATTTTGAAAATCATGGTTCTGTTCGAAAAACGTATCGCGCACTACGTCCATTTTACGGTCAACATAATCGTCCATCAGAGTAATTAATTCGATTAACTAAGGAACGTTTTCGCACCACGTTTACTCTAAATGATAATACGCATCCACAGAGACGTCGTACAGTGCGTACAGAAGAAGTCATTGCTGCTGTAGAGCGTAGCGTAGAGGAAGACCTGAATCAGTCTATCCGCCATCGTGCACAGGAATTGGATATGTGTCCATTCACTTTATGCAAGATTTTGCTGAAAGATCTTGGTTTGCGTGCTTACAAAATCCAACTCGTGCAAGAATTGAAGCCACACGATCACCTAGCAAGGCGTAGATTCGGTGAATGGGCCCAAAACAATATTGCCGTTCATCCCGATTTTCATAAGCGAATTTTGTTTAGCGATGAAGCTCACTTTTGTTTGAATAGATACGTCAATAAACAAAACTGCCGTATTTGGAGTGATGATAATCCTCAAGTGTATGTTGAGACACCGTTACATCCAGAAAAACTGACTGTTTGGTGTGCTTTATGGGCTGGTGGAATCATTGGTCCGTACTTCTTTAAAAACGATGCTGGTCAGAACGTTACGGTCAATGGTGACCGCTATAGAGCCATGATTACTGACTTTTTCGTTCATCAATTGAACAACCATGATGTGCAGGAGCTGTGGTTTCAACAAGACGGCGCAACATGTCACACAGCTGGTGCCACAATTGATTTATTGAAGGAAACGTTTGGTAACCGCATAGTTTCACGTTTCGGACTCGTGAATTGGCCTCCAAGATAGTGGGACTTAACGCCGCTAGACAATTTTCTGTGGGGATATGTGAAGTCGCTATTAAATGCAGTTAGAAGAATAACAAAACTGTGCCGATATTGCATTCGGGAAAACGGTTTTCATTTCGAAAAGCATCTTTAAAAAAACTCTTGGTTATGTTTAGTTTCAGTGTTTCTTTTGGTTTTGTAACTTTAGTTTTATGAAATAGTGTTGTTCTTGTTTTTTGCAATCATATTTCAATACTCTGGTTTTATAATAACAGTGTTATTTAAGGAAAAAAATGTAATAATAAATAAGTGTTTACAGCCGAAAAATCAGAAAACCATTGAAATTAACTTTTAAAATGTCTAATCTTTGGTATAATTATTATTGTCAAAGTTTTGCGTTTGTTTCTTATAAATTGGCCATGACCTGTTGTTACAAATAAAGTAAATTATTGAATTCTGACCTCGTTTTCAAAATAAAATAAACACATTATATATTTTTCAAAAGCTTAAATTATATTTGATCGATATCTAAAATAATATACAAGGTGTCCTCTTTAAAAAATGATAAGTTTGATTAATATCTCAAAAACTAAACTTTTAGGAAAAAATTGACTACCCCACTGAACTCTACGTAAAATACTAGTTTTTACCTTTTTGATAAATTAACGCATAACAGAAATACGAGGTGTGCCTAAAAAACGAAGATTTGCAAAATCACCCTGTAAATTGAAAACTAAGAGGGCCATGACAAATTTGACACCGGAATCTCTCGTTTCGTTGAAAAGTAGAACACTAAAGTTAAAAAGCAGGACACTATATTTTTAATAACAATTCCAGTTTTTAGAAAGGATTCGTAAGAAGAAACGGGTTGAGAACGGCTACATTATCGAACTTCACAATAACTTTTTATTTTATAAGCAAATTTTTGGTTTTAGTTCTTTATAACAAATTAGTGGATCATAGTAGAGAGTGTAAAACATAACAAAATATCACTACGGATTGTTTTTAGTGTGATGACACAGTCGTACATTGGGATCTCCTGCCGGGAGTTATGAAGGTTTGTACCAGCCTTAATAATTCATTTAGAAAGTGGGCGTGCTGCAGGTAAAAACTGCATGACGTAACAAATAAGTAAAAGAGCATTTTGTAAAAATTCATATTTAAGCTGAGTGCCTATATTTTTATTGTGAAAAATGGAAAATATTCAGGAATATAAGTACTATGAATATTTTAATCTAATCTATCATTATTATTTCACCAGCCAATAATTCGTAATAACGCGCAAAATAATAAATAAAATATGTGAAGGGTGTTTTTTTATAGAGGTATAGAACTTTTAAATGGAATAAAACAAAGATGAATTTTTTAAATTGACATGAAATTTACTTTATTCGAAAGATAACCTTCTGGCATTATAATTTAAATATGACTTCTGGCATATGACTGCCACGGCTGGCTCGGACGTAGTCTAATCTGGAGGTCCAATTTTCGATAACTTTTTCCAACATTTGTGGCCATATATCGGCAATAACGCGGCGAATGTTGTCCTCCAAGTGATTAATCGTTTCGGGCTTATCGGCGTAGACTAGCGACTTCACATATCCCCACAGAAAATAGTCTAGCGGCGTTAAGTCGCACGATCTTGGAGGCCAATTCACGGGTCCAAAATGTGAAACTATGCGGTTACCAAACGTTTCTTTTAATAAATCAATTGTGGCACGAGTTGTGTGACATGTTGCGCCGTCTTGTTGAAACCACAGCTCCTGCACATCATGGTTGTTCAATTGATGAACGAAAAAGTCAGTAATCATGGCTCTGTAGCGGTCACCATTGACTGTAACGTTCTGACCAGCATAATTTTTAAAGAAGTACCGACCAATGATTCCACCAGCTCATAAAGCACACCAAACAGTCAGTTTTTCTGGATGTAACGGTGTCTCAACATACACTTGAGGATTATCATCACTCCAAATACGGCAGTTTTGTTTATTGACGTATCCATTCAAACAAAAGTGAGCTTCATCGCTAAACAAAATTCGCTTATGAAAATCGGGATCAACGTCAATCTTGTTTTGGGCCCATTCACCGAATCTACGCCTTGCTAGGTGATCGTGTGGCTTCAATTCTTGCACGAGTTGGATTTTGTAAGCATGCAAACCAAGATCTTTCCGTAAAATCTTCCATAAAGTGAATGGACACATATCCAATTTCTGTGCATGATGGCGGATAGATTGATTCGGGTCATCCTCTACGCTACGCTCTACAGCAGCAATGACTTCTTCTGTACGCACTGTACGACGTCTCTGTGGATGCGTATTATCATTTAGAGTAAACGTGATGCGAAAACGTTCCATAGTTAATCGAATTAATTGCTCTGATGGACGATTATGTTGACCGTAAAATGGACGTAGTGCACGATACGTATTTCGAACAGAACCATGATTTTCAAAATAAATTTGCACAATTTGGAAGCGTTGTTCAGGCGTCAATCTATTCATGTTGAAATGCCAAACCAAACTAAACATAAATCACTTGACAGCTGACAAAATGGCCGCCTGTTAAAAAAGTGTTGCAAACTTAAAGTTCTACACCTCTATAAAAAACACCCTTTATAAAATTAAAGAGTGAGACACACTAAAATAAAAATACATAAACAACATTAAACAATAAAATACACAAAAACAAAAATTTAAATAATAAATTGTGTTTATACTGGTAAACATTACGTATCTAATTCGTAATCAAAGTCACTGATCGACTCTCCATATTTTGTTTCATTCTTTTATTATATGATCCACACATTTTTTTCAATTTTCCGTAGTAACTTTATTCGAAAAACTTTCAATAGTTCAGTTAAATCACTAATTTTGTAACTTGTGTTATTTCTAGCAACTCTACCTTTTACTTGAGCCCATGTCGTGATGTTGCTTAATTGTTCGGAGATATTTCCTACTACAACTGACAGTTTTTGGATGATCTGTAAGAACAGATTTCCTATATGGCTTTTCTCAGCAAAAATTAAGTTCTCTGAGCAATTTCCAGAGCTCAGTTCTTTTAGCTCCAGGTAAATCCCGATCTTCATTATTTTTGGTTAGAATTTTGATGACGGTTGGGATCTGCTTCTTATAATAAAATGTATGTACAACTCTTCTTATTGCAGTATTCTTCTCTTCTTCTAACGGGGTTTTTCGTCTTCCTGTAACCGAATGTGGCTTGGGAGCACTAACAATTCCAATTTCCTTTTTCTCTTTCAGCATTCGGTAAAAAATAGATTTTCCAACTCCTATCATTTTGGAACATATCTCAACAGAACTTTTAATATTATTATCTGGATATAGATGTCTTAAGGCATTATAAACATTCATCGTAATAAGTTTTTCGTTGAAGAAAAAATGTCCTGGTTTAACGATTTTGGAATAAATAATGAGATGGAACCCATATCTTGCGGGTATCTCACCAATCTCAAATAATATATAAAAACAAGCCCAAACAAGATAAATCACTAAGGACACACTGTAAGGTGTACTTTGCTTACTGGCAGAAATTAAATTGAACTATGACAATTTTTATTGTTGTAGTCAATTTATAAAATCTTATAGTATTTAAATATAATTAGATTTATGGTAGTCCTTAGTTACTTTCGGCACTGGAGCAGGTACGTCGGAGGTTATGGTGACGGTTTTATTACACTCTCTAGTTCTTGAATAGAGTATAAAGTGAAAAACGCAACACTATATTATAAATAACACTTCCGATTTTTAGAAGGGGTTCGTAAGAAGAAAAGGGTTGGGAACCGCTATACCATCGAACTTGAGCATTTTATAAGCAATTTTTTGGTTTTAGTTCTTGGGGCTCGATTCTCAATATAGTGCCGATCTCGATACCATCTCAGTTGACTCTCGGTTTGATAATTTTTTTTTTTAAATAAGAAGTAGTGTATGATATCGAAATCTTCGGGAAACCGATAGTGTGAATAGGTTCATTGTTTCTCCTGTAGGAATATTTTACCGGACCGAGAGCGTATCAAGATCGTATCGAGAGCGGCAGTATAGTGAGAATCAAGCCTTATAACTAATTATTGGATCATAGTAAAAAGTGTAAAACATAACAATAACTACTGATTGTGCCGCTGTCGGTACCATCTCAGTTGACTCTCGGTTTGATAATTTTTTTTTAAATAAGAAATAGTGTACGATATCGAAATCTTCGGGAAACCGATAGTGTGAATAGGTTCATTGTTTCTCCTGTAAGAATATTTTACCGGACAAGAGCGTATCGAGATCGTATCAAGAGCGGCACTATAGTTAGAATCAAGCCTTATAACAAATTATTGGATCATAGTAAAGAGTGTAAAACATAACCATAACTACTGATTGTGTGTGTGTGTTTTTAGTTGATATCTTGATAATACTTTTGTCACAAAATTACTAATTGTTTTCTCTTTTGATTGGACTAAAATAGCAACAAACTAGAAACTTGGAAATTTTCTTTTCTCTTCTCGTCATAACTAATCAGTGATAATAGCAAGATAAATCTGGATATTGTAGACAAACAACAAACAACTTTTTCGTAAATAACCGCAGATTAGTATTTATAAATGTCATAACATTATCATCAGAATGTTGTCGTTCGTCGATTTTATTGCTTATATCACCTTGTCTCGAACTCAATTATAAATTTCTTTGCTTTTTGCAACTAAAAACTCGTTCTACTAATTAAAAAATTATGCCCAATGCAAGTTAACATAAAGTAACTGTAGAAATATATGAATATTTAATTTCGTTAGAGTGTGTGTATTTATTATTTCTATATAAACAGTAATTATCGATAGTTCTATAATAAACATTTCTGTTGCGTGGTGGTTGCTGAAGTAAAAACGCCGTATAAGTTTTATTTGTGTTTAATTTGCGATTTCCCGTAAGTTTGTTATCTAGATTAAGATAAGTAAATGCGTGCTGATTAGTTGAACAAATCAATATGAATTGCAAATTGAAGTTTAGGTCGCTGCGTTGAATCTACACGGTGTGCAATTTAAGTGATTTACAAGCCAAACTGCTTCGCACTCCCTCCAGGGATTATTCACTCATACCAGTTATACAAAGACACCAAAAGTATGAAGCTCTGTGACCCTTTCCATGTTATCGGGTCCTAGCTGACGTGGTCTGCTGTATTTCCTACGAACTTTCGGACGCTCCGCGCGGTTGCAAAGAGGATTGCTTTCTGCATCGGTTTATACAGATGCTCACTAAGGCCCAGTCCCTTGATGTTCTACAGAAAGTTCTTTGGTATCACTCCAGTTGTTGATAAAATTATGAGAATCGTTTGAACGCTGTTCATTGTCCATTGTCTTCGGATTTGCACTTCCAGATCTCTGTATTTGGCGATCTTCTCGTTGTGTTGGTGTTGTTAGGTACAACAATGTCGATTAGTGTGGTTAGCCTAGAAATTTTATCTGTCAGTATAATGTCTGGTCTATTATGAGCAACTGTTTGGTCCGTCAGAACCGTTCGGTCCCAATATAACTTGAACTGGTTGTTCTCAAGAATAGGGTCCGGATGGTATTTGTAATAAGGCACTTTTCCTGCCTGCAATAGGTTTAACTTATCTGCTAATTCTTAGTGGAGTATCTTAGCGGCTGAGTCGTGTCTTTCCTTATATTCGGTTGCAGCAAACGCTCCAGTTATGTGCTAGATTGTCTCTGATGTTCGGCAACCATATCTACATTGGTCATTTTCTATTGAGGGATCTCTAATGATGAACTTCCGATACTTCTTCGTCGGAATAGCCTGGTGTTGGATAGCTAACAAGAAGCCTTCCGTTTCCGGAAATATCTGTCTTGAAATCAACCAGTAGTTCGACGCTGAGTTGTCGACATGATCCTGATTGACTTCATTTGGATGTCGTCCATGAAGTGGCTTCTATAACCAGGTTTGTAACTTCTCTTGGTCTGTTTGGTGGTGAGAAGCAATATCCTGTTCCCTCAGCTGTAGCGGCGTTTAATCGTCTGCCTTGCATATTGCTCGATGTAGTGCAGAAGGGTCCGCTAATCTGTGGAAATATGAACGTAAGTTTATTATTTGTTGGTCGAGCTGCTTACCAATATCCACCAATCCTTTTCCTCCTTGATGTCTTGGAAGCATTGTACCTTCAATAGCACTCTGAGGGTGATGTTTTTGGGCTCTTGTTAGGAGTGTTCTCATTTTTCTTTGCATGTTTTGGGTGTCCGTCCTGCTCCATTTTACAATTCCAAAAAAGTAGCTAAGTTCAGAGTAAGCATGTGTTGAGCGCCTTAAACAAATTTCTACTGTTTAGACTAGTTCGTAACACTCCTAACAAATTTGGTTGTCAATTCGGCCTTCATAGTACGATGGTCAATTCGTTTAGCCTGTTTCATAGCTATGTATTTGTGTTTGTTCTGCTTCCATTGCAGCTATAGTTTCACCGTTCTGCATTTCAAAAGCCCCCGGTTGTATCTTCCCTTTAACGATGTTCAAAATACGGCACTTATCAAGTCCAAATTGCATTCCGATATCCCCGGAGAACTCCTCTACAATTTTAAACATTTGTTCCAGCTGGTTTCTGGTAGCAGCCATCAGTTTAAGATCATCCATGTATAGAAGATGATTCACTCTGGCTACCTCTTCGTTGTTATTTCTAACACTAAGCCGTATTTGGTTGAGTTCAAACGGCGTGAGAGTGGGTTCATTGCAAGGCAGAACCACAATGGGCTAAGTGAATCACCCTGACATACTCTCCTTCATATTGGAATTGTGTTAGTTTCGATGGTGTTGCTGGATGACACTTGCTAGTTATCCAGGTAGACATGATGCGTTCTAAAAAGAAAACAAAATGATTGTCGACCCTATACATTCTCAATATAGTTGTAAGTCACTCATGTAGCACTGAGTTGAAGGCCTTTTTATAATCTACGTAGACAGCAAAGACATTTCTTCGGTTGGTACAGGCTTGGTTACATATGACAGAGTCAAAAATTAATTGTTTCTTGCATCCCATTGCTCCCCTCATGCATCCTTTCTGTTGAGTTGCAATGATATTATTTGGTTCACAATGTGCATAGATGCGTTGGGTCAAGCAGGAGGTGATCACCTTATGCAGTGTGGATAGGCAAGTGATTGTCCTATACTTAGCTGGGTCATGGGTGTTGTGTTTGTCCTTTGGCAGGAGGTACGTAATATTTTCGGTCAAGAATAATGGCATTTTTGCTGAGTTAAGAAAAACATCAATAATAAAATTAGCCAGTTGATGATGAACTTCTTGAACCAGTAGTTCTGGATCCCGTCGGGACCTGGAACTTTCCAGTTATGGGATTCCTTGATTATTCTTGAAAAGTGATTTTATTATTACTATCTCTGAAACGGTAATATACTGCATACAATATCAGTTGAAGTACAGAAAGCTACCGGAGTACAACTAGTGGCGTAGTGAAGGCTCCGCAGGGCCCGCGGCACGGGAGGCACCGGGCTTGGGGGAGCCCCGGTCACCCAAAAAATCTTTAGAATTCAATTTAATCGATCTCCAATAAACTTGCTACTTTGCAATCCATTTAACGCAAGGTATCAGTAATTATTTATTATGAATGGACACGTATGCAACGCAGGGCGTTTACATTTATATTCAACTAGCGACCCGCCCCGGCTTCGCACGGGTGCAATGCTGATACTAAATACACTACAGAAAAACTGTGACTATTTATTTTATTTTTACAACAATTATTACATCGGCCTCCGACGCGCTATTTATAGGCACGCTGCCGCCGCCCTGGTCGGCTAATACCGCCGCAAGCGCTACTTCCCGCAATTTTAAATCTGTAATATCTTCGAAAATATTCATTTAAATCTTGTGCTGTAAAGGACCATATAGATCTATATTAAATCAACAATGTATTTAAGCTATTTAATTGGATAAGGATTAATGCTGTATTGGTTAAAATCGCTTCAAAATTTGCCATTATTTGTCGTAAAAAGTAAATGACAAAAAAATGTTATTGTGGGATATCCATGAGAGATAGACATATACCATCGCGGAGTTTTCTGTAGACCTTTTCAATGTGTACAAATAATTAGTACATTATTTTGATAATCTCGTAGGGTTCAGCCTGCGTTTGCAATGTAAGCGGAAAAAAATATGATAATTAACGACATCACATTAGAAACCTCAAAAATAACAGTATTTCTCCACTATTTAATGGATGTTATTATACATATAAACCTTCCTCTTGAATCACTCTATCTATTGAAAAAAACCGCATCAAAATCCGGTGCGTAGTTTTAAAGATTTAAGCATACAAAGGGACATAGGGACAGAGAAAGCGACTTTGTTTTATACTATGTAGTGATGTACATACATATAAAAATATATCACTTCAAGACTCACCAATTAAACCGATTGAAAGCAAGGCCTTTGTGACAGTCTGTATTAGTATCTATACTCACGGCGTGCAGGAAGCAACTTTAATTCAAAGTAAAATGTCGACAAAATCAGTCTCAACAGGCTCGTAATAACACATAAAACTGAATATTTTATGATGTATTTGATGCTTGTTTTGATGTATATGAATAAAATTACTTTCATTCAAATCAGTGTAGAATCGTTTTTTTTTTATCAAATAACATGATTTTTATATGTGCCCTTAGAAAGTTGATATATTACCTTTATTTAAACATAAGTTGTCAAGAACACACCCTAGGCACAGCGCTTGGGGTATGTGGTTTTGGGAGCTTGGGTTTTGGTTTAAAATCTTGCTTTGCTCGTCTGTCTGCTATTATTATCGATCTCGTAGCGCGTGGAGTATGTGGGTTTGGGAGTTCGAGTTTTGGCTTAAAATCTTGCTTCGTTCGCCAGTCTGTTGTCTAACGATTAACGATCTTGCTGCTCGAGAAGTAGGTGGATTTGGGAGCTTGAATTTTGGCTATACACTTTTAAAAACTTGCTCCGTTTGCCTGTCAGCTGTAGTAGCGAACGTCGATCTTGCCACGCGTGGGGTATGTGGGATAGGAAGCTTGACATCTAAACGTCGATATTATAATTAATGAATGCCAAAAACAATGTGTATTACAGTTAATTTAGCATTTGAACTAAATTATATCGCTAAATAAAAAAGGAGGCTCCATTGAGATTTTTTGGTGGGCCCCGAGCTTTCAGCTACGCCACTGCGTACAACATGCGTTTGCAGAGTTGCCAAATTGTTATAATTTTCAAAAAAAAAAATTACAGACAAAACTACGGAAAATACATAAATATTAGTAGGAATATGAGAAAAAATTAAAGTAAAAAGAACACAAAACTTTTTTCAATTATAATAAAAGACAACTGAAATACAAAAGTTCCAAAAAGAAAAAAATATGATAGGGAAGAAAAACATACATTAGATCAAAAACAAAGATATTTACTTGTCACAGGCGAAAACGACAAAATAACAAGTAAAAGTCAAACACCAATAAGCCAAAACTGCTAAATTAAGGATATGATGATATTTCTGAAATAAACATTATAAAATTACAATTTTCTTGTCATAAAAATATTGCTTATTTAAAATTTTTAAAAAAATTCTTCACAGTAGGCAATGTTAAAATAAAAAGTATGAAAATTAGTTAGGAAACCTAGTGGGTTTTCGTAACTGAAGAGGAGATATTGCCCCACCAAATTTTTTACATGTATTTCGACCCCTTGACAGTGTCGTAAATAAAGGGAGAACACAGCCATTCCAAGGACGCCCTCAAGTCCCTTGATGAAAATTAATAAATTCGAAGCATCAAAGATGGATGCAAAATAGTAGGGAACATTCAAAAATCTGCGGGGGGGTTATAAAATATCGATCGGTTCTAAGCAAAGTGTTTCTTGTGATTTTTCTGTCCGACGCAAATTTCTTGTGTTAAAAATCGGTAAACATTTGAACAATGGCATTTTCGCTACTTTTCATTAAATAAATATTTTCGAATTTTGCGTCCAGCAATTGATAATTTGCTTTTCAACGCGAGCAACAAATAACGTTTCATCAATTGTAACGTACACTCCGTCATGTATGAAGGGAAGTCAAAGTCTACTTATAGGCGCTCACCTAGTGCACATAATCCATAATAGCTTAATTTTAATATATATATATATATATATATATATATATATATATATATATATATAAATTATAATATATATGAATCCTAATTTTTAGGGATTTGGTATAATCGTGTTAAAATGTAGTGAGTGAAACCGGAATAAAAGCTATAAGAAATTTTTTCAATCCAAAATAAATTTGACAAATCGTTATGTGGTAAATTATCTTCTTCTTCTTCTACCTTCTATAATAGGTCCCTGACCTGTTCCTTCTTCGATTTTCCTCATTCTGGACTTAAATTATCGCTCCACCTTTTCCGCGGTCGACCTCTACTGCGTGTACCACTAGGCGATTTATCTCGTGCGATCCTTATCAGTCTATCCTCTGTCATTCGGCTTATGTGTTTGTTCCATTGTGTCTTACGTTGTAGGACCCTCTCATTAATGCAGTCTGTGTTGCATGATTGCCTGATGTTATCGCTTCTTTCTCTGTCTAGTAGCGTTTTTTCTGTTATTCGTCGAAGTATTCTCATTTCTGTAGTCTCCAATAGTTGTTTCGTTTTTGTCGTCTCTGGCCGTGTTTCTGAGGTGTATGTCATAATAGGTCTAATTGTGGTTTTGTAGATCCGAACCTTTGTTTCTTGTTGTAAGGGTTTGTTTCGCCAGATCACGTCGTTGAGGCAACCCGCCACTTTGTTTGCTTTGGCCACCTGCCCTCTTACCTCATCTTCGATGTTACCATAACTAGTTATGTCGATTCCTAGATATTTGAAACTTATTTCTTGTTGTATTATTCGACCGTCTAGTTCTAGTGTGCATCGGAGGGGTTCTTTTGAGGTTCTCATACATTTAGTTTTTTCGGCTGAGATAATCATATTATATTTTCTTCCCGTAAGATTAAAGGTATTTAACAATCTCTGGAGGTCGTCTTCATTTTCGGCACATATCACAGCGTCATCAACGTAACAGAGAATTTTTATTTCTGTATCACCCATTTTATATCCTCTACCAAGTCGCACCTCCTTTATTATTTCGTCCATTATCATGTTAAACAATAAAAGACTAAGCGAGTCTCTCTGTCTAATACCGCTGTTGACTGGTATGGGTGTAGATAATTTACCGTTAGTGCGAATCTGAACTTTATTGTTTGCGTATATGTTTTCGATGGTCTGAATTATATTGATAGGAATATTTCTCTTATATAACAGGTGGATTACGTCATCTAGCTTTATGCGATCGAATGCTTTTGTTAGATCTATAAAGCTTAAAAATGTTTGTTTATTGTATTCTAGAGATTTTTCGACTATTTGTCGTAGAATAAATACTGCATCCACGCAGGACCTTCCTGATCTAAATCCCTGCTGTTCGTCTTCCAGTATTGTAACCGAATTAATTTTATTTTTGATTACTTTCGTAACGAGTTTCAGAGTTGTGTCCAGTAGATTAATACCCCTGTAGTTCCCTGGTTCTTGTTTGTCACCTTTCTTAAACATAAGCATTATTGTGCTGGTTTTCCACCTAACTGGTACTTTGCATTGTGTCAGGATTTTTCGAATGAAGCTTGTGAGTTCCTGTGTTAGTCGCTGTCCTCCGTATTTCAACAATTCGTTATGAATTCCGTCTTGTCCGGGAGACTTTCCATTTTTTAAGGATTTTATAGCTTTCTATACTTCTTGAATGGTGACTTCCACATTATTCCTTATTGCTGGTATGTTGTTTTTTCCAATGTTAGCATCTCCCTCAAATAATTTTGTTAGGTAGTCTATCCATTTCTCCTCTGATATTTTGTTTGTTTCGGAGAGTTCAGATATTTCTTTGCGCTGTTGTCTTATCAGTCGCCACATTTGTAAATTATCATCTAATAAAAATGTGAATGCGCAGTTGAGTGATTCACACTCTTGAAATATTGCCGCCTATCCAGGTGGGGAACCACCACGTTCCGTGAAGCCTGTTGCGGATTGATAACTTTCCATTTCGTAATCAGCTTTTATTTGCATTTACGATAAAAAATTGTAAAGAACAATTTATATGATAAGTTAGGCAAGGGCGGAGTCAGAATATTTTTAAGGGGGCCATAATATATATATATATATATATATATATATATATATATATATATATATATATATATATATATATATATCATCATCATCATCATCATCCAGCCTGCTGAGTCCACTGCTGAACATAGGCCTTCCCTAAACGTATCCATTCATCTCTATCTTGGGCAGTTCTGATCCAGTGCCCTGATACTCGTTTGATGTCATCACTCCAGCGTGTTGGTGGTCTACCTCTGCTTCGCGTGTCTGCACGAGGTCTCCAGTTTAGCAACCTGATTGTCCATCTATCGTCTCTGAATCTCGCAACGTGACCTGCCCATTTCCATTTGAGTGTTGTGATCCGCTGAATTATATCTTCAACTTTAGTTCTTCGTCGGATTTCTGTATTTCTCACACGATCTCGCAAACCAATACCAAGCATAGCTCTTTCCATTTTTCGTTGTGCGACTCTTAGTTTGAGCGTAGTGTTCTTGGTCAATGTAAGTGTTTCTGCTCCATACGTCATGACTGGCAGTACGCACTGATCGTAGACCTGACTTTTCAAACTTACTGGAAGGTTTGTGTTAAAAATATCTCTCAACCTTCCATATGCCGCCCATCCCAAACCGATTCTTCGTTGAAGCTCGTGTGTCTGGTTGTCTCGATTGATTCGTATTTCATGGCCCAGATACTTATATACGCTGACTTCCTCTATGACGTTATTGTCCAACTTTATGGATCCTCCAAGCACTAAGTTTGTCATAAGTTTTGTTTTCTGTTTGTTTATACGGAGGCCAACTTTTTCAGTTGCCTCTCTTAGTTGTTGCGTCATCAGTGCAGCATCTGTTAGATTGTCTGTTATAAGGACTATATCATCAGCAAATCGCAGGTTGTTCAACCGTTTTCCGTCAATATCAACACCCATGTTGTCCCAATCCAGTGTTTTAAAGGCATATTCCAAAGTGGTAGTGAATAATTTGGGAGACATCGTATCGCCCTGTCTAACCCCTCTCTCGATGGAAAATTTGTTACTGTTCTTATGAAGCCTTACGTTTGCTGTTGAGTTGCTGTAAATATTGTGAATTAGACGGGTGTATCTGTAGTCAATTCGGCACTGACTAAGAGTTGCTAGTATGGAGTTCATTTCGATCATATCGAACGCTTTCTGAAAGTCAATGAAAACAAGCATCAGGGGTCTATTGTATTCGATTGTCTTTTCGATGAGTGTTTTTATAGCGAGGAGATGGTCGTTGGTTCCGTATCCCGATCTAAACCCTGCTTGCTCTACAGGTTGGTAGAAGTCTAGTTTAGCCTCTAACCGTCTATTAATGATCTTGGTAAAAAGTTTGTACAATTGTGAGAGCAAGCTTATGGGTCTATAATTTTCCAAATCTGTCGGGTCGCCACCTTTGAAAATTAATACCATCAGGATATTATTCCAGTCTGCCGGAATCGAGCTGTCAAGCAGACAGAGGTTAAAAAGTAGTTTGATTTTTTCCAGTAAGGTTCTTCCACCCATCTTTACTGCTTCTATTACTATCTGATCCTCTCCTGGCGCTTTGTTATTTTTCATTTGTTTTAATGATATTTCTATTTCCTGTATTGTGATTTCAGGTAGGTCTTCGGATCCTTGATTCAAAACTCCGGTACGTCTGTCTATTTCCTTCGGTTGTTCTGGTATCGGTTGTCTACTCTTATAAAGTTCAGTGTAGAACTTTTCTACAATATATTGGTGTAGATACACGCTTATTTTACGACAAAATATTAAATTTCAGATTTAAAATTGCTCCAAAACTCCCCAAACAAAAATACTCTAAACAATACGCCAAACTATGCTAAAACTACAATTCTTCGATTGCGGGGAAACCCAGCGAATAAACGGCACGGTGGTGTTTTGATCCGGTGCTTCCCCGATTTCAGAGTGCGACGTCACCACTGCTATAAAAGCGGAAAGACAGCGGCGTAATTAAGGACTTTTCGGGTTGCTCTCTTAGAGTCAACTTGTTCTTTTTCCGATTGAGTTTAGCTCTCGGGGGTCACAAGATTGTTCCCTTATTAGGACAAATCGGGGTTCTTAAAGTAGGTTCTCTTGGACAACATAAATTCTTCTGACAGTAAAGAACGTGCACGTGTCTTACATTACTAAAATAGAAATTAAAATGACCGTCGATAAAAAGGCGAAGTTAGTGGCGCGTACGAATTCTTACATTCACGGAAGAGGTAAATAATTCGAGATTCGAAGACTAAATCTTGTTTAGTAAGGGTCTTGCCAATAAATCAAAGCGATCGTACGTTTGGTTTAGGAAGAGCTACGAATCGATTGTAATGCTCGGCAGAACTAAACAACAAAAGATTTCTTGCCAGTCCTGAAGGGTTTAGTAATCCCGAAAAACGCGTCCTGATTTTAAACATTATTACCTGAACGTGACAAAGTGGAGAAAACCTGATATTGACTAATAGTCAACTTCGTGTTGACTATAAAGTTAGGAATACCGATCTAGACAAATCCCGAACGTGACAGTGGAGAGAAAATAATCCCGAACTTGACTTGCGGAAAACAGTACTGATTTAAAAAAAATAGTGAATATAAAGTTAACTAATAGTCAAGGACAAGTGTTACTTGATAACCTCTTCCTAAATGGCTCATTCCTTAGAAGTGTTGCTTTGAAAAAATAAAATTTAATTAATCTTCGTTAACTCTGAGCTTCACTCATTCCCATTTTATCCCGGTGAGCGAGAAGAAAGGTGAGGCGGCTAGAGTTTTCATTCTAGTCGGAAGGTTTGGCGGGACTTCACCAACAACCCCTGATTTGTGTTAAAACTTAGGTTTTACACAAATAATTGATATTGTGAAAATTCTTAAAATAAATTAATCCCTACGGAAACGAACATTCACGTTTCCGGAAGGATAAAATTAATCCAATAAACCCAGTAAATGATAAATAGGTCCATATTCTCGGAGATGGGTACAAAAATACCGAATAATGACGAGGTGCAGTGACGTCTCGTTAGAATCAAAAAATAGTTAAAAATCGCGAAAGGTAGTTATATTACTCATACTCATCATTCCGTTAATACGAGAATATATATATATATATATATATATATATATATATATATATATATATATATATTCTCGTAGTTAATATTGGGGTGTGCAGTAAGTGAAAGACTGCTCTTTAAAGTCAATCCAAGCTTTCGAAAATCTTTATTCCTTATTATCATTTTCATCCTCAGGGAGACTACAATAAAAGGCTAATTAGTAAGACAATTTCCCTTAATTATCTTAAATAACTTACATCTTTATTTCAGGTTGTTCAGTAAGACTTTAGAAGGTAACACATAATATATTCACAAGAGGGTCCCATGACAAAATAAGTCAAAATTTGAAAATTTCGCAATAAATATTTTTTCCTTCTTCGAGCTCACTTTTCCAGACTGGCGCAAGGGTGAATTATCATTCCTGGCATCTTTCTGGAGCGATTTATCACGAAACTAAAGTTACTTGCAAACTTTGCAATCCCAATATCTAATTTGACTGGACTAATAAAAAAAACACGATTTATTTTCGCCTGTCAGAAAGAGGCTTAAATATTTGTATTTTATAAAATTCTTAAAGTTAATACCAATTTCGAACTAACTTTTATTATTGATTAATTTAGACCGATATCTAGCGAATTTTTATTTGAAAACCTTGAAATGTATTTGTTCTTTATCTATAGCAAATAACAAATAATTTCGACTATCTCTATCGTTATCGTTTTACAGATAGTTCCGAAAGGTACAATTTGTAAATATAATATAAACCGCCGTTAAAAAAGGCTCTTTCCTATTATGTTTGTACATTTGTATGTATCTTATCTTACTATGTTTATATGTCGCGTTAACTGTTTGAGCTTCAGAAGGTCTAATTCTAAATGCTCTTTAGAACAGTTTCAATAACTTTTATTGAATAATTACTAAGAAGGGAGCCATTTATATATGGAGAATAACAAACAAAAACGAATATTTATTATTAGAAATAGTTTCACTGTTTTTCAAAATATTCTTTACGATGATCAATAAATATACTTTTGTACTCCTCCACCACCTCTTCTGGCATTGCAAATCGCTTACCAGTCAGTTAGTTCTTTCTGTATGGGAACAAAAAGAAATCATTGGGATTCAAATTAAGGTTATATCGCGATGACTGATCAATTCCACGTTTTACGTCACTTGTGAGAGATCGCATCGTCATGGTGGAAAATAATCAGTCGTATCGCGTTTGTTTTCCTCAATTCACTGAAGACTTCCAGTTGTTGTAATTAGAAACCCAATTTTAAATGCGAATGGAATCAATATAGTTGTAGATGATGTCCAGGTATAATGGACTGACTCTAGAAAGTACCTGGCTATCGCGGTACATAAAAATTTAATCTGGAAACTCAAAACTGGGAAAGAAAATTGAATGAATGTAAGCAAGCTTTTGGTCAATGATATCAGTTTTAATCACGTTTTATATCGAATTATAGCTTTTTTAAAATCGCATGAAACTAAATAAAATGTTTGAAGTCTAGAATTATATGATGAAACACAATGTCTCGATGCAAATCGGCAGCGTTGCATATTCGACACCTACCTTCGTCAGTACTCGTTAAATGTGTGCTTTTTTATTTATAAGAAAACATTTTTATTTTACAAAAAAGCAATTTTTTAAATTATTAATAAATATTTGTTTATAATAAATTACCTAAACGTTTGCAAATTCTGGGACCACAAATTACAAATCCACATAACGACATATTTAAAAATTCGTCTAGACTAGGTGGAATTTGTAATTTGATAGAGCAGTGCATTCACTGAACGAACTATAGCTAAATAATTTGAAAGAAGTCCCGTTATACTTCACGGTTGACGTGGTTCTTGGGTTCTCGGGTTCTTACCTGACCGGTCGCATCTGCCGAAATTCAAATGAGAGTTTTATTTATGGTATTATTTAATTTTAAAAGTTTTTAACTTCCGGACAAAAAACTTATTATTATATATTATTTTTAATATTACGACTTTCCTAAATGGGAGCTACCTAATAATAAGCTTTTGTATGCGTGAAAGTATATATATATATATATATATATATATATATATATATATATATATATAATTTTTTCTTTGTTCTTTTTCTTGGGTTTAGGTTCTTTATTTAACAAAAAAAAATTCGACAATTTAAATGGGACTATAAAAATAGTGTTTTTAAGTGTTATACCTATTATATCAACATTTCTCCAATTAACAGAGTTGTTAAGACTTATATCTATCAGATCTATATTTCTTTCATTACCAAATATTAAACGTTAACACTTAGTTAGTATCTGACTTGATTATTACTATCAAAACTATCATATAAATATGAACGAATTTAGCAAAATATTTAATTTGAAAGCTTGATCAAGTTAATTAAATGGCAATATAAAAATAGTCTTTAAAAGTTATACGTATCAGATTAAAAATTCTTAGATTAACAAAGATTAACGTAAAAAGTTAATAAATATTTGATTTATTACAATTAGAACAAACTTAGCCATACGACTTAACTTTAGTAAATTCTCACAGCAAAATATTTAATATGGAGAGAGCTTCAAAGTTCTTCCAGGTGTATCTTTGAAATTTTAAACTAAGTTAATAAATATTTATGGTTTAAGTAAACACGTTAAGAATGTAAAGAAAATTTTAACAACAAAAATGACCAATACCACAAAAATTCCATTATCTATTATAAGAAACTATAAATTCACAAATCACAAATAAAAACCTTGAAGTAATAAATTCATTTTTTTTTGGAAAAACATCATAAAAAATTATCAAAAGCCGGATGAAATTCCACCTGGAGGTACTCTACCATGATGATATGTACTATGAGTTTGTTCTTTTTTGTTATCTACTTCTCTTCGCTCAATAGGGGCCTTGTTTTCATCAATTCTATTATCTATTTCACCATTTTCTTTTCTATTATAATCCTTGTCTCCATTAGTTGTTACTTCTTTGTCCTTTGGTTGTGATTCATTTTGTTTGTTCCATCCGCCATGTTAAAAACAGCTCCCAATGGTGGATGTGGGGTGGTATCTTCTCTTACTTGGTGTTATGACTTCATATATATATATATATATATATATATATATATATATATACACCATCATCTCGATGGTGGTGTAATAGGATGAATTGTGTTCTATAGCAATTCATTCAAACTGTGCAACTTCTAACACGGAAAGGATATGATGGAACGAAGTTTGCAATTACTGTTCGCATTTTACTTTATATATATATATATATATATATATATATATATATATATATATATATATATATATCGATGAATTTCCAGATTTAGTTAATATTTGTACTGTCTGAAAAGTAGCCTGGGCCCAAGACAACATTGATAAGGATTAGTACAAGGTTATTTTTACTGCCGATCTTAATTTTGGGCCAGAAGTTCTGTTAAAAAAGCTTGATCTACGCTACACAGAATTATTCAAAAAACCCTGTTGATGCATGCCTGGGAATGCTTCTCCCTCCATGGTGACCCAAATTGATTCAGAAAAATCCAAGATGGCGCTTATAATATGGCGGACAAAAAATTATCGGGTTCTCTTAAAGCAGTATCTTTGTGTTTTATTGATATTTTTTAATAAGAGCACTTTGCACTTGAGCAAAAATCAAGGTTTTATTTCTATGTAAGGTCGTTCTTTTTTAAAGAAATTTTCCTATATGGTGCAAAATCTCTGCGTGTCACTGTACATATATACTATTTAATAAAAAATCTATGTATCAAATATTCCAAAAACAAGACCGTAAATTCAAGATAATATTTTTATCCGTGGTTCAAAATGTTTACCATATCGTTTTAAAGGAACCGGTAATTATAGGATTTTTTATTATAATGACTAGACAGAAAAAGTCTTGACGTCAAAACAAAGAAAAAAGGGTCACTGTTTTTTGTCAAATGTAATTTTGACATCTTTATTCGTTTGAGGGCATTGCGCAAATTATTGAAGTGTTTAATTTTGTAAGGAATCGAAAATACTTTTTGTCGGGTAAACAAGCTCTTTAAAATAGTCCAAGAGCCCAAATATCGGGGGTAGATTCCAAAAAAATGGTCAGGTTTTTTGTTATAAATAAAAAAAAATGTTAAGAATTGAAAAAAATAGTTTTTTTTTGTAAAATGAAAGTATTTTTGTATTCTTTGGCCGATTTTAAGAAAAAAGGGTCTCTGATTTTTCTTCCAATGCATACCTTTTCAGTTAAACATTTAATCCAGCAATTGATGTTGAAGTCAAGAACTACACGTTGGGATTAACCGCAATGCAAAATCTAATGTTTTTATTGCTGTTTAACGCTGTAAACAAATAACGTTTTTGGTGATTAAGCTGTATTTCGCACTACAACTTAAAAACCAATGAAAGTGCAGCAGCAAAAATCGGAAGACAAGACAGGGTGACTCATTTTAAATATCTTGGATGTTATATCACCGAAGATCTAAACCCAGATAAAGAGATAAGGTGTAGAATAGAGACTGCTAGCAACTTTTCTGCAATGATAACCTCAACCTAAAACTACGACAGAGAATGATAAGATCATGCGTCTGGCCAGTGTTACTATATGGGGCAGAGATCTGGACAATTAAGGCTGCCACGATTAATCGGTTGGAGGCTCTCGAAATGTGGTTACACCGGCGAATGCTGAGAATACCTTGGACAGCTAGGCAGACCAACGAAATGGTACTCAATAGGGCCGACACAACTCGTCTACTATTAAACACTGTGAAGTATAGAAAAATCGCATATCTTGAACATATATTCAGAGGGGAGCGATATAGAATTCTTCAGCTAATCATGATGGGTAAAGTAGAGGGACGTAGACGGGTAGGAAGGAGACAGGCTTCCTGGTTGAGGAATATTCGTGAATGGACAGGTATACGTAGTGCTTGGGAACTGTTCCAGCTGGCGCAGGACCGTGAAAGAGTTGCCAATGTAATTTCCAATATCAGGGGGACCTGATATGGCACTTGAAGAAGACTTGATGGTGTTTTAATTTGTAATACGATATTTTAATAGTAGGTGCAAGTACAAGATTTATTTTTTCTTGCCAAAGGGGCTGAGGGAACTATGGTGTCTAGAAGGAGACATTTTGTATATGTAATTCCTATTATGCAACATCATCTTTTTGTTATAATTTTCTCTAATATGCATTAAATTAATAACTTTTACGAACCAGCGATCGCATTGCATTATCTAAAATGCCTGTCATTTTTATATGAAAACCAATTAGAGTTAGAATTACTAATTTATTACACACATTTTTGTTATTAGCATTGCTGTAATATTTGCAATTTGGAAGTAAATATTTTTTAAAATTTTATGCGAGCTTTGCGGTTTCTTATCAAAAAACCGAGACAAAATATTCCGGTAAATATTGACAAATCGTCACAAAAAAACTATATTTATAGATCAGATAATAAATTAATATTATACAATATTCCTTCCTTTGTTACTGGAAGTTTTTTAAAAATTAGTTTTGCCATAAGCGCAATCTATAATATATATAATAATTAACAAATTTAACAGTAGGAGAAAGAAAATGTAGAAAGTATATGTACAGGGTGAGTCAACGATTGGATGAAGTAGGTTTGTGCCTTTTCGGTGAAATTAACAAAGAAACTATATTTATTGTTTGATACAGTTTATTTTCACGCAGATTTTAAAAATATTTAGGACTCTACAGGGTGAGCCAAAAAACTAGGACAGCATAAAGTTGTATTTTTTTAAATAGAACACCCTATATACGAATCGTATTTTCGATTTAGCTTATAATTTTAAATCTTTTTTATTAAGGGTTTACTATAACAAAACTTTATAGTTTCTGAGATAATTAAGTTTAAAGAAAAAAAGTCACATTTTCAAGCATCAATTCAATCCTAAATAACGTTTTCAATTTTGTGACAAAGATATTCAAATTTGGAATTTAGCAAGGCCAAGGACAAGTTAACATAATTTTTACCTAATATTTGCAATAAAAGCTACAGGGTGTTGAACACATCGGCTCAAATTTGAACAAGTTTAAATGAATAAATATCTTTTTTTTAAATGGTACACCCTGTATATTTTCATGTTATTTAATAGAGTAATAAAAACCCTAAAAGTTTTGTTCAATATATCCTATACCTATTTATAATAGTTTTTGAGATATTTCAGTTTTTCTTATTTTCCATATTTTTTTACAGAAATAGTCTTCATTATCATAGTAGCCATGGCAAAAACAATGTAAAAGAACATTTTTCTGTGTGTCAAATTTATAACCGCAATCGCTTCTTTTGGTTTTTATGTAGTGTAGTTTGGTTTTTTTTTGCATTCATCTTATATTGTAAAATGAATTTTCCAAAGAATGAGTTAATAGATATGATTTATACAATAGGAGAGGCTCAAAAAATTGCCTTCTTGCTCAAAGAATTTACAAAATGAAGTATCCTGATCGACGCCAGCCCAATACCCATACTTTTCAAAGCTTAATGCAAAGATTTGATTCTTCTGGTACTGTTGATTATCCAAAACGTAAAGTGGTCAACAAACCAGTAACTAATGAAGAAAAAGAACTACAAGTATTGTTAAATGTTCAGGAAAATCCTTATATTGGTAGCCGTCAGTTAGCAGCATTATGTGAAACATCACAAGCCACCGCTAATCGTACTACCAAGAAATATAGGTATCATCCATATCACATGGAATTACACCAAGAATTGCATGGACAGGATTTTGAAAGTCGTGTAAACTTTTGTCGTACAATAAATGCGGAGATTCAATTAAATCCAAATTTATTATGAAAGGTAATGTTTAGTGATGAAGCTACTTTTAGAAGTAACGGTGCCGTAAATAGACGCAACATGCATTATTATGCCACAGAAAACCCATTTTGGATTAGAGAGGTGCAACATCAAAACCACTGGTCATTAAATGTTTGGTGTGGTATTCATCATAATCGAATTATTGGACCCCACTTTTTTAATGAACCACTAAATGGCCATAGTTACCTGAACTTTCTACAAGAAGAACTACCCCAACTGCTTCAAGGTCTCGATAGGGATGAGCTCGACAGTATGTGGTTTCAGCACGATGGTGCGCCTCCGCATTATCATCGTGAAGTTCGTGCGTTTTTGGACCAACGATATCCGCAAAAATGGATTGGACGTGGGGGTTTCATTGAGTGGCCACCAAGGTCTTGCGACATCACCCCATTAGATTTCTTCCTATGGGGTTATATTAAAAATAAGGTGTATGTTAATCCACCAACAACAGTGGAAGATATGCGAAACAGGATTAGGGATACCTGTAGAACAATAACGCCACTAATTTTGTCCAGGGTCCGAGAAAATCTGCAAAAAAGACTAAATTTGTGCATTGCACAAGAGGGTCGTTTATTCGAACACTTATTAAAAAGAAATAATTAATCTCAGTATTTAATAGGTAATTTTTTTGTTTCAATTTAGTATAAAAGTAAATATGTATTTGCCTTGTCGTTATTGTTGTGTTAATTTTTCACATTATGTTTAATTAAACTATTGCCGTTGTAATATAACGAATAATGTATTTCATCATATTTAACCACATTTTGTTTGTTTCTGTAGTTTCTTTTTATTATTTTACATGGCTACTATGATAATGAAGACTATTTCTGTAAAAAAGTATGGAAAATAAGAAAAACTGAAATATCTCAAAAACTATTATAAATAGGTATAGGATATATTGAACAAAACTTTTAGGGTTTTTATTACTCTATTAAATAACATGAAAATATACAGGGTGTACCATTAAAAAAAAAAGATATTTATTCATTTATACTTGTTCAAATTTGAGCCGATGTGTTCAACACCCTGTAGCTTTTATTGCAAATATTAGGTAAAAATTATGTTAACTTGTCCTTGGCCTTGCTAAATTCCAAATTTGAATATATTTGTCACAAAATTGAAAACGTTATTTAGGATTGAATTGATGCTTGAAAATGTGACTTTTTTTCTTTAAACTTAATTATCTCAGAAACTATAAAGTTTTGTTATAGTAAACCCTTAATAAAAAAGATTTAAAATTATAAGCTAAATGGAAAACACGATTCGTATATAGGGTGTTCTGTTTAAAAAAATACAACTTTATGCTGTCCTAGTTTTTTGGCTCACCCTGTAGAGTCCTAAATATCCTGCGTAAAAATAAACTGTATCAAACAATAAATATAGTTTCTTTGTAAATTTCACCGAAAAGGCACAAACTTACTTCATCCAATCGTTGACTCATCCTGTATTTTATTGTCTACTTTCTTTAAAATACCTTCTATCAGGAAATAAAAGAGTGACCGCAAAATTAGCCTATTTCGTAGATCCAGTATTTGAAACCAAAATTTTTGTGCTAATTGAATGTTTATGAGAAGATAATGCTCCATAACAAGTTTCAAGATTAGATTAATTATCAAAATTGGCAACATTAAGTTGCACAATGTGTTTCAGTTGAAAAAAAGTTTTAACAATAAAAATCTGATATCTCGATAATGAAAAAAGATAAACAAGTTTATCTTATCTCATTTTAAAGCTCAGATCACGTAAAATAACAAAAAAATATCAGTGGCATAAAAAAGTGTCAACTACCCTCATGCAAGAAAAATGAAATAAATTATAAAATATCTCAAAAAAATTGTGTTCATGAGTAATAATTTACGCTGATTATAGAACTTCAATCGCCATATATTTATGGTTGGTTTTTAATGATATTCACCCACTCATGGGGGTAAAAATAACTCTGTACAGTCAAAAAAGCCAAAAAATATATAAGATTATTTACTCTATACGGCACGGAATATTGCGGCCAAAATACGTGACTTTCAAAAAATTTTACTTTTGGGATATATGGGGGTCTAATGTAAAGGGTGTTTTTTATAGAGGTATAGAACTTTTAAATGAAATAAAACAAAGATGAATTTTTAAATTGACATGAAATTTACTTTATTCGAAAGATAACCTTCTGGCATTATAATTTAAATATGATTTCTGGCATATGACCGCCACGGCTGGCTCGGACGTAGTCTAATCGGGAGGTCCAATTTTCGATGACTTTTTCCAACATTTGTGGCCGTATATCGGCAATAATGCGGCGAATGTTGTTCTCCAAGTGATCAATCGTTTCGGGCTTATCGGCATACACCAGCGACTTCACATATCCCCACAGAAAATAGTCTAGCGGCGTTAAGTCGCACGATCTTGGAGGCCAATTCACGGGTCCGAAACGTGAAACTATGCGGTTACCAAACGTTTCCTTCAATCAATTGTGGCACGAGCTGTGTGACATGTTGCGCCGTCTTGTTGAAACCACAGCTCCTGCACATCATGGTTGTTCAATTGATGAACGAAAAAGTCAGTAATCATGGCTTTATAGCAGTCACCATTGACTGTAACGTTTTGACCAGCATCGTTTTTAAAGAAGTACGGACCAATGATTCCACCAGCCCATAAAGCACACCAAACAGTCAGTTTTTCTGGATGTAACGGTGTCTCAACATACACTTGAGGATTATCATCACTCCAAATACGGCAGTTTTGTTTATTGACGTATCCATTTAAACAAAAGTGAGTTTTATCGCTAAACAAAATTCGCTTGTGATAATCGGGATCAACGGCAATCTTGTTTTGGGACTATTCACCGAATCTACGCCTTGCTAGGTGATCGTGTGGCTTCAATTCTTGCACGAGTTGGATTTTGTAAGCACGCAAACCAAGATCTTTCCGCAAAATCTTCCATATAGTGAATGGATACATATCCAATTCCTGTGCACGATGGCGGATAGACTGATTCGGGTCTTCATCTACGCTATGCTCTACAGCAGCAATGACTTCTTCTGTACGTACTGTACGAGGTCTCTGTGGATGCGTATTACCATTTAGAGTAAACGTGGTGTGAAAACGTTCCATAGTTAATCGAATTAATTGCTCTGATGGACGATTATGTTGACCGTAAAATGGACGTAGTGCGCGATACGTATTTCGAACAGAACCATGATTTTCAAAATAAATTTGCACAATTTGGAAGCATTGTTCAGGCGTCAGTCTATTCATGTTGAAATGCCAAACCAAACTAAACATAAATCACTTGACAGCTGACAAAATGGCCGCCAGTTAAAAAAGTGTTGCCAACTTAAAGTTCTATACCTCTATAAAAAACACCCTTTAGTTAATTTTTAAAATTATTGTCATATTTTACAGGGTATTCCAAAAGCTTTGAAAGTATCAAAGTTGTATTTTTTTAAACGGAACCCCCTGTATATTATTGAATCTTTGGATTCTCCGACCAAAATAAGTGCCTATTTTAATAAAGCTTCATGTTTCAAATTCTTAAGGAAGTATTTCAGTTATGTACTCAAAATTTACAGTGAAATGTAACAATAAATCATATTTTATATCCCAATTACCATAAACTTGCTATATTATACAGGGTGTCCAAAAATTAAAACTGATCAAATAAGAAGTTTAAGTGGCTGTAACTTGATTAATTTAAATAGAACGCTATACTTTTTACCACACCAGAAAATGTATCATCTAGATACCTATCGAATGGTGTAAGGGTGTTCTATAGCTAAGTCTTCGCGTTTTCACAGAATACGCCAAATAATCGTTTTCTGCACCATTTTGTGCTTTTTGAATAGATGTTTTAATGTATGTAGTTGTCTATGGCATTTAGAAACGTCAGATAATTCATTTATTCTGTCAGTTTAGTCTGAAAAGCCTGTTGCTATAATATAACTAACACAGCGGTATTATTTTTTGTAATTGTGAAACTTCATTTATTGAATTGAATATTGTTATGTTATTGCTTTGTCAAAATTAAGATTTATCCAAAGGAAGAGCGTACTGATATGATTTTTATCTTTGGAGAATGTCATCAAAATTGTTTGTTGGCTTCTCGAGTCTATGCTCAAAGGTTTCCTGAAAGAAACCATACTAAATCAGCTGTTTTTGCGAGACTATAAAACCAGTTTCGGGAAAGTGGAAGTGTCAGTTACAAAAAAATTGTTATAAGAAAACCTGTCACTGAGGATGAAGAAATTGTTTTTACTGTACTTGGTTCCATGATCGAAAATCCCACAATTAGTCAGAATTATATATCCGAAAGTACTACCATTAGCCAAGCAATTGTTTCAAGGATTCTTAACAAATACAGATTTCATCCTTATAAAATCCAGCTTTATCAAATGCTTCACGGAAATGATTTTGACAACCGAACTGAATTCTGCTTGTGGGTCTTAGGTAAAATGGCAGAAAATGAACACTTTTTGATATGGGTTGTTCAGTGATGAATGTACTGTTCATAACAATGTTTTCGTGAATAGACACAACTTCCATTACTATTCTGATTCAAATCCGCATGAATACAGAGTTATGAGAAATCAGAATAGGTAGTCGGTTAATGTGTGGCGAGGAATACTTGGTCCATACTTAATTGGACGCTACTTTTTTGAAGGACTTTTAAATGGTTTAATGTTTCGCAATATTCTTTTATACCAATTTCCAGTATTATTAGAAGTTTTTTTAAATATTATAACAACTATGAAGCTTCAACTGGATGGAGCTCTACCTCATTATCATTGTGAGGTTCGGCAATTTTTAAATGTTAACTTTCGAAACAGGTGGATTCAGAGAGACGGATTTCAAAATTGGCCCCCGAGATTTCCGGACTTAACTCCACCAGATTTCTTTTTATGGGGATATATAAAAGGAATTGTCTACAATACGCCCCCGACAACACCACAAGATATGCAAATACGCATAAGAGACGCTTTTCAAGCTGTAACCCCGCAAATATTGTCCAGAGTTGGCAGTGGTTTAAAAAAATGAATATGTAAGTGTCTGGAAATGGATGGTCGACATTTCGAACATCTACTATAAATATTTTGCTTCTGTTTTGCGCCACCCTCAATATGGTATTATTATTATTGCTGTTACAGCCTGTTGGACGACTATAAATCGCGTTTCGAGTTTCTGAACATTTGTAAAGATATTTCTGATTATTATTCTTATAGTTGTAAATTACCTGTCATTTCCAAATGCCATAGGCAACTAGATACATTAGAACATCTATTCAAAAAACATAAAATGGTGCAGAAAACAAGTATTTGGCGTATTCTGTGAAAACGCGAAGACTTAGCTATAGAACATTCTTATACCATTCGACAAGTATTTAAAAGGTACATTTTCTGGTAAGGTAAAAATTATATAGCGTTCTATTTAAATTAAACAAGTTATACCCAATTAAATTTCTTATTTGATTAGTTTTAATTTTTGGGACACCCTGTAAAATATAGTAAGTGTATTATAATTGGGATATAAAATATGATTTATTGTTACACTTCACTGTAAATTTCGAGAATATAACTAAAATATTTCTTAAGTATTTGAAACATGAAAATTAGGTTCGATTTTGTCAAAATTCAAATTATTTAAAAACCTTAAGGTTTAGGTACTATAAAGCTTATTAAAATAGGCACTTATTTTGATCGGATAATCTAAAATGCAATAATATACACGGGGTTCCATTTAAAAAAACATAACTATGATACTTTCAGAGCTTTTGGGACACCCTGTATAATTTAAAAATACTTTTAAAAAGTAACTATATTAGACCCCCATATATCCCAAAAGTAAAACTTTTTGAAACGCGCGTATTTGGCCGCAATATTCCGGACCGTACATGGTGAATCACCCTGTATGTATATATATATATATATATATATATATATATATATATATATATATATATATATATATATATATATATATATATATATATATATATATATATATATACAGGGTGATTCAAAAATCGATCACGAAACTTAAGGGGGTGATTCTACTTGACAAAATAAGGGTAGAGCTTCATATAATTTTTTTTCAAAATGTCATTCGTTTTCGAGTTACAAGCCGTCCAAGTTCAAGTTTTTATTTTTTGTTTTTTGAATTACTCGCTTACAGGAAAACCGATTTGACTAATATTTGAAAGATAGGCTAAGTCTTCTGCGCTTCATCATTTTAGTAACAATTCACATTGATTGTTTGCCGCTAGAGGGCACTTTACCTACATTGAAAATTGTTTTTTTGTCATAATTTTTTAGTGTTGACAGCTACAGTAGTTTTTGGCATAATTTCTGAAAGACTGATGCCAGGCCTTTAAAAAAGGTGCTCTTTATTTACATCGCTAAACCCAACGGTTTAGACGTAAATCACCTTTAAAAATTAAGTGGTAAATTTACTTTTCTCATTTCATTACCACCAGCTACCAGGTAAATAGCTATTAAAGTATACTAGAGCTGTCAGTTTAACATCAAATAAATTCGCTTTTTAAACTATTTAATTTATAATCTTAAAATAACTAATAATGGCTAATCAGTAAATATTCATATTATGGATTATTGCGATATACATTTAATTGATAAAAATTAATGAAACAGTACTAAACAAACTAAAAAAGATTCTCAAAATGTCCCCCATTTTCTTCCATACATTTCCTAACACTCTTCAAAAAATGTCGCCTAACTCGATGAAAAATTCCTGGTGTTTCTTTAATAATTTGGCACTTTTCGATTATCCTGA
Source organism: Diaprepes abbreviatus (assembly GCA_034092305.1). Taxonomy (NCBI): domain Eukaryota; kingdom Metazoa; phylum Arthropoda; class Insecta; order Coleoptera; family Curculionidae; genus Diaprepes; species Diaprepes abbreviatus. The sequence continues at coordinate 60,320 of JASJET010000194.1, read as the reverse complement.
AGCGAAGATCCTCGACGTTGATTACTGGAATATCGTACACCAATTGTTTCAAATGACCCCAAAAGAAAAAATCCATAGGATTAAGGTCTGGTGACCTCGCTGCCCATGCCAATGGTCCACTTCGTCCTATCCATCGCTCAGGATACGTTGCATTCAAATACTGTCGGACACGTATACTAAAGTGGGGCGGAGCTCCGTCTTGGAGGATCCACATGTTGGCCCTTACTTTCAATGGCACATCTTCCAGATACAATGGGAGACGATTTTGGATAAAATCTAAGTATATGTCACCAGTTAATGGGCCATCAAAGAAATGAGGACCAATAAGGTAATCTCCTATTATCCTTGCCCACACATTTAGTGAAAATCTACGCTGATGTTTCGTTTCTACCACATTGTTTGGGTTCTCGTAAGCATATGTGTGGATGTTGTGTAGATTTGTTATGCCATCACGAGTGAAACCAGCTTCGTCAGTGAATAATATGACGCCAATTAATCGATTATCGTGTTCATACTTAGCTAGGATCTGATTGCACATTTCCAACCGTCTCGGCCGATCATCGTCATAAAGAGCCTGCACCTTTTTTGAATGAAATGGGTAGAGTTGTTCTTCTCTTAGTATCCTCCATGAACTAGCCTGACAGAGCCGCACTTCATTCCCAATTTTTCTAGTACTAATACCTGGATTATCTTCAATAATTTCAAGCACTCTTTCTTCTTGTTGCACGTTTCTAGCAGTTCTAGGTCTTCCCCTATTTCCATTATAACTTTTAAAGGAACCACATTCCGCAAGCCTCCTGTGCACACTGGAAAATGTTTGAGCATGAGGGATATTTCTTTCCGGATAACTCTCCATATAATATCTTCTTGCCAACTCTGCATTACCATTTGCTTTTCCATAACAAAAATGGATATCACAATATTCGATATTTGAATATTGGTGATTAGCCATTATTAGTTATTTTAAGATTATAAATTAAATAGTTTAAAAAGCGAATTTATTTGATGTTAAACTGACAGCTCTAGTATACTTTGATAGCTATTTACCTGGTAGCTGGTGGTAATGAAATGAGAAAAGTAAATTTACCACTTAATTTTTAAGGGTGATTTCCGTCTAAACCGTTGGGTTTAGCGATGTAACTAAAGAGCACCTTTTTTAAAGGCCTGGCATCAGTCTTTCAGAAATTATGCCAAAAACTACTGTAGCTGTCAACACTAAAAAATTATGACAAAAAAACAATTTTCAATGTAGGTAAAGTGCCCTCTAGCGGCAAACAATCAATGTGAATTGTTACTAAAATGATGAAGCGCAGAAGACTTAGCCTATCTTTCAAATATTAGTCAAATCGGTTTTCCTGTAAGCGAGTAATTCAAAAAACAAAAAATAAAAACTTGAACTTGGACGGCTTGTAACTCGAAAACGAATGACATTTTGAAAAAAAATTATATGAAGCTCTACCCTTATTTTGTCAAGTAGAGTCACCCCCTTAAGTTTCGTGATCGATTTTTGAATCACCCTGTATATATATATATATATATATATATATATATATATATATATATATATATATATAAAATATTTTTGCATCATATAAATTACCGGAAATATAAAAGATATTTTTGTCAGATCCAATACAAATAAAAACAGCTTATAAAGAGGGTAAAACTACCCCCAAACTCGAAAAATAGCAATAAATTATAAAGTATAAGAAAAATAGTATATTATTCAGTTGTTCATGTATTGTATTCTCCTTTCAGGAAGAGAAAAGGAAAGAATACATACAAATAGTTTATTTCCTGCAAATACCACTCTGGTCGTCTCTCCATATGCGTTTCGATCATCTTATGATCTCATCAGTGGAGCTGTATCGAACTGAGAGCAACATTCGCAGGAAACAACTGATATATAAACTATAAATTCCAAGTTATCTCGGTAGGATATTGCAAACCTGCCACCTGCCGACCTGGTATGATAAACTTGTTTATCTTCTTCCATTGTCGAGATAATAAATTTTTAATGTCAAAACTTTCATTAAACTGAAACACATTATGTAATTCAATTTCCTCAATTTCGATCATAAATTTCTCCAAATTGAAATCTTTCTTAGAACATTATCTTATCATAAACTTTCAATTAGGACATCTTTTGGTTTTAAATTGTGAATTTTTAAATAGAATGAACCCAAAAATCATGCCTGTGAATTGTTTTCACCTGTTACGCATATTAACAATTTTTTAATTTGCCTTTTGACCGTAAAACAACCATAAAATACATTTTTGCACGGTTTACTTTAATTAATTAAATTAATTTAAAATTAAAAGGTTAGAAAGCAAATATATTCTCGATGGCCAGATGTTACAAATTTAAATATTGCCAATAATAAATTATTACAAAAGACATCAAAAAATTATACTAAAAAATAGAAAATAGATGAACAACTTTTTAATTAATACGAGGGAAAATTTTTAAGTTTTTACAAAAACTAGGAAAGAAAATATGTTTTATTGCTTACCAAAATATTCGCCTTTGAGATTTACACATTTTTGCCTGCATTCAAACCGATTTTCGATATAAAGGGTGTTTTTTTTAGAGAGGTATAGAACTTTAAGTTGGCAACACTTTTTTAACTGGCGGCCATTTTGTTAGCTGTCAAGTGATTTATGTTTAGTTTGGTTTGGCATTTCAACATGAATAGACTGACGCCTGAATAACGCTTCCAAATTGTGCAAATTTATTTTGAAAATTATGGTTAGGCGAGTTCTTTTATTCCATCGATGAAAAAGCGCTGAATTAGTCCGATGGGTTCTTGTGACGTCATAAATGGATTTTCAATGAAATTATGTTGAATTTAAGAACGCTCATTTCCGATTAACATGTGACATTTTTCCAAAAACCTAACCTTAAAAATCCAATATTTTATTTGGAAGTTTATTTTATATTTATATAAATATTTTTATATAATATAGAAATTCTGTCATTTTTATATATAACGAACAATAAATCAAAAATAGTGGCAATTATTTCTTTTCAAGACAGAAATAAAAACATAACCTTCAAAATTAACAGTTATTTTTTTCCCCCACTACCTGTCCATCGCATTCATCGGGGTCTGAAGCCGATGGATTCGATGGATTGCTGATGTATCCATCGATAAAAAAAAGAACGCTGTAATAATTAATCGCATTTTTATCGCTTTATTTTAAGAACGGTTTGATGGATTTCCGATTAGTGCGCAAAATCATCGATGGAATAAAAGAACGCGCCTGTTCTGTTCGAAATACGTATCGCGCACTACGTCCATTTTACCGTCAACATAATCGTCCATCAGAGCAATTAATTCGATTAACTATGGAACGTTTTCGCACTACGTTTCCTCTAAATGATAATACGCATCCACAGAGACGTCGTACAGTGTGTACAGAAGAAGTCATTGCTGCTGTAGAGCGTAGCGTAGAAGAAGACCCGAATCGGTCTATCCTCCATCGTGCACAGGAATTGGATATGTGTCCATTCACTTTATGGAAGATTTTGCGGAAGGATCTTGGTTTGCGTGCTTACAAAATCCAACTCGTGCTAGAATTGAAGCCACACGATCACCTAGCAAGGCGTAGATTCGGTGAATGGGCCCAAAACAAGATTGCCGTTGATTCCGATTTTCATAAGCGAATTTTGTTTAGAGATCAAGCTCACTTTTGTTTGAATGGATAAGTCAATAAACAAAACTGCCGTATTTGGAGTGATGATAATCCTCAAGTGTATGTTGAGACACCGTTACATCCAGAAAAACTGGCTGTTTGGTGTGCTTTATGGGCTGGTGGAATCATTGGTCAGTACTTCTTTAAAAACGATGCTGGTCAGAACGTTAGTCAATGGTGACCGCAATAGAGCCATGATTACTGACTTTTTCATTCATCAATTGAACAACCATGATATGCAGGAGCTGTGGTTTCAACAAGACGGCGCAACATGTCACACAGCTCGTGCCACAATTGGTTTATTGAAGGAAACGTTTGGTAACCGCATAGTTTCACGTTTCGGACCCGTGAATTGGCCTCCAAGATCGTGCGACTTAACGCCGCTAGACTATTTTCTGTGGGGATATGTGAAATCGCTAGTCTACGTCGATAAGCCCGAAAACGATTGATCACTTGGAGGACAACATTCGCCGCGTTATTGCCGATATACGGCCACAAATGTTGGAAAAAGTCATCGAAAATTGGACCTCCAGATTAGACTACGTCCGAGCCAGCCGTGGCGGTCATATGCCAGAAGTCATATTTAAATTATAATGCCAGAAGGTTATCTTTCGAATAAAGTAAATTTCATGTCAATTTTAAAAATTCATCTTTGTTTTATTCCATTTAAAAGTTCTATACCTCTATAAAAACACCCTTTATTTTTTCCACTTTCAAGTTGGTATCTCAAAAATACAGCTTCTTCACGTGATGTAAACGGAGCTATAACAGCTCCGTTCGCAGAACAACCAGGAACTAGTCAGCGTCAATCAGATTGCCAAAAAAGTTTGTAAAATGGAGGGGGGGAGTATATTTATATATATATATATATATATATATATATATATATATATATATATATATATAAATTATGCTTAAAATATTAGTTTAACGTAAAATTTACATGAGACAAAAAATGTTTAAAATTAAATATTATGTAATAGAAATTAAGTTATCTACCGACATTTTTTTTTTATTTATCCGGTAAAGTTGTAAAAACACATAATTTTTGAGCCAAAACGGACCATGACTCAAAATTGGATCAAATTTGGGAACTCTCAAAGTGTACTCTCCCTTCAACCAGACTTTTTAATAATTCTGGTTGACGCTGACTGGTTTGTGAGCACTAACAGCCCTATTATCAACCGATTTGGCTCACAGAATAGTAAATTTGATATAAGCATTGACGAATTATACTAAGACGGCTCATTCTTATGGGAGGATTGGAAGCGCTAAGTATTAAAACTCGGTCATTGATAAATCCGAAAATTTAAATCTTTTATACTTGTTTCTAACAAAAGTATGTATAACACATTAAAATACTGATATAGATATCAGTTATTGACAATATTGTAAATTGCCTTTTATGAATGAGACAGCGTACCAGTTTGGCGTACCATTTAGGAGCGTCAAAATTATAGCACAGGATAGGAATTCTTGGTATATTTCTTCTATGATATAAGTTATTTTATTACAAATAAAGGAAATCCCTATTCTATTACTTGCTGCAGTATTTCTCTTCAGTAATATTATTTTTTCATCCTTGATTTTAGTTTTACTTGATAATTGCCTAAAAAATAAGTCAGTATGTATTTTTTTGTCTAAAGAAAAGCGGATTTTTTTAAACTTCCCTTAAGCGATATTTTTATTTTTAAATATGACAAAATAGTAACAAATATTTTCTTTATACTTCGAGAAGAAAAATATGAAAACATTTTTCGTTCGTTCTATTTTGATCATTTTTTGGATCAAAATACCTCCCAAAAATTACAAACAAATATTTTTATTTGAAAAATAATACATAGGTTTTTGACCCTGGCCTGTTCAAAGCGAAAAGTTCGATTTATTATTGTACCACAGATATTATTATCTTACAGATGAGATAGCTTTAGCGCTGCTTTTGTGGTCGGGGAGCCTTTACTGAAGTTGTTATTCTGTATTTTGACCCTTGATTGGGATAAATTTTGCAATTTAAATATAAACTCTAACGATGAGGTTTTGTAGATTACGTATTTGTAAAATATGGTTTTGTGAATTCTGGATATATATTCTTAATTATTTTCTAATGATCGTTTGAGGGTTTTTTAGAGTGTAAAATTAATTGTTTATAATTTTGTTTACAACATTGATTTTTAATATATTTTCTCGTCTCCCGCAATCCCGCCCGAGACAGAATCAGGCAAAACGTCACCATGGATGACTAATTTTGAGCATGTGCGAGTTTTCAAGTACCTGGGCGCAGTGATAACGGCAAACAATAATATGCAGGAAGAGGTTAAACAGCGCATCACACAAGCAAATAAATGTACATTTGCGATACAAACCTTGCTGAAGTCAAAATTTATCACTAGAAAGGCAAAAATCGCAATTTATCAAACAATAATACGACCAGTAGCAATCTATGCCAGTGAAACATGGACCCTGACAGTCCACGATACAGAGCTGCTAAGAAGGTTTGAGAGAAAAATCCTGCGCATAATATATGGCCCATACCGAGACCTTGAAACAGGCCGTCACAGAATGAGAAGCAACATAGAGCTTGCGCAAATATATCAAAGCCCTGATATCATTCAAGAAATAAAGCCCAGAAGACTACGATGGGCAGGTCATATACAAAGGAGTCAAAATGATCGACTAATAAAACGGGTATAGGAGGAAGCACCACAAGGAAAAGACCACTGGGAAGACCTAGGCTTAGATGGAGAGATAACATCTACAAGGATCTAGCTATCCTTGAAGTTGACTAGCAAGAATGGAGGGAGCTGGCACAAGACTGTTCCAGGTGGAGGCAGATAGTCGAGGCAGCAAAAAACCCACCCTGGGTTGTAGTGCTACGGAGTCAGTCAGTCAGTCATTGATTTTTAATGTACCATTAATATTTATCGAGTTATAGCACGAAACAAATTGCGACTGTCATTTGCCGCCAAATTATTGGTTGTACAAGAAAAGCACATGTTAACTTTTTAACCGACTTCTAAAAGAAGGAGGTTCTCAATTCGTCGACTATGTATGCTTTTTATATATATATATATATATATATATATATATATATATATATATATATATACAGGGTGTCCAAGATAAGGATCCTAACCATGGGGATCTCGGAAACAGTTGGAGATACGAGGTCGGTTAAATTAGAGAAAAGTTGCGCAATTTAGTGCTAAATTAAACGCAATTTAAAAATTTTAAAAATTCAAAATACTTCCGGAGATTTCCGGAAAAAACCGAATTTTGGCCAAATCGTTTTTAATTTTTGTAGGCTTTATTTAAAGAGATATCAAAAAATAAAAGGTAGATTCTTCTTGCCACTTTTTATTTTTTATAATTTGGTCTAAACAAAATTTAAATCCGACGTTTCGTTTCTGAGATACCATCATGAACTTTCATTTTTTATATGGAACAAAAAAAAGTATCCCATGTATTTGATAGCATTTTTTATTACAAATTCAACGGTGTATCACACTTGCATATCAAGTGTGTAGTTCATTGGCTTTTATAAAACTGATATACCTTTCTCTCTCGCTCTCATGGAGCTCTTATGGAAAGTACTTGAACTACGTATTCGATATGCAAGGGTGATACATCGTTGAATTTGTAATAAAAAATGCTATCAAATACATGGGATACTTTTTTTTGTTCCATATAAAAAATGAAAGTTCATGATGGTATCTCAGAAACGAAACGTCGGATTTAAATTTTGTTTAGACCATATTATAAAAAATAAAAAGTGGCAATGAGAATCTACCTTTTATTTTCTGATACCTCTTTAAATAAAGCCTGCAAAAATTAAAAACGATTATGCCAAATTTCGTTTTTTTCCGGAAATCTCCGGAAGTGTTTGAAATTTTTAAATTTTTTTAACTGCGTTTAATTTAGCACTAAATTGCGCAACTTTTCTCTAATTTAACCGACCTCGTATCTCCAACTGTTTCCGAGATCCCCATGCTTAGGATCCTTATCTTGGACACCCTGTATATATATATATATATATATATATGCATTGATTACTCCGGAACGGCGGCACCGATTTGAATAAAATTTCTTACGTTATGTTCAGAAGGTTGCTGCGGTGGTCCCATATTTTTTTGGATGATTTTGGTGCAATAAAATCCAAAATGGCGCTGACAATATGATGACAAAAAAATTAATTTTGTTCGTTTTTCTACAAAATTGGTATGGGAGAATTTTCTAGGTCGTACACAACGAATATGAAATTATTTTTACAAGATTAAATATGGCGGATCCAATATGGCTGACAAAAAAATTTAATTTTATCCGAATTTATCCAATATTGATTTGGAGGAGTTTTCGAGGTCGCACATAACGAATCCAAAATATTTTTTTAAAAATTGAATATCACAGACAAAAAATTAATTTTGTCTAATTTTCTCCAAAATTAGTATAGGGGAGTTTTCGGGGTCGCACATAACGAATTTAAAATTATCTTTAAAAAATTCAATATGGCGGATCCAATATGGGAGACGAAAAAATCAATTTTGTCCGATTTTCTCCAAAATAGGTATGGAGGGCGTTTTCGGGGTCGCATATAACGAATCTGAAATTACTTTTTAAAAATTCAATATGGGATTTCGAATAAGGTGGATAAAAATTAATTTTGTCCGATTTTTTTCAGAACTGATATCGGGGAGTTTTTGGGATAGCACATTACGAATCTGGAATTATTTTAAAACAATTAAATGTGGCGGATCCAAGATGGCGGATTAAACATTCTACATCTCTCGATTTTGTCTAAAATCAGTATTGTGGAATTTTTATTAGTGTTAATTAAGAATTTAAAATATTTTCTGAAAAATTCAATCTGGCGGATTCAATATGGCGTCCTAAAAATTTTACATTTTTCGATTTTCTCGAAAACTGATATAGGAGGTTCTTAAGGGTGTAAATTATGAATTTAAAAAAAATCAAGATTCAATATGGCAAATCCAATATAGTGGACAAAAAATTTTAACTATTTCGATTTTGTTCAAAGGTTGTTCAATTGTTTTTCAGGATGTAAATAGCGAATATGACAGATGCAATATGACGGTCTAGAAATTTTAAATTTCCCGATTTTATCCAAAATTGGAACTAGGAGGCTCTGAAGGGTTTAGATTTAGATTAGATTAGGACGTTAAAATTATTTTTGTTTGAAATTCAATATGGCTGATCCAATATGGTGAGTTCAAAATTTTACCTTATTTATTATTTTACCGGATTTCTTCAGATTTGGTATTAGGGAGTTTTCGGGGTCGTGTATTACGAATAAGAAGTTAATTCTTATAACTATTAGGTCGATAAGATACAATATGAGGGACTGAAAATTTTACATTTTCCGATTTTGTCTAAAATTGATATTGCGGGGTTCTTGAGGCGTATATAAACTCAATACGCAGTATAAAATATATCCGGCTAAGAAATTTACGTCTCAAGTTCTTTAGATATCGATATTGGAAGGTTTTGAGGCATATATTACCAATCTAAAATTAATTAGAAATTTAAGATAGTGGATTTACTATGACAGACTAAATATTTGTTTGACATAATTTCACTGGTATTTGGAGAACTCTAAGAATTAAAGAATTTTTAGTGGTTCATTTTAGGGTGATTTACAACTTTGGATAAAATGGGTACTTTTTTGCCACCGTGGAGTCATTGCGAGGGCTACTAATCTCGATTAGTAATTAGTTCAAATAATTTATGGATATCATAATGAAGTCAAAACGAAAAATCGAAAAATAAAATTAAAAAAAAAAAATTGAACCGACTTCTAAAAGTGCGGTAAAAAGTGAAAAATAACTAGAAATTTTTATATGAAATTGAAATTTTTCAAGTCGGCGCGAAATTATTTCTAAATGAAATAAATACCTACCAATATATACAAATTATGGTAAGAAAGCAATTACAAATAAAGTATTTTTAATCTGTTTATGCAAATCAAATTTTGTCAGGTAATATTATGGCGCCGACTTCAAAAATTTCAGTGTCATAAAAATTTACAGTTATTTTTCACTTTTTAGCGCACTTTTAGAAGTCGGTTCAATTTTTTTTATAAAAATTTTATTATAGGCCTTACAATTTCTAGCCGTCTTACATAAATCACCATCATATTTTAAAGCCGCTCAAAATAAAGGAAATACTAATTAATAAAAAAATATGACCACCGTTAATTAATGCTAAAGTTTCGTCAATTTTATTTCTTCCCATTTTACGAAAACTAGAACCATTAAAAATGCAAATTTCTTAAGAATGTGCCTGTCAATGAAGATTTGCCTCTTGGCACACATATGTTGGTTGTAAGTGTGTGCGTTATGGTCGAGGTTATAGATTTTTAAGAAATTTATTAAACCGTGTCGTTTCAAAATTTCCTGTTATATGAAGATAATAATACTGAATATTTAATTGGTGTTTTGCGTCATCGATACAATCATCTTAATTTAAAAGAAATATGTAAATTACTGTCTTGATTACAGTTAACTAAGAATAATGTAGGGTATCCGAAAATAACATCAGGAAATTTAAAAGGTGTTTCTCTATAATGAAATAAATGATTTTAAACATGTCAAAATCTCAGGTGCAGGTAATTTATTTTGTTCTTAATTCATATTCAGTTTGTTTATGTATAAATCAAGTTGATAATTGGTATGAAGGCTAAGTGTAATGAACGGTCCCATGCACAGGTAAAACCGTTTTTCTAACTTGCTACCAGAGGACACTATTTCTAAAAATCGAGTTTATTTCTTTCCTTTGATAGTAATACCCCTTTATTCGAAAGCAGCCATATCGTTAAATCCATGGAAAATGATATAGGTAGAATGCAGGTTTGGGTTGACTTAGAAATAAAATAAAAAATCATTAATTTAATTAAAAAACATATTGTTTCTTTTAATTTTTTCAGGGTTATTCATCCTATACGCCACAGAATATTGTCTAATTTTTTTAAAATTACATTCATATTATACAGGGTGTCCCAAAAGCTTCGAAGGTATCAAAATTATGTTTTTTTAAATGGAATCCCCCGTATATTATTGCATTTTTGGATTTTCCGATCAAAATAAGTGCCTATTTTAATTAGGTTTATAGTACCCAAACCTTAAGGGTTTTTAAATAATTTGAATTTTGTCAAAATCTAACCTATTTTTCATGTTTCAAATATTTAAGAACTATTTCAGTTATGTACTCGAAATTTACAGTGAAGTATAACAATAAATCATATTTTATATCCCAATTATAATAAACTTACTATATTATAAAGGGTGTCCAAAAATTAAAACTAATCAAATAAGAAATTTAAGTGGCTAAAACTTGTTTAATTTAAATAGAACGCTATACTTTTTACCTTACCAGAAAATGTATCTTTTAAATACCTATCGAATGGTATAAGGATGTTCTATGGCTAAGTATTAGCTTTTTCACAGAATACGCCAAATACTTGTTTTCTGTACCATTTTGTGTTTTTTGAATAGATGTTCTAATGTATCTAGTTGCCTATGGCATTTGGAAATGACAGGTAGTTTATAACTATAAGAATAATAATCAGAAATATCTTTACAAAGTTCAGAAATTCGGAAAGCGATTTATAGCCCTCCAACAGGCTATAACAGCAATAATGCTAATGACATATTGACAATAACACAAAACAGAAGCAAAATATTTATAGATGTTCGAAATGTCGACCATCCATTTTCATACATTTACATATTCTTTTTTCGAAACCACTGCTAACTCTGAACAACATTTGCGGGGTTACAGTTTGACAAGCGTCTCTTATGCGTATTTTGACATTGTAGACAACTCATTTATGCATTCCCATAAAAAGAAATCTGATGGAGTTAAGTTGGGGGCCAATTTTGAAATCCGTCTCTCCCAATCCACCTGTTATGAAAGCTGACATTTTAAAATTGCCGAACCTCGCGATGATAATGAGGCGGAGCTCCATCCAGTTGAAACCACATAGTTGTTCTAATATTTAAAAGGACATCTTCTAATAACATTGGAAGTTGGCGTAAAAGAAAATCGCGAAACATCAAACCATTTAAAGGTCTTTCAAAAAAGTAGGGTCCAATTAAGTATGGATCCAGTATTCCTCCCCACACATTAATCGACCACCTATTTTGGTTTCTCATAACTCTGTATTCATGCGGATTTGAATCAGAATAGTAATGGAAGTTGTGTCTATTAACGAAACCATTGTTATGAAAAGTACATTTATCACTAAACAATACATTATCAAAAAAGTGTTCATTTTCTGCCACTTTATCTAACATCCACAAGCAGAATTCAATTCGGTTGTTAAAATCATTTCCGTGAAGCTCTTGACAAAGCTGGATTTTATAAGAATGAAATATGTATTTGTTAAGAATCCTTGCAACACTTGCTTCGCTAATGTTAGTATTTTCGGAGATATGATTCTGACTAATATTGGGATTTTCGATGACTGAACCAAGTACAGCAAAAACATTTTCTTCATCCTCAGTGACAGGTTTTCTTGTAACACTTGCACTTTCCCGAAACTGGTTTAATAGTTACTTTCCATTCTCCAAGGGTAAAAATCATATCATTACGCTCTTCTTTTGGATAAATCTTCATTTTGGCAAAGCAATAACGCAACAATATTCAACTAATTCACTTCAATAAATGAAGTTTCACAGTTAAAAAAATAATACCGCTATTATAGCAACAGGCTTTGCAGACTAAACTGACAGATTAAATGAATTATCTGACGTTTCTAAATGCCATAGACAAATAGATACATTAAAACATCTATTCAAAAAACACAAAATAATGCAGAGAATGATTATTTGTCGTATTCTATGAAAACGCGAAGACTTAGCTATAGAACACCCTCATACCATTCGATACGTATTTAAAAGGTACATTTTCTGGTAAGTTAAAAAGTATAGCGTTGTATTTAAATTAATCAAGTTATAGCCACTTAAATTTCCTATTTGATTAGTTTTAATTTTTGGACACCCTGTATAATATAGCAAGTTTATTATAATTGGGATATAAAATATGATTTATTGTTACGCTTCACTGTAAATTTCGAGTACATAACTGAAATACTTCTTAAGTATTTGAAACATGAAAATTAGGTTATATTTTGCTAAAATTTATATTATTTTGAAAACCCTTAAGGTTTAGGTACTATAAACCTTAAGGCCACTTATTTTGATCGGAAAATGCAAAAATGCAATAATATACAGCACAACTTTGATACTCTCAGAACTTCTGGGACATCCCGTATATATAAAATTTTTTTAAAAAGTAACTATATTAGACCCCAATATATCTCAAAAGTAAAACTTATTTTGGCCGCAATGTTCCGTGTCGTATCGGGTGAACAACCCTGTATATTATTTTAATATTTTTATACTTATTATTTATATGTCTACGTTAATATTACTAAACTTATATTTTACAAGTAGGTATATGCGTATATTTATTTAATTTATTATTATCAGTAATAACCAATGCCCAATAGGTAGGAATAAAATATTTTTGTAATTAAAGACCTAAACCACTTGTTACTTATATATTATTAAGTATAAATAAGTATATTGTAAATTGCGACAGGTTCTCTATTACTTTTCACCTTTTTATTGGCCAGATAAAAAATCAAGGTATCTTTTTCTTTTTGCTTTGATGGAACTTGTCTTTAGAGGTTTAGCAGTTCTTTCTTGTCAGGAATTGCTCACTTGTTTACCTATAAATTGTTAAAGGGTAATAATTTGGGTTTATTTTGTTATATTACTGCTTGTGTACTGGTTAAGTGGAGTGGTGTAGTTTTTATTCTAATAATTATTTGAAATGCCTGGGAAGAAAGAACACTCATATGGCAATTTTATATTAAGAAAATAGGTCGCAGCAAATCTGGTTGTAGGCAGTGGCGGCTTTTCCTGAGATTTGTAGGTTTGCGCAATCCTCAAAAAGATTGTAAATTAAAATAAAACATATTAATAAATATAAGTACAAATATTTTTAATTTCTACTGATAATTTAATTTAATTTTTACCTTGATTATACGCGAACAGCAGTCAATTATTGAAATAATTTAACTTACTTTACCTAAATATCATTAATAATTTTTCTCTATTACAGTATTACGCCTGGAAACGTTATCACTTTGCAGGTTTGTAATTTTAATGCAATCCAACCTAATCCATTGGAGTGTATATGGAGTTGCCTATCTAAGACATGGAAATTAATTTTGTCCTATGAGCTTCATGTAGGTTGCAGGTCAACTTGCAAACCTGTGTTTAGTTTGTCCTACAAAATATCCCTCTAATGGAAAAATTTCTCTTAAGCAACCCACTGGACGCGTATTTGAACTTTTGCTTTTTTTTCTTCAGGCAACCATTCTTTAGTTCAGATTAGAATACAACCGTGGTGTCTACTGTGCCGGGATTTCTATGCGCGATGTCTATTGTACTGGAATTCTAATTATTGTGAAAGTAAATATGTTTTTACTTTGATCAAGACATTTTGTTACGTTTTAAAGCCGTTAAAAATGTTTGGCGAAAAAGAAACCTTCCAAAATTAAATGTTCTGTGTCAAACTGTGAGGATATCTGATTTCAATCAGCTGGTTATGGATTGATAGTTTGCTAATGCAAAAGATGGATGGAATTTCTTTATAAATAATTCACACAGTATGCGTATGTGCATTTTGTTTTGACTGTTATATTTTCAAAATTTACTACCTTCTTTAATGTTTAGTTGTTTATAAAACACACTGCTTTGTTTCATATTAACTCAATTTTTAAAGACTTATTTTTTCATTCATCGGTGTTTACGGCAGGTTATATATATATATATATATATATATATATATATATATATATATATATATATATATATATGTTTTTAATGTAGCATTAGAATTGCAACTCCTACTTTTTAAATACACGGGCTACCACTGCACTTCAGCCCCGTTATGAAAATAAGGTTTTTGGGGGAAGAAACAAAAAACATATATCGGATTTAGTGGTGAATCTCATAAAACGATAAGCCTGAAATAACAAAAGAGTTATCAGAAATAAAGCGGTTTCTGTGTGCAGTTATTTCTTCCGTCGGTGGGAAGTGTGGTTTGGTATATTTGGTTGAAAATGCAAATGATGATAGATTATAAGTTTATAATGATTTCAAGTTGTCTGTTATATTTATATTTTTTAGGTGCTGAAAGTTTTAAATATTTTAGACAATAAATTATCTGATTTAAAACTTCATCATATTTAGGTACTTTAAGGTAAAGTTTATCTTCTATTATGTTCTTAGACATTGCATTGTAACTATTAAGTTGTTTGTGAATTTCTTTCGCAAGTTGTTCGAAATATTAAAATAAATATTTTGTTTCATTTAAATCATAATTTTTATTGGAAACAATCAAGTGAATAAAAACGTGCTTTTAATCATTCTAAATAAAATCAATCCAACCCTGGTTCTTGGTGGTGGCCTCATTAAAACATTTCCATAATTATAAAATTAATTGCAATTTAATATAGCTTATAATTTATTTCTTAATTTTTAGCGCAATTTTTTTAAGTCGGATAAGCATTTATTTGAATTGTAAATATTAAGTTTTTGTATTACAAAATTAGAATCGAAATATTAAATGTTATTAATTAATTATCCAATCAGAAAAAATATCTTTTTAATTTTATAAAAGAGAGTTCTGTGACAGACAGACAATTTGACGAATAGACAAATGACCGAGAGCAAAAGAATTTTATTCGCGTCTGTGGTTTTACGAAACCAGAT
The DNA here is from genome assembly GCA_034092305.1 of Diaprepes abbreviatus. Taxonomy (NCBI): domain Eukaryota; kingdom Metazoa; phylum Arthropoda; class Insecta; order Coleoptera; family Curculionidae; genus Diaprepes; species Diaprepes abbreviatus. Next base: position 44,826 of record JASJET010000194.1, on the reverse strand, counting down.
AAACTTTTATAAGTTTAGAAAGAGAAATTCAAAGAGAAATACGAGCATGTGAAATGAAAATCATACTTTGTGTATTTTGATTTTTTTCGCCTTTACCCTATACAAAATACAACTAAAGGTTTTTCCTTTTAAATATAGTCTCATCCACTTTTTAAAATATTCAGTTTCTTGTATTACAAAATTATAATAGATGAATTAAATGTTATTAATCATCCAATCAAAAAAAAAACATCTATTAAATTTGATGATTATAACTTCATATAGGAGAGTTCTGTGACAGACAGACAAATTGACGAATAGAATAACGACCGAGTGCAAAAGAATTCCATTTGTGTCTGTGGTTTTATGAAACCCGATAAACTCTTATAAGATTAGAAAGAGAAATGCAAAGAGAAATACGAGTATGTTAAACGAAAATCATATTTTGTGTATTTTGATTTTTTTCGCCTTTACCCTATAAAAAATACAACTAAAGGTTTTCCCTTTTAAATATAGTCTCATCCACTTTTTAAAATATTCAGTTTCTTGTATTACAAAATTATAATAGAAATATTAAATGTTATTAATTATCCAATTAGAAAAAATATCTATTAAATTTGATGATTATAACTTCATAAAGGAGAGTATTTTGATTTTTTCGCGGTTACCGTATAAAAAATATAACCAAAGGTTTTTCCTTTTGAATATAGTCTTATCCACTTTCTAAAATATTCAGTTTTTTGTATTACAAAATTATAATAGAAATATTAAATGTTATTAATTATCCAACCAGAAAAAATCTCTATTAAATTTGATGATTATAACTTCATAAAGGACAGTATTTTGATTTTTTCGCGTTTACCGTATAAAAAATACAACTAAAGGTTTTCCCTTTTAAATATAGTCTCATCCACTTTTTAAAATATTCAGTTTCTTGTATTACAAAATTATAACAGAAATATTAAATGTTATTAATTATCCAATTAGAAAAAATATCTATTAAATTTGATGATTATAACTTCATAAAGGAGAGCATTTTGATTTTTTCGCGTTTACCATGTAAAAAATACAACCAAAGCTTTTTCCTTTTAAATAGTCTCATCCACTTTTTAAAATATTCAGTTTTTTGTATTACGAAATTATAATAGAAATATTAAATGTTATTAATTATCCAATCAGAAAAAATATCTATTAAATTTGATGATTATAACTTCATAAAGGAGAGCATTTTGATCTTTTCGCGTTTACCATATAAAAAATAGAACCAAAGCTTTTTCCTTTTAAATATAGTCTCATCCACTTTTTAAAATATTCAGTTTTTTGTATTACAAAATTATAATAGAAATATTAAATGTTATTAATTATACAATCAGAAAAAATATCTATTAAATTTGATGATTACAACTTCATAAAGGAGAGCATTTTGATTTTTTCGCGTTTACCATGTAAAAAATACAACCAAAGCTTTTTTCCTTTTAAATATAGTCTCATTCACTTTTTAAAATATTCAGTTTCTTGTATTACAAAATTATAATAGAAATATTAAATGTTATAAATTATCTAATCTGAAAAAATATCTATTAAATTTGATGATTATAACTTCATAAAGGAGAGCATTTTGATTTTTTCGCGTTTACCATATAAAAAAATACAACCAAAGCTTTTTCCTTTTAAATATAGTCTCATCCACTTTTTAAAATATTCAGTTTTTGTATAACAAAATTATAATAGAAATATTAAATGTTATTAATTATCCAATCAGAAAAAATATCTGTTAAATTTGATGATTATAACTTCATAAAGGAGAGTTCTGTGACAGACAGACAATTTGACGAATAGACAAATGACCGAGAGCAAAAGAATTCCATTCGCGTCTGTGGTTTTACGAAACCCGTTAAACTCTTATAAGGTTAAAAACAGAAATGCAAATAGAAATACAAGTATGTGAAACGAAAATCATATTTTTTGTATTTTGATTTTTTCGCGTTTACCCTATAAAAAATACAACTAAAGGTTTTTCCTTTTAAATATAGTCTCATCCACTTTTTAAAATATCCAGTTTCTTATATTACAAAATTATAATAGAAATATTAAATGTTATTAATTATCTAATCAGAAAAAATATCTATTCAATTTGATGATTATAACTTCATAAAGGAGAGTATTTTGATATTTTCGCGTTTACCTTATCAAAAATACAACTTAGGGTTTTTTCTTTTAAATATAGTCTCATCTACTTTTCAAAATATTCCATTTCAATTATTTTAAATTAACTAAAACTTACTTTAGAAGAATAAATAATCCAATTTCGCTCCGAATAATATCACTTTATTAATCCACCAAACAATAAAATTTTGAATTTCCTTCACATCATCACAAATACCACTTTTTGTATTCAACCTAGGGTAAAAATCACTCATAAAAGTTCATATCGATAAATCACTCAAAGCCAAAAGTGCAACGTCAAGACAACAATTCAAAAGAAGCAATGAAATTGAAAACCGGACGCTGTGTACCCGCCACACACCACGAAAGAACTTTTACGTGCTAAAAAACGATTTTTCTGCACTCCACCCGCGATCTTACTCCGTCCAAAACTTAATACAGACTGACTGTACAAACTAAATACTCAAACGCTCCGATAGATGTAGACCAAGTTAATACTTCGGTATAATATTTCGCTGGACGACAAACAACTTGATGCCTGCGATCGAGAATTCATTCGATACCGCTTTCCGTCTCATTCTAACGCCGTTGGAAAGCGAGAGATGGATGATAACGATAAAAGTTTTTCTTTATGTAGGAACGTGGTCTTCAGTCGTCGCTTGACCGCTTTCGAACAGTTGAAGAACGTCTTCGGTTCTTCAGAGTTCAAGAAAGAGGTAAAGGCGCCGCGATGAGCAACCTTTGCAAGGTCACGCAAAGAAAGATTGGTTTGCGTGAGTTCTGTAGTGAAGAATGAAGACGAGGGAACTCTTTATGTACTGGGCGTGGTAGATTTGAAGGAAATGGTTTTGGAATCGGAAATTTCAAGATTTTCTTTATTTAATTTCAAAGGGTATGGTGTTAACAAGAAATTGAATTTGAAATAAATGTAAAAATACATTCTTTTAACGAATTTTTTAAAACCTGTATTGATTTATAAAGGGTAATTATTGACATTTATTTTATTTATTTGTCAGCGAAAATTCCATTTACAAATATATATATATATATATATATATATATATATATATATATATATATATATATATATATATATGCTTTTTCTTATTTTTTTCCTTGGATTTTTCTATTCGTATATTTTTTAAAGTTTTTTTATTTACTTGGGTGTAAAATCCGCTTTATTAATAAAACTGCATATGTTTTATTTGTTATGCATATCTATTGACGTTTCGGTCACACTTGACCTTCTTCAGAATGATTTTTTTATAACTATAACACAAAAAATTTTTTTGCTGTATTATAACATAAAATTAATAAGTTAAATTTAAAACATACCTTATATAAGTTTTTACCGAAGAATCCAACATAGATTACATATTGTTAACACATGGTTCACTTTTTGACAAGATACTACAAAAACCTTGCTTTTTGTGTCGCATCTTTATTTAAACTGAATTTTATTTTATGGGTACCGGTGGTCAAGGGTTTGGATTTTTTTTCGCCTTAAGGGTCCTTGCCTGACTATTATTTTTTTCTTATATTGGGCTTAGGTGTTTTGTATCAGCTTTTGTATTTATGGGTTTCTTATTTTTTTGAATTGCGATCATTTCATAAAATTCACATTTTTTTATTGTTTTCTGTTTTGAGAATTTTAACATTTTCAAAATCAAAAGTGTGTTGTTTTTCTGTAATGTGGTTTGTCAATGCGGTCTTATTATGTTTGTCGTATTTGTGTCCATTAATCCTGTTTTTAAGATGTTGACTGGTTTGGCAGATGTAAACTCCGTTACAATTTTTACATGAGATCTCATATACTACGTGTGTTTTTTTGTCTTTAGGTATTTTGCATTTTAAGTTACTAAAGTTTTTTTTAATAGATTGTATCCTTTGTGGCTAATAATAATATTATGATTTTTGAGGACATTTTGAAGTTTTTCTGAGAGTTGTGGTGTATATGGTCTGGAAACATATTGGTTTTGTTGTTTTGTTTTTTGGTGTTGAGGGTTTTAGTTGTAGTTATTGTAAAATTTGTGTATTCTTTTTTTGAAGGTATTGTTTATAATTTTAATGGGATAACTGTTTAGTAATAAGGCTTCCTTTGCTTTTTGAATTGCGTCGTTTCGGTATTCTGGATCGGATAATTTTATGGCTCGGTCTGCAATTCCTATTACTACCGATTTTTTTTTTGGGATAGAGGATGTTGAGAATTATAATGCAATTATCTAGAAGACCATGTTGCTTTTGTATACCACTGAGTTTTAATGACATTATTTTGGTGGAAAATTGTGAGGTCTAAGAAATTGATTTTATTTTTTTCTTCTTTTTCTATGTTAAATTGTAATTTTTGGTGGTAGGCATTAAATTTGTTGAGAATATCTTCACTACGATTTTTTGGAATTGCTGTTATACAATCGTCTACATATCTATAAAAAAAATGGTATATTGATGTCTAAATTGGATATAACCGTTTCTTCGAAGTCCTCCAACACTAGCTGGGCTATAACACTAGATATTGAGGCACTCACGGCGCATCTCTCTGTTTGTTTATAAAATTTATCATTGGAGAGAAAGTATGTTGATGTAAGCGTTTGTTCTACTGCGTTTTGAAATTCATTGAGCGGTATGTCTGTAAATTGTTTTATTTCCTCCCATTTTTTTGTTATTATTTTTTTGCTAGGCATATTGGAATATTGGTGTCTAAAGATATCAGTATGTAGTTTTCGGGTAACGTATACTAACGAATACGATTAATAAATGACTAACCTTTTACAAGACAATACCACATATAAAGAATTAAAGAAGGATCCTACAACCGGCTATCAAAAAAACAATAACGAACTCACCACACGTTGGGAAAATAAAATGTATAAAATACTGCCAAACAATTAAAAATTCAAAACGTACAACCACCAAGAATTTATGGACTACCAAAATTACATAAACAAAATATTCCACTCATACCAATAGTTTCACGTATACAATCACCTTACGAAAAATTGTCAAAGTTCCTAAAAGCTATACTGCAAAATGTGGTCAACAAAAATCAATACTACATAAAAGATTCCACGGATTTTAAAAACAAAATTAAAAACACAACCTTACTCGAAAACTACATACTGATATCTTTAGACGTAATTTCCTTATACACCAATATTCCAATATGACTAGCAAAAAAAAAATAATAACAAAAAAATGGGAGGAAATAAAACAATTTACAGACATACCGCTCAATGAATTTCAAAACGCAGTAGAACAAACGCTTACATCAACATACTTATTCTACAATAATAAATTTTATAAACAAACAGAGGGATGCGCCGTGGGTGCCTCAATATCTAGTGTTATAGCCCAGCTAGTGTTGGAGGACCTAGAAAAAACGGTTATATCCAATTTAGACATCAATATACCATTTTTTTATAGATATGTAGACGATTGTATAACAGCAATTCCAAAAAATCGTAGTGAAGATATTCTCAACAAATTTAATGCCTACCACCAAAAATTACAATTTATCATAGAAAAAGAAGAAAAAAATAAAATCAATTTCTTAGACCTCACAATTTTCCACCAAAATAATGTCATTAAAACTCAGTGGTATACAAAAGCAACATGGTCTTCTAGATATTTGCATTATAATTCTCAACATCCTCTATCCCAAAAAAAATCGGTAGTAATAGGAATTGCAGACCGAGCAATAAAATTATCCGATCAAGAATACCGAAACGATGCAATTCAAAAAGCAAAGGAAGCCTTATTACTAAACAGTTATCCCACTAAAATTATAAACAATACCTTCAAAAAAGAGTACACAAATTTTACTATAACAACAACCAAAACCCTCAACACCAAAAAACAAAACAACAAAACCAATATGTTTCCAGACCATATATACCACAACTCTCAGAAAAACTTCAAAATGTCCTCAAAAATCATAATATTATTATTAGTCACAAAGGACACAATCTATTAAAAAAAACTTTAGTAACTTAAAATGCAAAATACCTAAAGACAAAAAAACACACGTAGTATATGAGATCCCATGTAAAAACTTTGACGGAGTTTACATTGGCCAAACCAGTCAACATCTTAAAAACAGGATTAATGAACACAAATACGACAAACATAATAAGACCGCATTGACAAACCACATTACAGAAAAACAACACACTTTTGATTTTGAAAATGTTAAAATTCTCAAAACAGAAAACAATAAAAAAAAACGTGAATTTTATGAAACGATCGCAATTCAAAAAAATAAGAAATCTATAAATACAAAAGCTGATACAAAACACCTAAGTAAAATATATTACAACATCCTAAAATAACCCCCCAAACAAATTAAATATACACAAAATGATTTCAAAAATAAATCACTCCAAATATAAGAAAAAAATAATAGTCAGGCAAGGACCCTTAAGGCGAAAAAAAATCCAAACCCTTGACCACCGGAACCCATAAAATAAAATTCAGTTTAAATAAAGATGCGACACAAAAAGCAAGGTTTTTGTAGTATCTTGTCAAAAAGTGAACCATGTGTTAACAATATGTAGTCTATGTTGGGTTCCTCTGTAAAAACTTATATAAGGTATGTTTTAAATTTAACTTATTAATTTTATGTTATAATATAGCAAAAAAAAATTTTCTGTTATAGTTATAAAAAAATCATTCTGAAGAAGGTCAAGTGTGACCGAAACGTCAATAGATATGCATAACAAATAAAACATATGCAGTTTTATTAATAAAGCGGATTTTATACCCAAGAAAATCAAAAACTTTAATATATATATATATATATATATATATATATATATATATATATATATATATATATATATATCTATATATAGTATAAATAAGTGCTCAAATTCAGTTTTATTTGAGATAAATAGAGAAGAAATCAGACACAGAAAGGTTAAATGATGTAATTTAATGGTTAATATGCCAGTAGATTTGGTTTAGAATAGGATAAAATTAGATTTAAGTATAGTATAAGATGTTTTGTTTAAGTCGTAGTGTAAATAAACAGATAAAGTCTTAAGAAAAAGACAATAAATTCCAAAATTCATGAATAAGTAAAATAATTGAGAATTGTTACATTCTTCAAAAATATGACATATTTTTCTCTGTAAAAACTAAAGTTAATTAAAAAACTATGTAAAAACTATTGTACTAGTTAGAGGAAGTGTTAATACAAACAGAAATATATATTTGAATGAATAAAAAGAGTATGGATGCTTTTAAAAAACTAATAATGAAGTGTCGTTGGTCCCAATAAAACAATTACTCATAAGACACAAAAGTGCGTGTAGTGGAAAAATTAGTGCAAAATTCAGGCAAAAACACCGTGAATAGTGATAAATAAACATTCATGTACGAAATATAAATAAATAATAAAATTTTATTTAGTAACAGAACAGCAAAATGTCAAGGAAAAAATTTTGAAAATGCCTTGAATAAAGGGCGAAACGTCAATCGTTTTGTGTATTTAATAAATATAGAACCTAAACCCAAGAAAAGACAAAATAAAGAAAAATTATATATATATATATATATATATATATATATATATATATATAATAAAATAGAAAAAAATATTGGCGAAGCGGACGTGAAAATTTGTCAATCTACATGATTCTCGTGTTAAAAAGTGCGGAGCACTCCAAAATATGGAAAAACTCCGGGTCCGACAGATGTCGACAGCGCTGTTTCGTCCTAATATGGGACTCGTCAGGCCACCGCAGTCGGTACAAACCATCATCTCGCCTTTGCATCGTATAAAGTTGAATTTATAATCAAAACACAGCAAATAAGACGACAAAGGCGACATCTCGATGGTCCACTTGATAATACAAGAACCACACAGATTAACAAAGTTTGTAAAAGAACCGTCATATGGTGGCGCGACGGTGAATTAAAACAGAAATATGTAAAATCGAGTACATGAAACGCGCTGCCCAAAGGATAGGGGTCGCATTTTTCGGTACTGGCAAGCAAGCCTACCGCTTATTTTAGCAGCCAAAGCCGCGTGCCGCACCAAACGATCCCACCATGAGAGCATCGTTTAGCGTGTTTCAAAGCCAAACAAGTAAATAAATATGAAGATAAGTTTTTGTCCGTGTAATTTAAAATAAAATAGAATAAAATATTGGCGAAGCGGACGTGAAAAATTTGTCAATCTCCATGATTCCCCCAAACTTTGTTAATCTGTGTGGTTCTTCTATTATCAAGTGGACCATCGAGATGTCGCCTTTGTCGTCTTATTTGCTGTGTTTTGATTATAAATTCAGCTTTATACGATGCAAAGGCGAGATGATGGTTTGTACCGACTGCGGTGGCTTGACGAGTCCCATATTAGGACGAAACAGCGCTGTCGCCATCTGTCGGACTCGGAGTTTTTTCCATATTTTGGAGTGCTCCGCACTTTTTAACACGGGAATCATGTAGATTGACAAATTTTTCACGTCCACTTCGCCAATATTTTATTCTATTTTATTATATATATATATATATATATATATATATATATATATATATATATATATTATATTGGTTAACCTTAGGTTTTACCAGTAAATCTTAGGATTTACCAACATGAGTTGGTAAATATAAGCATTAACAAAAAAAGGACGATTTTTTCGTAGTTTTACCATTAGAATTTAGTACACGCTAGGTTTTACAAGTGACGGCTGATAAATGTTGGTTTTGGGAATAAAATAATGAGTATTTTTTAACAGTGGCGTAACCAAGAGTATGTGCTCCCCCCACAGATTTTTTAAGCACCCTATTTGGCACTCGTCTTAATCCTTCGCATTTATACTTTGGTACTTGAGTGCGCCCCTGGATTGGTTGCGTCCCCCCTCACCGCGGCGCCTGTGGGGTCGTTATTTACGCCACTGCTTTTTAATCATTTATTTCAATTAACTATCAGTTAAAACTCTACATATTTTTATGTATCATATGAGAATTATTATTGATCATTTATTTTACTAATCAGTTAAATCCTTGCCTATTTTAAATTATTTTAAAAAAGACAATTAATCAATTGTCATTTATTAGTAATGTAATGTAATGTAAAACTTGATTATTTATAATAATATTAATGTTCACATTGTTCTTACCTTTTTGATTTTAATTTGTGACTGTTCATTTTAAATGAATACTTGTAGACTTGATTTGTACTCTGTAAAGGCTGTGCTGGCGTTGGAGACTGTTTGCCAAATGGCAAGGTTGAGGTGTGCCCTTTGACGAGATCTCCTTTTCTTCATTTCCTCGGTGCACAACCTGTTAATAACTTATTTAGTTATTATGGCTAATCTTCATAGCTGCACGGCAATAGTATCGAAAGGTTTTTATTATTTAATATATAAATATCGGGCTCTCAAGTTTGTAACCTGGGTATATTGCCATCAAAACTAAAATTATTTCAATAAAAATTCAAAACATTGTTTTGCATTAAATTTACTTTGCTCTTGTAAAGAATTTCTCTTGATTAAGGATACTTTTTTTTATTTACGTAGCCAAATTTGTCATCAGTACGTTCAGCTTTAAAAGAATTGCATTAAAACTAAGGAGGTGGAAAATTCGTTTCCCTACATATACTTATGTCCAAAGTTCCAAGTCCTTCGGTTGTTGGTTAAAATATAAAATTATTCACATGATACACTTGGCAACTTGATGACTTAAAGATACTATTAAAATGATCGACAACCGTAACTTCTAGTTGATGTGACGTCCTTGAGATTATGTAGATATTATTTGTAAATACGTACCAATTATTCCATTATCTTTATGAATTTTGTTCGTGCCGTGCGCCATGCATGAAGTAGCATATATTTGACCTTCTTATCTGTTAAAAAATAGGAGTAATTTCGGTTTCTATCGATAAAAATTTCAGGTATAATATATAGAATAACTGGTAACTAATGTAGAGTATTTATCAACATGCTCTCGTTCAAGAGTGGTAAAGTCATTCCAACACTGCTCTAACTTTTCGATACCATTTTTGTAGAACGATTTGTCTTTGCTCTCAAAATAGTTCTCAGTCAATCACTTTTTCATTTGAGACAAATTTCTTTTCCTGCGGCATTTTTTTGGGGTCTGCAAAAAGCCAGTAGTCGCTAAAGGCTAGGTTTGTAAAAGGAAAAGGGATGAAGAAAAGTCGGATACAAAATCAATTTTATTTTAAAATACATGAATGAATGAACGAATGAATGATTAAACGAATGAATCAGAAGTCTTCAAAAATATTACAACTATTTACTTTGGAAATCAACAACAGAAAAACAAAAAAAAATCATTAAATTTAAATTATCAAAATAAAATAATACTACCTAAGACCAAATTTTTCACAGGTTTAGAAATTTTATTACAGATGCGCACTTCTTGTTTCAACTCTTTATTACATTCGAATAAAACGTAAAATATAAAATCGAAATCTAAACCATACGTATTTTGTTCTGGAACGCTGAAATATAAAGAGGTCAAAAAAGAAATGTCGGTCTGCTGACGTAGAAACCACGTGCTTTTGGTAAAAAAACAAAAATTGCAACACATAGACCCTCGATTACGCGACTTTTTCTTTCAAAAATAAGTAGATTTGAAAAATGCTTAGACGTCAAGGCAAATGTTATTTAAATACGAGCCATCCCGCTATGGGAAGTGAGTTAAGATCAGTTAATTGAAATCGAAAATTGAATATAGTTAGTTAAGAACAAGAGTTAAAAACGTAGTAGTTCAAAGATCATATTCAGAGTGTTTCGCAGTAAGTTGAAAAATATTTTAAATGCGGTTTTAAATACAATTCTTACAGAAAAATTCTAAGTGTGTTTTGTAATTTAGTAAAATGGGTTAAATCAAACTTTTAGCTTGCTCTGCATAGCCGCGACGTGTGGGTAAAAGAAATGCGCACTATAAACTACAGTAACTAAAGGGTTTTCCAATAAGAGGTGTTATTTTGATATTCAAAGAAAAATGCCATTTTTTAAGATAAATGATCGGATATTTATTACATTATAAAGAGGAAGGTATGCCGTTAATGATGGAAAATAACATCTGCCAAATGACCACCACGACCATGCCTACAGGACCATATCCTTTTCATGAAATTTTCCATAACCAAATCGCAAAGTGGCTGCCCTATGTCCTCGATAGCCTCACGAATTCCATCTTTGAGGTCTTGAATCGACGCTGGGCTGTTGGCGTAGACCTTGTCTTTCACGTGGCCCCAAAGGAAGGAATCGCAAGGTGTCACATCACAAGATCTCGGTGGCCAATTGTGATCACCTCTTCGAGAGATAACACGGCCCGGAAACTTTTCCCGTAAAAGATCAATGGTTTCGTTGCTTGTGTGGCACGTAGCGCCGTCTTGTTGAAAGTAAACGTGGTCCAGATAAATACCATCCAATTCCGGCCATAAAAAATCATTAATCATCTCTCGATAGCGCAATCCATTCACCGTAACTGTTGCTCCAGCCTCATTTTCGAAAAAGTAAGGTCCAATGACCCCGCCGGACCATAAACTGCACCAAACAGTCACACGTTCAGGATAGAGAGGCTTTTCAACAATAACTCTTGGGTTTTCCGAGCCCCAGATGCGACAATTTTGTTTCTTGACGAAGCCACCGAGGTGGAAATGGGCCTCATCACTGAAGATGATTTTTCGATGGAATTCCGGATCATTTTCATGCATTTCAAGAACCCAATCATCAAAGGCACGACGTTGTTGATGATCGGCCGGCTTGAGTTCTTGCGTTAACTGAACTTTATAAGCCTTAAGACCCAAATCTTTATGCAAAATACGGTGTAATGACGTTTGTGGAATCCCTAATTCCAAAGAACGACGAGGAATGGACAAACCTGGGTTTTCTTCAACACTTTCGGCTACAGCAGCAATATTCTCGGCTGTTCTTGAGCGACGTGCACGGGTTTTCTTCTTCACATAACTAACTTGTCCCAACAGCTCGAATTTTTTCACCAATTTCTTTATTGCGCTCCGACAAGGTGCTTCATGACGACCCAAAAATGTTCGAGTTTTACGAACCGTCTCTGCCAAATTTTCACCATTTTTATAGTGAATTTTAATAATTTCAATGCGTTGTTGAAGCGTGTATCGTTCCATCTTTATTTATGGCGTAGTTTCTACTTGTCAAACGTCAAAAACTTACAGCTTCAAAAGTGACATCTACCGAAATAGCGGGCTTTTCAAAATGACACCTCTTATTGGAAAACCCTTTAGTTGTAAAGTGAGCGTTTTGTCTAATTCAATTTTGTTAAAGCTAAAATTATTGATTATTTCTTTTTGTAAAGTGGTGTTGCTCATATATCATTTTAATAAAACTTAATCTAAAAAGGCCTTTAGGGTTTCAATGGTAGAAAAACAATTGTAAAAAAGTTCAAAGCAGTAGTAAGTACTCTAAGACCTCGTTCTGCTTTCCTTTTAAATCTGTAGCTGCGCTAGCCTCTAGGAAAGTTGGAAAAAATATATGAAATAAAAGTGCGTTAAAAAGTGAAAAATAACTATAAATTTTTATACGAAATTGAATTTTTTGAAATCAACGCCAAACTAATACCTGACAAAATGTGATTCACATAAACAGATTAAGAATACTTTATTTGTAATTGCTTTCTTAATATAATTTGTATATATTAGTAGTCATTTATTTCATTTAGAAATAATTTGGCGCATACTTCAAAAATTTCAACTTTGTTAGAGTTCTCCAAATACCAGTGAAATTATGTCAAACAAATATTTAGTCTGTCATAGTAAATCCACTATCTTAAATATAAAATTAATTTTAGATTGGTAATATAAACGCCAAAACCTTTCAATATCGATATTTAAAGAATTTGAGACGTAAATTTCTTAGCCCGATATATTTTATAATTTATATTGAGTTTGTATACATCCCAAGAGCCCCGCAATATCAATTTTATATAAAACCGGAAAATGTAAAATTTTTAGTCCCTTATATTGTATCTTATTAACCTAATAGTTGTAAAAAATTAACTTCATATTTGTAATACACCACCCCCAACCCTCTAATACCAAATTTGAAAAAATGCGAATAAGGTAAAATTTTTTTCCTACCATATTGGATCAGATTCGTAATGTGCTATCCCAAAAACTCCCCCATATCAATTTTTAAAAAAATCGGATAAAATTAATTTTTTATCCACCATATTGGATACCCCATATTAAATTTTTTCAAAATAATTTTAGATTCGTCATGTGCGACCCTGAAAACTCCCCCGTACCAATTTTGGAGAAAATCGGACAAAATTGAATTTTTTTGTCCGCCATATTGGATCCGCCATATTGAATTTTTTAAATATGATTATGGATTTGTCATGTGCGACCCCAAAAACTCTCCCGTACCAATTTTGGAGAAAATTGGACAACATTAAATTTTTTTGTCCGCCATATTGGATCCATCATTTTGAATTTTTTAAAAATAATTTCAGATTCGTTGGGTACAACCCCGAAAATTCCTCCATACCAATTATGGAGAAAATCGGACAAAATTAATTTTTTTGGCCGCCCTATTGTCAGCGCCATCTTGGATATTACTGCACCAATTTCATCCAAAAAAATATGAGACCACCGCAGCAACTTCCTGAATATAACGCAAAAAATTTCATTCAAATCGGTGCTGCCGTTCCGGAGTAATCGGTGTACATACATAAAAAATACAAACGCGACGAATTGAGAACCTCCTTCTTTTAGAAGTCGGTTAAAAAGATATAAATAAGGGACAAACTAGGCGTTACAGTATCAGTAATTTGGTTTTCTAAGAGAGATGATCTTGTAAATTAGCAGCGAAGTGAATAATTGGACTGTCTAAAGATCTTAGAAATAAGAGAAGCTAGAAAAAATAGAGATTCAGCCTTGCTACCTTTATTTTATAATACAGAATCATCTCTACAAGTCTCCTGTTATTATAAGATACCCGGTATATTATATACGTAGAGCAATTTCCTTTTATAAGTTGTTTCTCGCGCTATGCGTATGTTTTGAGAGCTTTTATTTAGCGTGTACAAAATTGCATTGTTAATTTCACTTTCTAATAATAAGAATTACTAGAAAACATATAGAAAAACAGCTGACTAACGTGTGCACATGTACATAATACGTGGGATTTGAGTCAAATTACAAATCTTTGATCAGGCCGCTCCGTTATCACAGGATTTACTTAATGAAGAGAAAATATTCGTTAATCGCATTAAACAATTTTGATTCGCATAACTTGCCTTTTAACATTTACATTATTAATAATTATAAATATGCAACGAGGACTTAAGTCTGGAATAAATTTATTATTTAAAAAATGCAGGGTTTTTTGGAATATTCATTTGACGTCGTTTTTAGGTACGAATTTTATTCAATATATTAAATTGTACAGCGTGACTCAAAAGAAGTTGTGCTACAATCCACTTTGATTTTTTTAAATAGTGATGTATACTTTCTGACTCCTTGCGAAATTCTTAATATTTTTTCTATTTTATGTCCTATATCTAAATGTTACTATTTTCAATTTATACACAACTAGCGACCCGCCCCGGCTTCGCACGGGTGCAATGCTGATACTAAATACACTACAGAAAAACTGTGACTATTTATTTTATTTTTACAACAATTATTACATCGGCCTCCGACGCGCTATTTATAGGCACGCTGCCGCCGCCCCGGTCGGCCAGTACCGCCGCAAGCGCTACTTCCCGCAATTTTAAATCTGTAATATCTTCGAAAATATTCATTTAAATCTTGTGCTGTAAAGGACCATATAGATCTATATTAAATCAACAATGTATTTAAGCTATTTAATTGGATAAGGATTAATGCTGTATTGGTTAAAATCGCTTCAAAATTTGCCATTATTTGTCGTAAAAAGTAAATGACAAAAAAATGTTATTGTGGGATATCCATGAGAGATAGACATATACCATCGCGGAGTTTTCTGTAGACCTTTTCAATGTGTACAAATAATTAGTACATTATTTTGATAAATCTCGTATGGTTCAGCCTGCGTTTGCAATGTAAGCGGAAAAAAATATGATAATTAACGACATCACATTAGAAACCTCAAAAATAACAGTATTTCTCCACTATTTAATGGATGTTATTATACATATAAACCTTCCTCTTGAATCACTCTATCTATTGAAAAAAACCGCATCAAAATCCGGTGCGTAGTTTTGAAGATTTAAGCATACAAAGGGACATAGGGACAGAGAAAGCGACTTTGTTTTATACTATGTAGTGATTAAACTCGTAATGAAGTAGTAATTAATTTTTTTGTTAAATGTTGAAAATGCTTCTCATTGGTTAAATAACAGTAACAGAAGCGATTTATAAATTCGGATAAACCATAAAATATAAAGTGTCGGCTGGCGATAATTTTCAGTCTGACATCAAAGTCCGCAAGTTTTTAATATTCTGCGAACTTTGCTCTCGATTTGATACAGCTTCACTGACGAGACCATGAGATGGTCGAAACGCGTCTGGAGAGAGGACTAGAGTTGTGTTTGCAGAAAACAAACTGTTACTCTGCCTGAAAGGAAAATGACATATAGGCAACCATTTAAACACGGCAGATAGATTTCATTTATTTCTTACTAGTCCAAGCCACATTTTGTTCCTTCGGAAACAATGACCCTGATCATAGAAATAGAGTGGGCTTTATTGTGTCCAAGGAGATAGATGGGTCTGTGAGGAATGTCGTAGCATACTCAGACAGAGTTATACTCCTGCAAATAAGTGCCAGACCGATTAACACCAATGTAATACAGGTGATGCACCTACAGCGGAGAAGTCAGAAACCGAAGCTGAACAATTTTATGAGCAAGTCAGGAAAGTTTTGCACTCATTAAAGCCTCAACATATCAATATAGTGATGGGTGATTTCAACGCAAAGGTCGGTAGCAGGACTGAGGAGTCGGAACTTATAGGGAGTTGGTTAAACTATTGTATGCAGCATTTTTCAGTCTGACATCAAAGTCCGCAGGTTTTTAAGATTCTGCGAACGCTGCTCACGATTCTATACAGCTCCACTGATGAGACCATAAGGTGGTCAAAACGCGTATTGAGAGAGGACCAGAGTGGTATTTGCAGAAAATAAGTTGTTTGTATATATTCTTTACTTTTTCTCTGCCTGAAAGGAAAATGACATATAGGCTACCATATAAACACGGCAGATAGAGTTTATTGTTGGAGAAATGTTGGGAGTTTAACAAAAACTTACATACCCTGTTCACAGATTTCGAGCAAGCATATGGCAGTGTTATTAGGATAAGGTTGTGGGAAGCTATGGAAGAATTTGGAATCCCGCATAAGCTGATTAGACTGTGTAGAGTGGGCCTAGAGGGGGCAAAAAGCTGTGTCAAAATTGAAGGAGAGGGTAGCCAAACATTTTCTATCAACAGAGGATTAAAACAGGGAGATGCTTTGTCGCCAGTACTGTTTAACCTTGCACTGGAGAAAGCCGTAAGAACAGTATCAGTTGACGCGGAGGTTTTGGGGCCAAGTGGTCCTAAACTTATTTTGGCCTACGCGGATGATATGGGCGCGATAGGAGAAAGCACAGTCAGTGTGAAGGAAAATTTCATAAAGATAGAAAAATAAGCTCAGAAAATAGGGCTCCGAATAAATGAAGGAAAGACCAAATACATGCACGTCTCCCGCAACCCCGCCCGAGACAGAATCAGGCAGAACGTCACCATGGATGACTATAATTTTGAGCATATGCGAGTCTTTAAGTACCTCGGCGCAGTGATAACGGGCAAACAATAATATGCAGGAAGAGGTTAAACAGCGCATCACACAAGTAAATAAATGTACATTTGCGATAAAAACCTTGCTGAAGTCAAAATTTATAACTAGAAAGGCAAAACCGAAATTTATCGAACAATAATACGACCAATAGCAATCTACGCCAGTGAAATATGGACCTTGACAGTCCACGATACGGAGCTGCTAAGAAGGTTTGAGAGAAAAATCCTGCGCATAATATATGACCCATACCGAGGCCTTGAAACAGGCCGCCACAGAATGAGAAGCAACATAGAGCTTGCGCAAATATATCAAAGCCCTGACATCATTCAAGAAATAAAGTCCAGAAGACTACGATGGGCAGGTCATATACAAAGGAGTCAAAATGATCGACTAACAAAACGGGTATGGGAGGAAGCATCACAAGGAAAAAGACCACTGGGAAGACCTAGGCTTAGATGGAGAGATAATATCCACAAAGATATAGCTATCCTTGAAGTTGACCAGCAAGAATGGAGGGAGCTGGTACAAGACCGTTCCAGGTGCAGGCAGATAGACGAGACAGGCAAGACCCACCCTGGGTTGTAGTGCTACGGAGTCAGTCAGTCAGTCAGATAGAGTTTATTTATTTCTTACTAGTCCAAGCCACATTTTATTACTCCGGAAACAATGACCCAGGTCACAGAAATAGAATGGGCTTTATTATGTCCAAGAAGATAGACGAGCCCATGAGGAATGTCGTAGCATACTCAGACAGAGTTATATTTCTGCAAATAAGTGCCAGACCGATTAACATCAATGTACTACAGGTGTATGCAACTACAGCGGACAAGTCAGAAACCGAAGCTGAAACAATTTTATGAGCAAGTCTTGGAAGTTTTGCACTCATTAAAGCCTCAATATATCAATATAGTGATGGGTGATTTCAACGCAAAGGTCGGTAGCAGGACTGAGGAGTCGGAACTTATAGGGAGTTGGTTAAATTATTGTATGCAGCATTTTTTAACTCAATTATTGATGTTGTAATAGTTTAAATTTGCACCTACTCTAAGAGTCAGAAAAGCAGCAGTGGAGGGGGGAAGGCGTTCTTTCAGCCCGTGACGTGCGGAACGAAACATGACTCGGGCGCTTCAGATTCGATTCGCCGGAAAAATTTGAATTATCTCGGAAAATATTGGTGGTAGAATTTTTATTATATATATATAAATGACATGTGATAGAAAAAACGTTTAGAATTTTGCAGAGCGTCTAAAAGTTTACAAAAAAATTTGGAGTCATTATTTAAAAAATCAAAGTTAATTATATCATATCTTATTTCGAGTTACCCTGTAAAATTTAATATATTGAAAAAAAATCGTATTAAAAAAACAATGTCGATGTGTCTGAAAGATTTTTCGGAAAACCCAGCGTTTTTTAAGTAATAAATTTATTCCAGATCCAATGTGTACATATTAGTTAAAAACGTTTATTCCCTGACTCACTAACATGATTGTGGTTTAAATCGGCTTATGTTGACAATAAATTTAAACTGACAGGTGCAATGATGAACTAACCAAGTATTGATCTTTCAAAATACAAAGATTAAAAAAAAATCGTCGCTTTGTGTTAGCAAATCAACAAAACTGGGAAATTTTGTTTATTTTCGGTAGATAACGTTTCTTCTTATCGATTTTAAGGTCTTGTAGGTTATTATCCTTAATTTATGTATATACCGGGTGTCAACAAATCTATTAGACAAGTCATAATTTCTAGAGTATTATGTGTATCATAATGAGAATTGGTACAGGTAAATGTTATGTGAAGAGGAGAGTTTTCGCATATTTTCCACTTTCCGGTCACTTCTGGTTTCACCGGAAATGGCCCCGGTTTTGAATTGTTAAATTGAACACCCTGTATATTTTAACATCTTTGGATTTCTGAGATAATTCTAGATCAGAATGTGACATTTTAAAAACTTTTTACGTCTACTTCATTTTTTTAGAGTCACTTTTAAAATTGCATCTAGGTGGCCATGATCGGACGCAAACTAATCTAATGGCCTTAGGTGATGTCAAGAAAATACAATCGCAAAGTTTTAGGGACTGGTATGAAAGACAGGAATTGGATTAAAAATTTAACAAAATTAACAAAATAAACTAATAACTTAGACGACGCACTTAAAATATTTGAAAGTACAGTAGCTGAATTTGTTAAAAAGTTTAGTGTAGTAAATGTTCAAAGTGCATTCCTTCTTGTTCACGACACATTTCAGCTCGTTCAATTGTTTCTCTCAACACGTTTTGTAGCATTTGGGGCGTTATACTTCTAAATGCCCGTAAAATTCTTTCTTCTAATATTTCAAGAGTAGCTGGGGCTGATCCATAGTAAACCCTTTCTTTAACATATCCCCAGACAAAGAAATCGAGCACAGTAAGATCCGGCGAGCGGGCTGGCCACCGTACCGGACCATTGGTTGCAATAATTAGATTATTAAAATGCTCTATTAAATAATTAAGAACTTCTCTAGTATTGTGAGGCGGTGCTCCATCTTGTTGAAAGTAAATTCTCCGTAAAACTGCTAAAGGTATATCATTGAGATGATTTTCGATTTCATTTTGAAGAAAACCTAAGTATCTAACCCCTGTTAACTGACCTTGAAACAATATGGGCCCAATTATTCTGTTTCCAACGATACCAGCCCAGACATTGACGCCAAATCTTTCTTGAAAATTGCCCTCTCTCATTTCATGTTGATTTTGTTGGGCCCAGTACCGAGTATTTTGCTTATTGAACATACCATTATTTGTAAATCGGGATTCGTCGGAAAATAGAATAAAATCGATAAAATTTGAGTTAACTCTATGATTTTGAAGCAGCCAATCACAAAACACTACCCGTCTATCGCCATCCTCAGTATACAAATATTGATATAACTGATATTTAAATGCTCGATATCCATGCTTTTCAGTATTTTTCTTGCTGATTCATAACTTATCTGCAGTTCTTGACTAATTTTTCTTAAAGAAACTGTTTTATCAACCTCAACCATAGCAAGTACGTTAATCTCAGTCTCTTCATTTATGATAAACCTCTCTTCCGCCTCTTGATTTCCTATTTGCCTAAAACGAGTCTCGACTTACGGAAAATACTGATGGGCTGGATGTTGCCGATTCGGATATCTATGAGCATACAACTCGGCAGCATTCCTTGAATTTGTATGACACTCTCCAAATATTAATAACATATCCACTTTTTCACTTTGAGTATACATTATTTTAACGAAAATTTAAACTAAACTTAACGAAAATTAAGAAACTTTTACGTCTGTTCTTAGAGCGTATGTCAGCGTCATTATCTACTTAAGTGAGTGCTTTGTTTTCCAAAGACGACTTGATAAAAACAGTTGCAAATTATTATGCATCATGGCTGTCCATGGCGCACTTGTCATAAGTAAATAAATTATCCAGTATTTTGCTTAATAATATTTAATTTCTGTTCTTATGTCTAATCCAATCGCAAATAAATTAGTACCGTTAGATTCGTCAAAGAATGCTTTTTTCGAAAAGTAGTTGTCAAAAAGGGGTCGCCATTTCAAAAATTAATAGAAATGAAAACGTGATTTTGTCAACTTGTCTTATTCCTGTCTTTCATACTAGTAACTAAAACTTTACGATTGTATTTTTTTGACATCACGTAAGGCCCTTAGATTAGTTTGCATCCGATCATGGCCACGTAGATGCAATTTTAAAAGTGGCTCTAAAAAAAGAAGTAGACGTAAAAAGTTTTTAAAATGTCACATTCTGATCTAGAATTGTCTCAGAAATCTAAGAATGTTAAAATATACAGGGTGTTCCATTTAAAAATTCAAAACCGAGGCCATTTCCGGTGAAACCGGAAGTGGCCGGAAAGTGGAAAATATGTGAAAACTCTCCCCTTCACATATCATTTACCTGTACCAATTTTCATTTTGATACACATAATACTCTAGAAATTATGACTTGTCTAAAAGATTCGTTGACTCCCGGTATTGTATACATTTATTTTTTAACATGTGTAATATAAAATGTTATAATATCATCAGCAAACCAAGTGTCCAAATTGAAGATTAAACTATATTAAATTACTAGCTACGATGAACGAAGTACCAACTTTAGAGCACCATAGCACCCTTAAAACATATCTTCCAGACCACTTTTTAGTGCCCTGTATATTTAATATTTTTATCAACGATTTTATGTTGCACAATATCACTTTTTAAAATTACGAAAAGTAAACTTTGCGAAAAAACTCAAGCCAATATTAACATTACCATTGCAGTGGAACCTTGAAGCCTTTGTTGATTAGCTTATATACATACATATTTGCATTGGTCTCCTCGGTAGTACCTATTACGGCTTAAATACCCATTCTTAAGGACAGTGGTAATTAATGTATATCTACCTATCAGCCTTATTAAGCTTTCCTCTAATTACTGTTTTGTTATCCATATTAATTAATGTTCTTTATTTAATAGACGATGAAGTAATGAAAAATGGTTTTGTTGTAATATATATATATATATATATATATATATATATATATATATATATATATATATATATATATATATAAATAAATATTTAATGCTAAATAAGATAACATTATAAATATAGGGGAGTTTATATTTAAAATAAAATTTTTATAAAAAAATTGAACCGACTTCTAAAAGTGCGCTAAAAAGTGAAAAATAACTATAAATTTTTATATGAAATTGAAATTTTTGAAGTCAGTGCCAAACTACTACCTGACAAAATGTGATTCGCATAAACAGATTAAAAATACCTTATTTGTAATTGCTTTCTCACCATAATTTGTATATATTAGTAGTTATTTATTTCATTTAAAAATAATTTGGCGCCGACTTCAAAAATTTCCATTTCATATAAAAATTTATATTTGTTTTTCACTTTTTAGCGCACTTTTAGAAGTCGATTCAATTTTACCTTTTTTTACCTCGCAATAACTCCAAGTTGGCAAAAAGTACCCATTTTATCCATAATTGAAAATCACCCTAAAATGAACCACTAAAAATTCTTTGATACTTAGATTTCTCCAAATACTAATGAAATTGTGCCAAACAAATATTTAGTTTGTAATAGTAAATCCACTATCTTAAATTCCAAATTATTTATAGATTAGTAATATAGGCCCCAAAACCTTCCAATATCGATATTTAAAGAATTTGAGACGTAAATTTCTTAGCCCGGTTTATTTTATATTGCATATTGAGTTTGTATATGCCCCAAGAACCCCGCAATATCAGTTTTAGATAAAACCGAAAAATCTAAAATTTTTAGTCCCTCATATTGTATCTTATCAACCTAATAGTTGTAAAAAATTAACTTCATATTCGTAATACACCACCTTCCAACCCCCTTATACCAAATCTGAAAAAATGCCAATAAGGTATAATTTTCAACTCACCATATTGGATCCGCCATATTGAATTTCAAAAAAATAATTTTAACGTCTTAATCTAATCTAAATCTAAATCCTTCAAAGCTCTTAGTACTAATTTTAGATGAAATCCAGAAATTTAAAATTTCTAAACGGTCAAATTGCATCTGACATATTAGATTTTCTTAAAATAATTTTATATTCGCTATTTACATCCTCATAAACGATTCAGTTTCACATTTGAACAAAATCGAAAAATGTTAAATTTTTAGTCAGCTATATTGCGTTCGCCATATTGAATCCAGAAAAAATATCATTAAATTCATAATTTGCACCATCAAGAACCCTCTATATCAATTTGGGAGAAAGTCGAAACGTAAAATTTTTAGGACACCATATTGAATCCGCCAGATTGAGTTTTTCAAAAAATATTTTAATTTCGTAATTAACACTAACAAAAATCTCCTAATACTGACTTTAGACAAAATCGGACAAAATTAATTTTTTATTCACCATATTGGATAAGCTACATTGAGTTTTTAAAAAATAATTTGAGATTCGTCATGGACGATCCCGAAAACTCCTCCGTACCAATTTTGGATAAAATCGGACAAAATCGATTTTTTTGTCCGCCATATTGGATCCGCCAAATTGTATTTTTTAAACATGTTATGAATTCGTTATATGCAATCTCGAAAACTCACCCATACCAATTTTGAAGAAAATCGAACAAAGTTAAATTTTTTTGTCCGCCATATTGGATTCGCCATTTGGAATTTTTTAAAAATAATTTCAGATTCGTTGGGTACAACCCAGAATATTCCCCCATATCAATTTTGGAGAAGATCGGACAAAATTAATTTTTTTGGTCGCCATATTGTAAGCGCCATCTTGGATTTTACTGCACCAATTTCATTTAAAAAAATATGGGACCACCGCAGCAACTTCCTGAATATAACGTAAAAAATTTCATTCAAATCGGTGCCGCCGTTCCGGAGTAATCGGTGTACATACATAAAAAAACATTCATAGTCGACGAATTGAGAACCTCCTTTTTTTAGAAGTCGGTAAAAAAATGACTTTTGAGGATTTTTTCAAGTTAATAATTAAAGTTAGTTTTTGCAACAGTTACATCTTACAAGTGCTGTGCTATGGAGCTGACAATTGAACAAAGATGCAGCAAAAAACAAAAATAAAACGAGTGGTATCAAATTTAGACATTTTGATAAGCTTTTTTACATTCTATAGAACATTGTAAATAATATATTAAAACTTTCTGTGTTTTCATTCTATCGTACATAATTTTATTTTTGACCGAGCTGTATGTACTATAACCAAACCCAAAACTCTAAGTGCGATGTAAAAAACTAAAATATCCAGATATACTGCCGATGGGATTACTTTGTTTACAAAGCAAACAAATTTGGAAAAAACGCAAGCCAAAGGAATGTTTGGTCTAGATAATATTACAAGTTATATGGCTTTATTGCTTCGGAATTTTTAAAAGTCAGTTGTTTTTATTATACAGTCATTATCAGGGATTAGGAGCTTGATGTCATTAAGTGATATAGGAAAATATACCAATCTACGTAGCCCACATATGAGATAACCAGTAATGATATTAATCAATAAAAATAGAAAAAGTCAAAATTTATCAATAAATAAAAAAGTTAATACTTGAAAACATATGTTACAACATGCAGGTTTCATATTTCTGAATAAATTTCCCTGATTTTTCTTTGGTCTGCCATTTTGTATTTTGGTTAAAAATAAACATTCTTGGCGATAAATGTGGCTGAAAAGTTGCACAGACAGACGTAGATTCCGTACAAATCTTAATTTTTGTGACTTTGAAATTTATTAAAATAAATTGCATAAATAAAATATTTGCTTTGTTTTTTTTTCTAGTTTAACTTTGATGAGATTAGAACAGCTTAAATTAAATGTTTCTTGTATCATTAATAAAATAGCATTTAATTCATTTAAAATAGAGGAATTTTAAACACGTTGAAAATATCGTAAAAATAACTACAATCATATATTTTAATAACCATTTTTATGTTACAACAATTATTGCTATACGATAACTGCAATGAAATCTTATTGAAATTAGTTTGTGTATTTCAACGTCTGAAATTTTAATTCCAACAATCAGTGACGTTACTTTTTCATACAACTGCCAATTTTTTCTATAAAATTTTTTATATTTTACAATATAATGTAACATTGCAAACATAAAAAAATGGCGTATAAAAGCAAGCTAGATTAATAAGAAATATATTTACTTACTAATACTCTGATGTTTAAACTATGACGAAAAGCTATTCGTAGGAAGCCAAGTGAACGCCAAGTCGCTTTTTTTTTGTAGAAAAAGATTGTCTATGAATTTTGAATATTTAAAATGAAAACCACGTACTTAAACACATGAAATGAAAACAAAAAAAAAACAAGAAATTTTTGTATCTCTACGTATATATTCAATACTAATTATATAACCTAAAAATTTTAATGTTATATTATACATGTGTATCTGGGGCGGATCCAGCCTCTCTCTTTGAGGAGGGGGGAAGGTGATATCACAAAAGTACAGTATGGCAAGCGAAAGCAAGTTGTCGACAGAAAAAACACCAGCAACATTCCCATTTCTAGTGTAAAGGGCAGGGTCGGTCTATTTTTCTGAATATGAAGCTCTTGAAGAGGTGGGTGGCGTCACACGAAAAAACAAGTTGCCGATAGGGAGGAGGATGAGAGCAGCATACACATTCCTAGTATAAGAGGCAGAATCGGGTCTATTTTCTTGAACTCAAAGCTCTTGGGGGGGGGGCTATCGCAAGAAGAACAAGTTGTCAAGGGGGAGGGAGTGCAAGCAGCTTACACATTCCTAATATAAAAGGCAGAATCGGTTTTATTTTCCTGAACTGAAAGCTCATGGGAAGGGGAGGGGCGATCGCAAGTATACACATTCCTATAGGCTATTCAAGAACTAGAGAGAGTAATAAAATTGTTACCGAAACCGCCAACGTACCTGCTCCAGTGCCGCAGGTAACTGAGGACTGCCGTAAATCTAATTATATTTAAATATTATAAGCATTTATAAATTTACTGCAACAATAAAATTTCTGATAGTTCAATTTAATTTCTGTCAGTGAGCAAAGTACACCTTACAGTGTGTTTATTTAGTGATTTATCTTGTTTGTGCTTATTTTTATATATTATTTGAGATTAATGAGATGCCCAAAAGATATGGCTTCCACCTCTATATCTATTCCAAAATCGTTAAACCAGGGCATTTTTTCCTCAATGAAAAACTTATTACTATGAATGTTTATGATGCCTTAAGATATCAATATCTGGATAATAATGTTAAAAGCTTTGTTGAGATGTGCTCCAACATGACAGGAGTTGGAAAATCTACTATGTACCGAATAATGAAGGAGAAAAAAACGACTGGAATTGTTAGTACTCCCAAGCCACATTTGATCACAGGCAGACGAAAAACCTCGTTGGGAGAAGAGATGTAAACTGTAATAAAAGGAGTTGTACATACATTTTGTTATGAGAAGCAGATCCCAACCATCAACAAAATTTGAACTAAAATCAATGAAGATCGGGATTTACATGAAATTTAAAGAACTGAGCTCTGGAAATTGCTCAGAGAATTTAATTTTTGCTGACCAAAATCAGATAGGAAATCTGTTCCTACAGATCGTTCGAAAAATGTCCGTTAGAGATAGAAATATCTCTCTCAAGTAAAAGGTAGAGTTGATAGAAATAACACAACTTACAAATTAATAATTTAATTGAACTTTTGAAAGATTTTTTGAATAAAGTTACTGCAGAAAATTGGGGAAAATCCATATAATAAAAGAATAAAAGAAAATGTGGAAACTTGATCTCATGATCGGTGAGATAGAGGAACCAATTATAATTAATTTGGGCGAAGATAGCTTCACTGACTTTGAATACGAATTAGATAAGTAATGTTTACCAGCGTAAACACAATTTATTATTTAAATTTTCTGTAACATATAAAAATTAATTACATTTGAATTCCTTTTTAATGTTTAATTGTAATTCTACAGATGGTTTAAGAAATAAATAAACTGAAACGTCAAATGTCCTAAAAGTGTTTTTAATTAATAATAAAATAACCGATAGGCCCAAAAAAAATTAAATATTATATGGACGAATTTATTTTTTTATATTTGTTTAACTTCTTGTACTTTTGTCAATATTTTGTAAGTATTTAAATTATGACTTAGAATTTTTTGAGAGAATAAGGCTATGTTTTAGTCTGAATGGGCCTAAAATGGTTTCTATGCCAAAATTAAAAATAATAAAAATTCAGTTGTAATTTGTGTTAAATATGTCAAAATTACCTATATTTTCTAATGTACATGAATTATTAAGAAATCATAAGAAATAAAATAATATTATAAAAACTTTTTATTTTACTTTTATTACCGATAAAATAAACCTTTCGACGCCTATGACATTTGTTGTTGTTATCCAACCCAAATAGTCCATTATTATAGACCGGTATTTTAGATTATAAAATTTCTAATCCACTTCTATGAAAAATATATGTGTCTAACAGATTTTGCCAAAGATACCGGACTAAAGAACACAGGTATTTTGCGAAAAAAAAAAGGGTAAAAAAATGATTTATTCCTCTCTCTACTTCTTGAATAAAGTATAGTATAAGAGGTAAAATCGGGTCTATTTTTCTGAATTCAAAGCTCTGGGGGGGGGGAGGCGATTGCCCCCACTGCCCCTCCTTGGATCCGCGCCTAGGTATTTAAGAGATCATTTGCAACTGTTGATTCATTTGCGAAGCGTTTTACTTGTCGGCTAATGTAGGTATAAACATTTTATGATACCTTTACTCGAAATACAAAATGACAGACAAGAATAAATCAAGGAAATTTTTAAATGCTATATACCTT
The DNA here is from genome assembly GCA_034092305.1 of Diaprepes abbreviatus. NCBI lineage: Eukaryota > Metazoa > Arthropoda > Insecta > Coleoptera > Curculionidae > Diaprepes > Diaprepes abbreviatus. Next base: position 17,556 of record JASJET010000194.1, on the reverse strand, counting down.
TAATCGAAATACAAAATGGCAGGCAAAAATAGATTATGGGAATTTTCACTTTTTTTCACAATTTTTTTATTTATTTTTAAATTTTCGACGCGCAGTACTTGTCTGCTTGAACATTTTATGATACCTTTAATCGAAATACAAAATGTCAGACAAAAATATATCAGGGAAATTTTCATTTGTTTTTCAAGGACTTTTTTATTTATTTATAAATTTGCGACGCTCTGTACTTTTTTATGCAATGTAGATATGACTATTTTATGACAAGCGGAATACGTGAGTCTTAGTTTTATGTAGATTCGGATCTTAGAAACTTGGTCGAAATTTTCTCATAATTTTCCACCGGAAAAAAAGATTTCGTTATGGGCAAACAGTCTGCCATTTTTTTTATACACAATTTGTTACTCTGTCTTCCATATGGTTTATTTGCAGACGAAAATAAATCAGGATTTTTTCGATTTTTTTCTAAGTTCACCCCTACGTTTCCACCCCTTCCACCATTGCAACTTTTCTGCCATTTTTTTTTTCCGTGAATTCAATTTGGGTGACTACCCTTGCAGTTTAATGGCAGATAATTTGAGATCAGGAAAAAAAAATTTTTTTTGCAGATGAAAATTGATTATCCAAATTTCCGAAGGAGTTGCCAGGGTTGATCCCATAGACTCTTTTCACGAATTCACTTAGATCTTTTAGCGCTCCAAAGGGCAGACAAAAAAATGATTCCATTTCACCTTATGGACAGCTGACGGTGTATCAAATAAGCGACGATAAAGTCAACAAAGATTAATCACTTATCTGGCCATCATTTTACTTCATTTGTTTAATCACTTTCATAATTTTATATTAACATGTTTCCATTTTTATTCAATAAAAGCCACTTTAACCACATCTGCTCAGGAAGTCAGTTTTTAATATGTCTGCGTTTACCACCAATGTTTATCAGTAAATAAAGTTATTTATATCATAGCTTTTATCCAAACTGAGTAAATAATTCGCCACCCGGTCGAACATGTATATATTTAGGAATCCTAATGAAACACACGTGATAATGTCATGTCAATTCTTTCAAACGGTATAGTGAAACCAGGTTAAGTTTCTTTTTAAACGATTTTATTTAGTTTCACTCTTGCCTGTCTCTGGTCTGTGGGGTATCCATTGATAATCAATTCTTGTAATCGAATTTTAACTCAGTTGATGTTATCCGATCAAGCTGAAATTGGGTACAAATAGATGAACCCAATGACAATGCAATATTATGGTACCATTGAGATGGTCTGATGATGGAGACGGAAGGTGGCTACAGGATCTCTGTTAGGAAGGTCGTAGTTTTATTTAGCTTGGACTCGTTAGATGCGTCTTGACGACTACTCTGGTTCTAGTTATACTCAAGGTAACAGAAACTATGTAATTGTGAACGGAGATCTATCTGGTTTGGGCTAGTTCAACGTTTCCTTTGCGGTGCCTCGCGAACCCCCAAGGATTCGCAAACTTTTCGCAAAAAAATATTGTAATGGGGGAATTTTAAACTAAAAATAACAACAGGCAACAATATACAGTAGGACCAGTAAATTAAGCATCATATGGGATTTTTTTTATTAATAGTAGTCACGTGATCAGCATTATCTGTCAAATTATATTTTTTTTTTCAAAAAAAAATCAAAAGTTGCGTTATATCTCAAAATATCGAAAAAAGTTATTAGAAAAAGTTTTTCTAAATGCAATTTTTAGTCTATTTGCAAAGTTTCAGCTGTGTAAGATGATTTAGATTTTTTTCCATTTTTTTGTAAATTGCACCACTTGCAAAATAAGACTCAACGTAACCTACATAAAACTTCAACACATATTTTGTTTACAGTAGTGCCATATTAAATGTGTGTTTTTCTACAAAATCCAAATAGGGCTATTAAAATTTGATCACATGTGATGCAAAGTTCATTTGTTTTTGACCCTGTATAAGGTAACTTCACAAAATAACTATTTCTGAAAATGTAGTTTGTGTCTAAAATAATACACATTAATATTAAGAAAATAGTTTATTTGAAAAGACTCAAATTTTCTAATAAAAAAATCGTAATATAAAAATTAAACGCATGTAAAATTCTACGTTTATAATTGATAACAAACTATTTTTGGTATTTGAATATTAAATTAAAAACATGCTACACTGGTATTTATTATAAAATCGCTAGTAAAGATTATCTCATGTGAAAGAAGCTGAGCTGAAAGCTAGAGGCGGCACCAGCAAGCAAAGTGCCAAACTAGCCCCTATGCCGTAGAGTAGAGGTGGGTATTTTTTAAAAGGCGCCGCTGAATTTTTGGCCGGGTAAGCTCAGAAACCCCCCCCCACGTTTTTGCTTGGGCCTAGCGTGCAACTCAGCCCTCAAATCGCTGCTCAAAAAAAAAATAACAAAAACAAATTATATTGAATGTGGATAAGAAGTTGTGGGGGTCAAATAAAAACTCGAGAAAGATTTTAATACTAATTCTACTCTTTATTTACTGATAATGATGTTTCGAATGATGCACTTGTTGATGTCCCTATGTTGTTGGTCGACCCAGTGTGTGGATCTGGACTTCCTCTTGCCCAGAGGCTGGATTTGGACTGTTCTTAGGCCCAAGGGTGGATATGGGTATTCTACTACCCCGAGGGTGGACCCTGATTTTCTGGGGTCAGACTGATTCCTGGTAATAATGCTGAGGAGGCCGACGAAATCCCTGTTTCCAGGTTTTACCTCGATAACTAGCTAAACTAGCCAGAAAATACTCAAATCACAAATAATAAAAACGTTATCGAGGTACGCAAAACGAAATTCTCCATCCAAATCCCGCAGGATAGCGGCAATAAAACGAGATGGAAATTTCCAGACTCTTTTTTGCAATAATTCACAGGAAAAAGTAGGATTGATAGGTAAATTCTCGTCATTTTATACGAAGACCGAAGCCTGCGGTGTATGAGCTTCTTTATACCTCAACATAGGTCGTGAGACAAAAGGGACCGTAGCATGTAGCAATCCGACAAAAGAAATGACAGATCAAAATAGTGGGCTTAAACGGCATTGCTAACTAATAAGTCGTGGACATTTCCGACTCAAAATCAAATATGACTTCAATGTGTATCCCTAAAATAAGAAATAAGAATTTTCCCTCAGCCATTAGCAACACGGTACAAGTCTGAGATAAAGCATTGTTAAAACTAAGAAGTTTTATGTAGGTTGAGTTGAGTCTTATTTTGCAACAGTAGTTCAATTGACAAAAATGGGCAAGAAATCTAAGTTACCTTATACAGCTGAAATTGCGTATAGGCTCAAAATTGCATTTAGAAAAACTTTTTCTAATAACTTTTTTCGATATTTTGGAAAAAATTAAAATTTGACAGATAATGCTAATCACTTGACACTATTTCTTGGTTAATTTTCATCTCAATCGAGGCAGAAATTGATATCAAAGTTAAATTTCGAATAAAGCTATTAATAAAAAAAATTCCAAATGATGCGGATTTTACTGGTCACACTGTGTATGTAGAACACAACCTACCAGACATGTTGAATTAAATCTCTTAATAAAATTCTGTATGACACTGAATCCACCTGGAAGTTGGAATATACGATTTTAATAGATATCGACAGATCGCTTCCGAGCGATAGAAATAATCGATAGCAGGCGATTCTTTTGCCACACAGAATACCAGATATCTAGATTTATTTCTGTTAATAGAATTCTATTCGACACAGAATTCAGCCGCAGCAGGTATCAGTATTTTCAATGTGTCTGATAGAATAGCAGCTATCCTAAAGAAGTTCAACTTTTGGATTCAATGTCTGCTGGTGAATGAGTAGAATGTTTTGGTTCTTTCAGCATCATTTTATTAGAAAATTAAATTCACCTTAACGAAAATATTAAAAGGGGTATTTATTACTAAACATCTCAAACAATTTCAATTAACGTTCAAAAACTATTTTATTAATAAACCTATTATATCCGGATCGAACAGCTGGATACGTCATCCTTTTCAAGAAGATATAACTTCTTCTACTTGCTACATCATGGGAGAGAAAATGAATTAAAATGAAAAACGAATGAATGAAAATTAAATATTGAATGCTTCGGTACAGGTGGTTATTTTTTCGGTGTTGATCGCTCCTTCTTTTAGGGCAGTGCCTAGGCTAGCATGCCGGAGATTAGGGGGGGTTATATAAATTCAAAGCGCCACCTGATTTAGGCCCGTCGGTAAGAAGAAGCGATGATGTTAACGAAAACAGGAAACAACTAGAACCAAAAATAAAACACACCGATTCCAAAAACAATGAAAATCTATATTTAACAATAAAAAAAATTCTGTTTTACAAACTATGTGAATTTTATCTTAAACTAAAGAGATATGTGACTATTTGCTACCTGGATTAGAACAAAAAAAAAAAAACAGAAACAATGAACAACACTACTGCAAGTATGACGTCATCTGCGCCATACGCCAAGTCGGTTTAGATGTAGGTCCAGCTTTAATTTTCACTGTCGGCTAAACTGAATAACCTTACTTTTTATGTAAAGTTGTATTGTTTACTTAAGCCTAATTAAAAGTGTTGGACTATTAATATGTGAAATGATGTTTTAAATTACCTAGTGTATACGTATACCTTCGGTTTACAAGGTATTTTAAATGAAATTAAAAATAAAGTGTCCTGTAATTGCTCGCATAAAGTCTTATTAGTTTCCAATCACAGGGGAAAAAGGAAAGTATACATTAAAACCGGTAATTTCACTGTTTATTACGAAGTTCTAATACCTGAAAGGCAGTTTTGTCATTAAATCCAAACACTTTCGGCAAGCTGGATAGCCGATGGCCTCTATGGAGCAGTGGTATGTAATATACCGGCTCTGGCATGTAAATCTAATTTAAGGCAGGAAGGCTAAGTCCCAGTATATTAAAAACTTTTTGTGGCATATACCTGATTGTCTTTAAAGGTACAACAAGTAGTCACAACGATGATGTTTTAGCTTTTTAGGTGAGATCACCTTCACTAGGATTTACTTAACGCACACGAATACAATAATAACTTTAATTTTCCTCGATATCTGGCAAATGACGCCTTAACACTCTAAACTATGGTTTTTGCTACACACAGGAATAAAATTAGTATTGTATTTTTCGGAAATCAGCAAAGAACTCTGCTTTCTGGGTTTTTGCCAGTTTTCACAACCAAGGCTTGGCCCAGACTCTCTCTACTGACGCTTTTAGAAATCTCAAGAGCGCTAAGGAAAAAAAAACAAAAGATTAACTAACTACACCCTTGATGAAAATGGTAAAAGTGGAGTGTTTGATACATTTCTAGGCACACTTGATCTTTTTTACAAAACCGGTTTTTGATGTGACAGTGACAAAACTTTTAGCTTTTATTTTATATGTATTAAAGAGACTACTTGATGAAAATAAGAGTTTAATTTATGGTGAGTATTGGCTTGATTATTGGTATTTTGGTAAAGTTATTTATAGTTTTGTTCGTAAAACAACAAAACTGTTACACACTGTATTGGAAAAAGGAAAGCTCATTGACTTATCCTTTGAAAATTACCTAAAAACTGTATTTAATGGTCAGTCTGTATTTGATATTTGGCTCAGTGTAAGAAATGAGTATCCTGTTGTGGTGGAAAAATCCATTTGAGTTTTATTGCCCTTCTGTACAACATATCTATGTAAGAAAGGATTTTTAACATACACTTACCTGAAAGATAAGAACAGAAACGTGTTAAATGCAGAACTTGATTTAAGACTCAAATTTTCAGACATCGGACCAAATTTTGAATTTTTTTGTTTTACCAAACAGGCACAAACTTTCAATTAAGGGTATTGTTCAAGTTCTGTATGATTGTATTCTTCTTCTTTTTCTTCTTCTTCTTCTTCTTCTTCTTCTTCTTCTTCTTCTAGGTAAAATCAAGTTCTGTTATCTACACAATGCCTCATCGATCCTCGTTTGAGGTCGAAATCCAGCTGTCTCTCCATCTTTTGGGGGGCCGTCCAGGCGGCCGTTTGGTGTTTGGTTTCTCTCTCATCACGGTTTTTGCTAGTCTGTCATCGTCCATTCGTTCCACGTGATCTCTCCACTGCCTACGACGGTTTCGAACCCACTTCACAACATCCCCCACTCCGCTGTCCTCGCGTATTTTTGCGTTTCTTATTCTATCTCTTAAACTTGTTCCCGTGATCATTCTCAGCGTTTTCATTTCTGTGGTTCTCATAATTTGTTTTGTCTTTGTTGTTTCATTTCTTGTTTCTGCGCCGTAGGTCAGCATCGGTCTTATACAGACCTTGTAAATTCTTGCTTTGCTTTCAACCGTCATATGTTTATTGTTCCAGATTATGTCTCTTATTTGGCCTGATATCATGGTCGCTTTGTTGGCTTGTGTGCGTACTTCTTCCGTTACTGATTGTATTCATTTTGCATTAATTATTTTTTGTAGGTTAAGATATCACTTTAGTTTTAATTGTGTTTTAGTTCTTCGTTTTGAACTATTATTCAGTATGGAAAATAAATCTTAATTACTCGATTATACTGTTTCATTTACTGTTCCTACAGAGGGAGTTCGTTAATTTATTTCGATTTTTAGAAGGGGTTCGCAAAAACAAAAAGGTTGGGAACCGCTGGTCTATAGAAATAAATGAATTGTTTTGATTGATAAGCATTTTCGCTCTTTATCTAATTTAGGGCAGCAACACACTTTATGTTCTTATATGCCAACATGAATAAATCAATTATATCTTTTTTAATATTTTATCTCTCAAGTGGAAAAAATGCTTAATAATTACAGATTATTTGGTTACATTTATAATAATATCACAATAACACTTGCAAATATACGTTTATTATTTCAATTGTTAAGTAACTATTTTTGATTTTATTTAAAAATATCAGCAACTCAATTTATTCTGGGTCTAGTCATGCTGACTCGAACTATTTTGAACAACCTTTTGAGTATGTGCATGTTGCGTACCTGTGTGTGTATGGTGTTATCTTGACAACCTTTAACACCTTTCGAAAAACAACCGGATCTAACGATTTACTTATTAAGAAAGTAATAGGACGTCACTTGGAAACAAAGCATTTTCAATATATTAAACAACACTTGAAATTTTTCCAAAGTCATGAGACAGTCTTGGAACAAAGTTAGATTTTACTGGAATGTCTCAACAACAAAACTAAGCTGCAATTTTACTCCATGGGAATTAGATCAAAAAAGAGGTGTTTTGTTAACAAAAATGTAACATTGTTTTTTTTGCTGGAATGTGTTCATTTCGGCATCCTATAAAACATATCTCGATGGTAACTCTGAAAGACCTGTGCAAAACAATTGGCGGACCAAAAATTGTCACGATTTTCGGTTTTTTGAGTTTATCTCAAAAAGTAAAAGTTGTATCTAAAAATGTTTTAAACAAAAGTTGTAGAGAATTAAAAAATCTATCGATTCGTTTGTTATAAGTTATAGGTGGCGCCACTCGTTATCGAGATAATATTTTTTTTCGACTAAATTTATTGTTTTTGTTTGAAAAAAAGACATCTATTAACAAATTACTGATTTAAAATTTAACATAAATATAGGTATTATCATTCTAAAAAAATATATCAATCCCGGAATGTGTAAGTTTTTTATTTTCCGAGAAATTCGATGTCAAAGTTGAAAATTCAACCTCAGTTTTCCGCTTTTCTAATTAAGCTACAATGCTCAATTTTAATGGAAATTATATTGTTTCATATTTTGCAGATCTATTAAAATTTTTTTTTTCAATCATGGGCCCAGAAATTTTTCAAAAACCAATTTTTGGTCCAAAAAAATTGCGATATTTTTTCACCAGATGGAGATAAAAATTTTTTAATGCGTGCATTGGATTTAGATGTATCATTTCCGATCTGATTTTTTTTTAAATTTTGGATGAAAAAACGTCTTTTTTTCAAAAATTCATAATGGCATGTCAAATGAATATTAAGGGCTCAAATTTGCAGAAAATGCTTTTTAATACTTGTACTTTACCTGTGAATTTTTTGGATCCAAGAAATACATTTCCATATGATCTGTGAACCTTCGAACATTGGGCCGAATCTAATCAAAAATAGCTGCTGCAGGCCGCTGTCGGCGGGTTGCCATAGTTCAGGCACATTATTCATTGACGCTTTAAGGAAACTTATGCATCACAAATAATATTTATAATATTAATGTTTTATTAATTTATATGATAGTAAAAATTTGTTTAGTTATATTAATTAATAATTTGTTTATTAACAAAAATTTTACAAAAAATTATAGAGAAAATCATACAAATATTCAATTATATATTACATATTATACTGTTTTTAACCGACTTCTAAAAGAAGGAGGTTCTCAATTCGTCGACTATGTATGTTTTTTTTTATATATGTACACCGATTACTCCGGAATGGCTGCACCGATTTGAATGAAATTTATATGTTATGTAAAGGAAGTTGCTGCGGTCCCATATTTTTTTGGAAGAAATTGGTGCAGTAAAATCCAAGATGGAACTGACAATATGGCAGCCAAAAAAATTAATTTTTGTCGGATTTTCTCCAAAATTGGTATGAGGAAATTTTCGGGGTTGTACCCAACGAATTTGAAATTATTTTTAAAAAATTCAATATGGCGGACAAAAAATCAATATCGTCTGATTTTTTTCAAAATTGATATGGGGGAGTTTTCGGGGTCGCGCATAACGAATCTAAAATTATTTTTTAAAATTTCAGTATGGTGGATCCAATATGGCGGACAAAAAAATTAATTCTGTCCGATTTTCTACAAAATTAGTACGGGGGAGTTTTCGAGGTCGCACATAGCGAATCTAATTAAAAAAAAAATAAATATGACAGATTCAATATGCCGGATTAAAGATCCTACATCTCTCGATTTTGTTTGAAATCAATATTAGGGAATTCTTGTTACTGGTAATTGCTGATTTAAGAATTTTTTTAAAAATTGTATCTAGGGGATTCAATATGGCGTCCTATAATTTAACATTTTTCGATTTTCTCCAAAACTGATATAGGGGGTTCTTGAGGGTGTAAATTAAGAATTTTAAACTATTCTACTCTAAGAATTAAAGAATTTTTATTGGTTCATTTTAGGCTGATTTACAACTTTGGATAAAATGGGTACTTTTTTGCCACCTTGGAGTCATTTAGAGGTACACTAATATCAGTTAGTACTTAGTTCAAATAATTTATGGATATCCGAATTAATTCAACACAAAAATCGAAAAATAAAATTTTCATAAAAAAAAATTGAACCGACTTCTAAAAGTGCTCTAAAAAGTGAAAAATAAATATAAATTTTTATATGAAATTGAAATTTTTGAAGTCGGCGCCACATTATTTCTAAATGAAATAAATAACTATTAATATATACAAATTATGGTAAGAAAGCAACTACAAATAAAGTATTTTTAATAATATTTTGTCAGGTATTAGTTGGCGCCGACTTCAAAAATGTACAGATTTGTGTGAGCACTGTGATGGACAGTGCGATAATTGCTCTGAAAATTTTATTTCCTGCGGTTTAGAAAACGATGATGACAATTCAGAGGAAATTAATAATATGTGTGAAAATGATTTTGACTATGAAAATGTTAATAATGGTGAGAATGATATGTACAATGAAATTGAGAATAATGATGAAAATGATAAGTGCGATGTAAGTCAGAGTAATAATTCCGGTGATGAAATGGACGCCGATTGTATAGGAGTAATAGAAAAAAAAAAGAAAGATGAATGTATAATTGATATATTGTATTTGTATGATTTTCGTAAGTAATTTTAATGTTTATTAAATATTAATATGAGGTATTATATATTATTATTATATTTTATATGATTTGCTTATAGAAATTTTCGTAAAAATTTTGTTAATAAACTTTTAGATAATGGAAAAGAAAAAAATAGTAGAATATGTAATATAAAATTAAATATTTGTATGATTTTCTCTATAATTTTTTGTAAAAATTTTGTTAATAAACAAATTACTAATTAATATGACTAAACAAATTGTTAGTATCATATAAATTAATAAAACAACATCAATATTATAAATATTACTTGTGATGCATAAGTTTCCTCGAAGCGCTAATGAATAATGCGCCTGAACTATGGCAACCCGCCGACAGCGGCCTGCAGCAGCTATTTTCGATGAGATTCGGCCCAATTTTCGAAGGTTCACAAATCGTATGGAAGTGTATTTCTTGGATCCAAAAAATTCACAGGTAATGTACAAGTATTAAAAAGCATCTTCTGCAAGTTTGGGCCCTTAATATTCATTTGCCACGCCATTATGAATTTTTGAAAAAAAAACGTTTTTTTTCATCCAAAATTTAAAAAAAAAATTCAGATCGAAAATGATACATCTAAATCCAATGCACGCATTAAAAAAATTTTATCTCCATCTGGTGAAAAGTTATTGCAATTTTTTTGGTGAAAAAATTGGTTTTTGCAAAATTTCTGGGCCCACGATTGAAAAAAATTTTTTTTTAATAAATCTTCAAAATATAAAACAATACAAACAATTTCCATTAAAATTGAGCATTGTATCTTAATTAGAAAAGCGGAAAATTGAGGTTAAATTTTCAACTTTGACATCGAATTTCTCGGAAAATAAAAAACTCACAGATTCCCGATTTGACATACTTTTTTAGAATGATAATAACTAAGATTTTTGTTAAATTTTAAATCGGTAATTTGTTAATAAATGTCTTTTTTTTAAAAAAAAAAACAAAAGCCGTAAATTTTGTCGAAAAAAAAAATCTCGATAACCAGTGGCGCCACCTATAATTCCTATTATATAAATCGATAGGTTTTTTAATTCTCTGCAACTTTTATTTGAAACATTTTTCTATACAACGTTTATTTTTCGAGATAAACTCAAAAAACCGAAAATCGTGACCATTTTTGGTCCGCCATTTTTTTTTGCACAGGTCTTTCAGAGTTACCATCAAGACATGTTTTATAGGATGCCGAAATGAACACATTCCAGCAAAAAAAAACAATGTTACATCTTTGTTACCGACCAAAGTCTATTTTCCATGAAGTAGTTACGGATCATGTGAAAATGTCTTGGAAGTTGTAAAAGCAAAAAAAATCCATAGAATTGCAGAAACTCAAATTCTGTTTGTTAAAGTTCATTATGCTAATTTTTCGAAAAGCGAAGGAGATTAAAATGAGTAATATGTCCTTGTCTAACAACACAATTCAAAGACCGATATGTCCAAAGACATGAAGCAATATAGAGTGACCAAAAAAATAGGTGAAAATTAGCCTATTTCGTGGACCTCACATTTGAAACCAAAATATGTTCTAATTGAAAGTTTATGATAAGAGAGTGCTCTAAGAAAAGATTCAAGATGAGTACCTGTTTCAATTCGGTTGAATAAAAGTTTTGACATTAAAATTCTAATATCTCTAGAATGAAAGAAGATAAACAAGTTTATTTTCTCTTATATTAAATCTTGGGTCACGTAGAATAACAGTGACATAACAGCTTCCACAACTGTCAAATTTTAAAAATTTTCTAAAGTCTATTTTCCGAAAAATTGACCGTGGCAGTTCGTCATGAGATACACTGTAAACATTATTCCATATCATCCTGTATAAAGGATAGAGTAATTCTATTAAGTTATAATGTATCCAGTAACAGTTATTTATAGATTAGAATCCCCTATTTTTCAAGTAAATTAACAATATATTTTCGAAGTCAAATTAATAAATAATTATTTTCGGTCTTCCATTCTATCACAAAGAAATCTATCGATCAAACCAATCGTTCCCGGGAAATCCGGCTAATTTATTTATACCCTACGTTAAATTTTTAACAACACCTGACATATTTATTGATTTCTTTTATTTTCATCCCCTATTTTATTTGTACAGGTCGGTAAAATAACTTCCACGCTCTATATGAATAACTAACTTGGGGCTTATTGTGCAGTGCAAGGCACAAAGACCTCTATTTTTTCTTGCTTCTATTGTGCTTATTTATATACAAAGGAGACGTGTTTTTTGTATAAGATGCCTGTCAAAAATCAATGCATAAAATTTCAATAAAAAAAGTTGTTAGTTTAGGTTAGTTTTATTCTCATTATTTTATTTAAAATATTAATTTACATGGGAAAGTTAGTTATATATATATATATATATATATATATATATATATATATATATACAGGGTGATTCAAAAATCGATCACGAAACTTAAGGGGGTGATTCTACTTGACAAAATAAGGGTAGAGCTTCATATAATTTTTTTTCAAAATGTCATTCGTTTTCGAGTTCAAGTTTTTATTTTTTGAATTACTCGCTTACAGGAAAACCGATTTGACTAATATTTGAAAGATAGGCTAAGTCTTCTGCGCTTCATCATTTTAGTAACAATTCACATTGATTGTTTGCCGCTAGAGGGCACTTTACCTACATTGAAAATTGTTTTTTTGTCATAATTTTTTAGTATTGACAGCTACAGTAGTTTTTGGCATAATTTCTGAAAGACTGATGCCAGGCCTTTAAAAAAGGTGCTCTTTATTTACATCGCTAAACCCAACGGTTTAGACGTAAATCACCCTTAAAAATTAAGTGGTAAATTTACTTTTCTCATTTCATTACCACCAGCTACCAGGTAAATAGCTATCAAAGTATACTAGAGCTGTCAGTTTAACATCAAATAAATTCGCTTTTTAAACTATTTAATTTATAATCTTAAAATAACTAATAATGGCTAATCAGTAAATATTCATATTATGGATTATTGCGATATACATTTAATTGATAAAAATTAATGAAACAGTACTAAACAAACTAAAAAAGATTCTCAAAATGTCCCCCATTTTCTTCAATACATTTCCTAACACTCTTCAAAAAATGTCGCCTAACTCGATGAAAAATTTCTGGTGTTTCTTTAATAATTTGGCACTTTTCGATTATCCTGAAGCGAAGATCCTCGACGTTGATTACTGGAATATCGTACACCAATTGTTTCAAATGACCCCAAAAGAAAAAATCCATAGGATTAAGGTCTGGTGACCTCGCTACCCATGCCAATGGTCCACTTCGTCCTATCCATCGCTCAGGATACGTTGCATTCAAATACTGTCGGACACGTATACTAAAGTGGGGCGGAGCTCCGTCTTGGAGGATCCACATGTTGGCTCTTACTTCCAATGGCACATCTTCCAGATACAATGGGAGACGATTTTGGATAAAATCTAAGTATACGTCACCAGTTAATGGGTCATCAAAGAAATGAGGACCAATAAGGTAATCTCCTATTATCCCTGCCCACACATTTAGTGAAAATCTACGCTGATGTTTCGTTTCTACCACATTGTTTCGGTTCTCGTAAGCATATGTGTGGATGTTGTGTAGATTTGTTATGCCATCACGAGTGAAACCAGCTTCGTCAGTGAATAATATGACGCCAATTAATCGATTATCGTGTTCATACTTAGCTAGGATCTGATTGCATATTTCCAACCGTCTCGGCCGATCATCGTCATAAAGAGCCTGCACCTTTTTTGAATGAAACGGGTAGAGTTGTTCTTCTCTTAGTATCCTCCATGAACTAGCCTGACAGAGCCGCACTTCATTCCCAATTTTTCTAGTACTAATACCTGGATTATCTTCAATAATTTCAAGCACTCTTTCTTCTTGTTGCACGTTTCTAGCAGTTCTAGGTCTTCCCCTATTTCCATTATAACTTTTAAAGGAACCACATTCCGCAAGCCTCCTGTGCACACTGGAAAATGTTTGAGCATGAGGGATATTTCTTTCCGGATAACTCTCCATATAATATCTTCTTGCCAACTCTGCATTACCATTTGCTTTTCCATAACAAAAATGGATATCATAATATTCGATATTTGAATATTGGTGATTAGCCATTATTAGTTATTTTAAGATTATAAATTAAATAGTTTAAAAAGCGAATTTATTTGATGTTAAACTGACAGCTCTAGTATACTTTGATAGCTATTTACCTGGTAGCTGGTGGTAATGAAATGAGAAAAGTAAATTTACCACTTAATTTTTAAGGGTGATTTACGTCTAAACCGTTGGGTTTAGCGATGTAAATAAAGAGCACCTTTTTTAAAGGCCTGGCATCAGTCTTTCAGAAATTATGCCAAAAACTACTGTAGCTGTCAACACTAAAAAATTATGACAAAAAAACAATTTTCAATGTAGGTAAAGTGCCCTCTAGCGGCAAACAATCAATGTGAATTGTTACTAAAATGATGAAGCGCAGAAGACTTAGCCTATCTTTCAGATATTAGTCAAATCGGTTTTCCTGTAAGCGAGTAATTCAAAAAACAAAAAATAAAAACTTGAACTCGAAAACGAATGACATTTTGAAAAAAAATTATATGAAGCTCTACCCTTATTTTGTCAAGTAGAATCACCCCCTTAAGTTTCGTGATCGATTTTTGAATCACCCTGTATATATATATATATATATATATATATATATATATATATATATATATATATATATATATATATATATATATATATATGCTATATCGTAGGTTTTCACGGATGGTGGAATGAATGGTTTGGTTATTCCGGGTTTCAATCAGTTCTTTCAAAAAATCGATTTTACGACGTTTCGCGAAAATCTCATTTGTCATTTTCAAGTGCAGTTCGTGTTGTTATCCGCTTAGCACTGATGGTGGCCTCTGTTGAATTTCGAGTTTTGTTTAGCTGGCTCGCTTTCTGATTGGACGAGCGGCTTCGCAGGCTTCTCCCCTCTTCCGAGTGCGACATATTTGATTCTTGTATGCTGTTCTCTCGTGTATTGGTTGATTTTTGTTGTTTTGTTTCTTGATTTTTTATTAATGTTTTCCATGTAGTTGGAATATATAGAGTATTGTTCCGTTTATTCAGCTCTTCCGCTTTTTCGATTTTTAGAGCCTCTCTTATGACGCATAACTCATATTTCTGTTTTGGTGCTATTTCTTTTGCTTTTTCGGAATCGATGGTATGTCCAGTTGGTTGGCGATGTTGAAACAGAGCTGAGGTTGTCTGTTTGTTTTTGAGGCTATTTTTATGTTCTTGAATTTTTGCTGATATGCGCCTGTTTGTTTGTTCTATGTATGTTTGATGGCAATCTGCACATGTATTGCTATAAACGTCAAGATTTTCAAGGTTGATCTTATCTTTGGGATTTTCCGAGATGTTGGCTATTGTTTCTAATTGTCTAAATATGGGCTGTATGTTGTATTTTCTTAAGATTTTTCCGGTTCTATCCGTTATTCCTTTTATGTATGGAATTATGGCTTTGTTCTTTGATCTTGGTCTTTGGTTTTTGTTGTTGTCTGCTCTTGCCCTTTTTATGGTTTTCTTTATATCTGAGTGTGAGAAACCATTCAGTTCTAGAGCTGTTAAAATATGTCTTATTTCGTCTTGTTTTGTGTCGAGTTCTATTAGGCGGAGAAATCTTGATACTACTGCCTGTTTTTGAGAGGGATGATGATGCGATTTTGCATTAAGATATCGGTCAGTATGTGTGGATTTCCGATATACGCTAATACCCAGGGTGTTGTTGGGTTTCGTAGTTAATAACAGGTTCAAAAAAGGAAGTTTCTTTTCTTGCTCGATTTCTCTCCAGGTATTTTTTTCCATATGGCCATATTGTAAATATATCATCCCCATAGTGTTTCCAAAATTTCACTGCACAAGGCAGCTTGAAAACCGAAATTTTGGAAACGTTATGTGGATGATATTTTTATAATATGACTACATGGAAAAAAACACCTGGACAATTTCCTCGTTACCTGAACAATATCCACCATAGAATCCAATTCACGCTAGAAATCGAGCAAGAAAAGAAACTTCCTTTCTTGGACCTGTTATTAATTAGAACCTTCTAATTTATTGAGAGTATAGGGGGGAGATCAAAATAACCCTACTTTGTCATAAAAAAAAAATCCTAAAGTTCCCTTTAACGGAGATACAGAGCCCTTAATGGGTACCCAGCGGTTAATCGGCTCTAAGTTATCAACTGACTTGTATAATTTACTAGCGACCCGCCCCGGCTTCGTACGGGTGCAATGCTGATACTAAATACACTACAGAAAAACTGTGACTATTTATTTTATTTTTACAACAATTATTACATCGGCCTCCGACGCTCTATTTATAGGCACGCTGCTGCCGCCCCGGTCGGCCAGTACCGCCGCAAGCGCTACTTCCCGCAATTTTTAAATCTGTAATATCTTCGAAAATATTCATTTAAATCTTGTGCTGTAAAGGACCATATAGATCTATATTAAATCAACAATGTATTTAAGCTATTTAATTGGATAAGGATTAATGCTGTATTGGTTAAAATCGCTTCAAAATTTGCCATTATTTGTCGTAAAAAGTAAATGACAAAAAAATGTTATTGTGGGATATCCATGAGAGATAGACATATACCATCGCGGAGTTTTCTGTAGACCTTTTCAATGTGTACAAATAATTAATACATTATTTTGATAAATCTCGTAGGGTTCAGCCTCGTAGGTTTGCAATGTAAGCGGAAAAAAATATGATAATTAACGACATCACATTAGAAACCTCAAAAATAACAGTATTTCTCCACTATTTAATGGATGTTATTATACATATAAACCTTCCTCTGGAATCACTCTATCTATTGAAAAAAACCGCATCAAAATCCGGTGCGTAGTTTTAAAGATTTAAGCATACAAAGGGACATAGGACAGAGAAAGCGACTTTGTTTCATACTATGTAGTGATTAAAATTTTAATATTTTATCGAGGCCATAAAGACTCATTGAACTATTCTACAGTAGATGTTTTAGATCATTAGAGAAGCCAGGAATGGACTTGCAGCCACTATTTCTAATATTTATTATAGTGTCGCTACGACGCTATACGACATACTTGATGCGACACTATAATAAATATTAGAAATAGTGTAATGACGCTTGGCACGATTTCGTATAAACTCATGTAAATCAAAACAATTTATAAAAATAATCTTTTTTCCTATTTTTTGCTGTTATAAAAAGTAATCTATGCATACCAAGTTGTAATTGAATTTATTTTTAACACGCGTACAAAGCTACTTTTAAGGAATGTACTATTTATAGTTTTCACTGTTTTAACCTTTGTATCGTTTGTTTTAATTTTAAGACTATTATAAAATATATTTACTTTTATTAATTTTAAACATTAACTTAAAAATATGAATGTAATAAGAATATAAAACAATTACTGTAATATATACTGTTATAAAAAATTGTAATTTTATAGATGAAGGATACACATAAATATAACATAACTTTGAAAAATACAAATATATATATATATATATATATATATATATATATATATATATATATATTCTAAAACTTAAACCTTCTTAGTAAATTTATCTAAATTATACTTAACTCGGGATTACAATAAAGTACCATTACGGGACGTTAGTTCCTCTCTATCCTAAATCACTAATATACCGTTATTTGGACAGATTAACAGTCAACTTCATAAAGGAATATTATTAAAAATATTAAAATAAA